>VDFB02252616.1:228699055-229299055 GCA_007258455.2 Sequoia sempervirens | reverse complement strand
CATATATATTTCCTCTTCCAAATCACCATGGAGAAAGGCTATTTTAACATCAAGTTGTTCTAAATGCAAATCTTCAGTAGCCACAATACTTAAAACAATACCAATAGAAGTCATTTTAACAACCAGAGAAAAGATTTCATTAAGATCAATACCCTTTTTTGTGCAAATCCCTTTACAACTAACCTGGCTTTAAATCTTTTCTTACCTCCATCTTCCTCTTTCTGCCTCAAAACCCATTTATTTGGTAAAACTTTTTTACCTGCAAGCAACTTGCATAAGTCCCAAGTCTAATTTTTCAGCAAGGAGTCCATTTCTTCTTCCATTCCATGTTCCCTCTGAACCTTGGCATCCACCTACATAGCTTTATCACAACATTCCAGTTCACCAACATCAGTCAATAAAATAGAATACAAAGAGGGATAAAATCTTTCTAGAGGTCTACTTATCCTTGAAGATCATCTAACATTCACTGGAGTTTGTGGTTTTATTGTTGTTGTTGTTGCAGAGCATGAGGAACCATTGGAACATCGTTGTTTGGAGTATCATCTAGCACTACAAAATCATATTTTTCTTCTCATGCTACTGTAATTGATCTTTGTACAATACTTTCTCATTGAATATAACATTCCTGCTTCTCACAATTTTCTGATTTTCAAAATCCCAAAGCCTATAACCAAATTCATTAATGCCATATCCAACAAATATACATTTCTTTGATTTTGTATCAAGCTTGGTTCTATTTTCTAAATCTACATGTGCAAATGCTTCACAACTAAAGGTTTTGAGAAAAAAACAACTCACCTTCTTACTTGTCAATGCTTCCTCTGGAATACCACAACCCAAAGGATTAGAGGGATCTCTATTAATAAAATAAACAATAGTGTTTATAGCCTCTTCCCACATGTTTAAAGGTAACCCAACATGCAATCTCATAGTCTGTGCATGCTCCATTGTTGTTATATTCATGTGTTTAGCCACTCCATTTTCTTGTGGATTCCTTGGAACCATTTTCTACCTACAAATACTATTAGAGAAACAATAATCTTCAAAATATTTGCTACAATACTCACCACCATTGTCAGATCTGAGACATTTTAACTTTTTACTCGTCTCATTCTCAATCAAGCTTCTCCATTTTTTAAAAGTTTCAAATACATTAGATTTTTTCTTAAGGAAATAAATCCATACCTTTCTTGTTGCATCATTAATAAAAGTGACATAATACTGAGAGCCACTGAGAGAAGATACCTGAGCTGGTCCCCATACATCTGTATGCACAAGCTCCAATTTCTCATCTTTCTTTTGCTTCCAATCCTTGAGAAAACTAACTCTTTTGTTTTCCATACACACAATTTTCACAACAATCCATATTAACACATTTTAGACTTGGTAAAACATTATTTGAATGAAGTAATTTCATACCTTTTGCACTCATATGCCCAATTCTATTATTCCACAATGTTGATTCAGAGCCCACATCAACTGCCTGATTTTCTGCCTATTGAACTACAACAACTATTCCTAAACATTGATTTTTATTTGGAATAGCTAAAGTAGAAGGAACAATATGACCTGTACAAAGATATAAGGTGCCTACTATTACACCTTTTTCTACCACTAAGGCACCTTTTGTAACCTTCCAATTTTATGTAACAACACAACCTTCATCATCTAGTTGCCCTATTGGAATTAAATTTATGCTTAACTTTGGAACATGCCTTACCTCATGTAGTAGCCAATGATTCCCATTCTACAACTTGATCTTGATTCTTCCCTTTCCAATAATCTGAGAAGGTTTGTTATCTCTCAAATAAACCAACCCAAAATACCCTTGGACAAAATCAAGAAAATAACTTCTATGGGGCGTAGCATGAAATGAAGCCCCTGAATCTAACACCCAAGAATAATCAACATTATCAAGGGAAAGAATCAAAGCATCCTCATCATATTTATTAATTACCATATTTTCCTTTTTATTGCCTTCCTTTTTGTCTCCTTTATTTTTTTGAGAACAACAGTCTTTCTTTAAATGACCCAGCTTATCGCAGTACCAACAATTCTTCTTTTCTCTAGATTGGGACCTCTTGTCCTTTGATTTTCCTCATGACTTACCTTGACCTCCAAAATTCTTTCCTCTCTCCTTTATTCTACCCTTTCTTTTTTCATTCAAGACACTACATGATGTGGATGTACTACTTGAGCTTTTCCTACGAATTTCCTCGCTCAAAATTACACCAACAACATCATCAAATTTCTATGTATTTGAAATAGAAATAGAATTACTAACTGCCATTACCAAGCTATTCCAACTTTTAGGAAAAGAACACAGAATCAAAAGAGCCCCAACTTCTTCATCAAAGTTTATATTTACAGAAGTTAATTGACGGGTAATCATATTAAATTCATTTAAATAATCAACAACTGACCCACCTTCTACCATTTTCATATTAAATAAACGCTTCATAAGAAATCCCATATTCGAAGAAAAATTCTTTTCATATAACTTCGCCAAGGTATTCAACAAATCTTCAGTTGTTTTTTCTTTTGAAATATTAAATGCCATCAATTGTGCTAGGCATAAACGAATACTACCAAGTGCCTTTCTATCCAGAATATCCCAATCCTCATCAAACATAGTTGTTGGTTTCTTCAATTGTCCTTCAAATGGCTACCATAAATCCTTTTGATAAAGATAGTCCTCCATTTGCATCTTCCATAACTGAAAGTTGTGCCCATTGAATTTGTCCACCTTCAACTTACCCCTGTTTGCTATAACTCCCACTCAACCATGAGACTCCCACTCAACCGTGAGACCTTCTTGCAAAGGATAACTAAAAATAACCTGCTTTGATACCACTTATTAGGGTTAGAAGGTAGATTTCAATCAGTTAAATGCATATTTGATCAATAAAATAGAGAAATAAAACACACAAAAATTTTGGACAGCAAAAGAAGAACACAAAGATTTAACATGGTTCACCCAAAACTAGGCTACATCCACCAACACAGGGTCCAATATATATTAAACTTCTAGTAAATAACATTTACAATGCATGAAACAACATTTTCAACCTATAGCAACGTTTTTCACTTGTTTTTACACAACCATTGCTACGGGTACCTGTGGTGCTTCCTACATTTTTCTAGCCACTGCTCTACAAATTTCTGCTAATGTTTTTCATGACTTGCTACCCTCAAAACTCATCCCTGAGTGTTTTTATAGAATCCCACACATGTCCCATTAATTACCAATCAAGTGTACCCATTGGTTGTGCCTCATGCACCCAATAAAACATTTTCTTTGGGTGGATACATTTAATATTTTTAGTTGTCTTTTGACTTTATAATAAAAAATATTGTAACTAATCACTTCTAGTTGTGACTAATCACTTCCTACATTTAATATTTGTTTGTAACCACCTTTTAGATACAAGTGCAACATAAATATTTAATAAGTGCAACCAATTATTTAATAAAAAATAATATGAAGATTTTATCCAAGTTTGATTGGTCTCCATAACACAACAAGCCACACCATTCAAGATCTTCCTATCAACCACAAAGCCCCTTGTTCCTCGGATATTAGCTTGTTGATCCACCACTTCAATCTTTCAACAATCAACATAGAGAGAATCGTATAGACCACATTACAAAGAGCTACGGGCCTAAAAAAACTCAACCTATTAGCCCCTTCACATTTGGGAATGAGAGCCATGAAAGTAGAGTTCATATCCCTCAACATCTGTTTGTTCTCCTGAGATTCATGAACCACATCTAATAAATCCAGATTAATGATTTCCTATAATTCTTGAAAGAATTCATTCAGGAATCCATCAATCTCAAGAGATTTCCCTTTCTTCATTTGAAAAAAAAATGGCCTCTAGTTCTTCCAGGGAAATCATGCTCATAATTTGCTCACTCATCTCCATAGAAACCAAGGAAGGGATACAAGAAAGGATATGATTTTCCTCATCCATCACCTCGGGGGAGTCCTCCCTGAAAAAAGAGGAAAAATAATGAGAAGCCTCACTATAAATGTCCCCTAGAGTTCACAAGGTAACGGATGGAGTTACCATGTCTCTTGGCCTTCATAGAGTTGAAGAAGCAAGTAGTGTTTTTTCCCCTTCCAACAATCACTCAACCCACACTTTTTGTTTCCAATAAATCTCCTCCTACAACTCACATTCTTCCAAAAATATCAAAGCCTTCAACTTTTCTAGGAGAGAATCCTCAAAAAGACCATGCTCCCTAGTTCCATGAGTGACAACATCCAAACTAGCTTGGGAAACTGCCTTTGCATGGAAAATATTATCAAAGAACTGCCTATTCCATCTCTTGAGCTAATACTTCACAAACTGCAGTTGCTTAAAAAAAGAATGCATCACTATTCTAAAAGAGGGATTTCTAGAAACACATGCTAAAGAAGTAGATAACTTGATTGAATAATGATTTGATCCCCTCCAATCCAATACCTTAGAGCTGGTAGACTAGGATCCGCCAATCTAGAAACAAGAAACCAAGAACCTATCTAGCCTCTTAGTAATACAATCCAGGCCACATCTCCTATTATTCCTGGTATAAAGGCCATTACTAGGTATTATATCAACTTGATTTAAGGATGAGATATTATCTCTGAGAAGAAAAGAAGACAACTGCAACCTTATCATTCCACCTTGCTTTTCCTCCAACCCAGTGATAGCATTAAAATCTCCAACAACAATCCAAGGATATAAAGGAGTAGTGCTTCATACAAACTAAATATGAGACCATAATCACTGCTTGCTAGGCATATTAGTAGGTGCATAAATGCTAGACAAAAGAACTATCTCACCATATTCCAGGCTTGAAGCAACCACATAAATAGAATATTTATTTGAAACCCACCAAAGATGGTGGATCTTCAAGGGGTTTCATAAACAATCCACACCACCAACACTACCATGAGGAATAATACATTGGCACTACATCAGGTGAATGACTTGGCACCAAATCACAAACAACTTTTTGTCAAGGGTCACTATTCAAGCACCTCACATTCCATGAAAGAATAATCATCTCGGAGAGTTGGAAAAGTGAGAGTCAAGGGTTTTAACAGATCTTGACTCTACCAACGTCTCACCCATCATCTTGATTTTATCCAAATCCTTCTTTCTCCCCGCTTTGGAGGGTTTCTCAAGACCCCTCTTCTTTGAATTTTTTTGAAGAATCCCTAAGGAGGGAGAAGCCTTATTTCCTTTCTCTAAATCTGACACCACCTTCTCAAGAGATGTGCTCTCAACCAAGGCTAAATCCTCAAGCCTATCCATAGTTACAAAGGCCATAGGATCAACAAAAACCACAAGATTTAGATTTGTATCCATTTGAGCTAAAGACAACACATCTTCCTGAGTGTATTGGTAATCCAAAGTTTTACTACCTTCCTGATCCTCCAACAAGACACTCGATGCCAATGCCAACATACCAAGGTTCACCTCCTATTGGTCAAGATCATCTATCACATCAAATCAATTGAAGACCTCCGCCTCTTGATGCTCTTTGAAAGTCCATTTTTGTCCATGGTTCCTATTACGGGGTTTAATAGGGATAAAACCCTCTTTATCTACCACTGAACCCAAAATGGGAGCCTTTCCTTTGTCCTCCTTAGAGGGGTTATGAGAAGGCTGATTAGGAAGAGGCTCATGAGAGCAAATCCTAGGACATATTTTCTGTAAATGACTATACTCATGACATAGCCAACATCAGAAGGGAGGAGCTTCATAACAAAGCTACTACACCAATGAAGATGAGCCCACATGAATTTTCAAAGAATATGGAAGAGGGTTACTCAAATCAATTTCAACAAAAATGTGCATAAATGTAAGTACCTTTTTATCCAACATTTGGTGAGAAGGACCCACTAGCTTCCCTTGCAACAATGCCACCATATGTAGAATATCATTCTTCCAAAATTCAATTGAGAAACAAGGAAGGCGCACCCAAAAATGAACATGATTTGGGAGCTCCTTCGAAGGATTAAAACCAACATGCCATGGCTTGATAAACAAACCAATTGGTTATGAAAATAAGGCCCCCCCTCAAAAAATTTATTGTGATCAACGATACAATTAAAGACAACCATAAAAAATGTTAGCCATCAGCATCACCTCTATCTCACCCTCAAGGTTCCATGTTCATCTAGCCCAAGACTCCAAAAATAGGAGAGAAACCCACATCCCCATAAACTTGAAAATTAAAGCATGTTTTGAGAAGTATTCAACATATTTTGCAATAGTTTCGGGATTAATCATGAGGATAGGCCTATCCTTGCTCCTCTCCAAAAAACCATTAGTTTTCGGTATACGGGGACCCCCAGCTGGGGCCATCCCCTCCAACCTTGAAGCCTTATTCAAGAAATCATAGGCATCAAAAGGCCTTGATGAAGATGGGTTATTTACATGTAGAGAAGGCTTGTAATCCATTCTTTGATTAAAAATTATGGCTTCCCTTGAAGCCATAACCAATAAAAACGATGCCAAGAACCAACATCACAAAGCTCACCAAAACCCTTACACCCCTCAAAGACACCAAGCAAAAAGAAATCACAAAAAACACAAACAAAATCCCCCCTCAAAAGCACTAAAAACCCACCCCTTGTCGTTGAAGACTGCCTACACCCTAGCCATACACCTATGCTCACATACAAGGAAAAACCAACAACATGCAAGCTACTGGCCTATAGCCACACTACCCACATGAGTGTCAACATTCTTTTCCCTAGATATCTTCTTCAACTATAAGACATGTATAACCCATTAAAGTATATTAATATATGATTTTATGAGTGCATATGTATGCATGTATATAATTTATTATAATTTGGTTTATACTTATTACAGATCTAAGTTCTCCCTTTTTATTTCATCACACTAATGTTTGCTACATATATCATAATATTAAACCTTGTACTTAGGTCAAGGTTTTTCTGTCAACAATGGGGTATAAAAAATGAAATGTGGAACCAAAAGGGGGTCTTAAGTGGTCACTTTTTTTTGAAATTAGGAAAAATTGATCTTGAATAATAAATTGAAGATATTTATGCTCAAAATTTGAAGACACAACAAAAATAAGAGTTATAATGATTTGAATCTAATTTCTAAACTATTATTATTTTTGAATAGTGGAGATTAATGGGTTAAATAGGAAATCCCACAAAGTTCTCCTATTTTTATCAAAAAGCATAACATAGCATTTGGTGTGACCCCCCTAAAATGTTATTTTTTTCTTAGTATTTCAAAAAATGGTTCAACTAAAACTTAGCTAACACCATGTATTTTATGCTTGATTTTTTTGCTAATTTTAATGAATATATGATTTTTAACTAATTTACAAAGTGGGGACATCCTAAAAAATAAAAAAATTGAGCATGTTCCCCCCTAATTTTTTAGAAACTAATCAAAAATCAATTTTTTACTGTGTATAGAATAGAGTCTAATTTCTAAAAATGTAATTTGTTTCAAATTTCAATGAATGGAAAAAATACCATACATACAATTTTTTGACAAAAAATGGAGACACTAAAAAAAGAATTAAAGATCAAAACCTTAACATAGCTGAAACATAGAAAAAATACATGGTTAAAAAGCTAAGAGAGCTCAATGTTACTGTGTTATTTTTTAACTTAACATTGAAAGACGTGCAAACCTAATATTGAGCACACTCAACATTGTGTCATTTTTTAGAATTTGCAAAAAACACATATGTGAGAATTGACATGTAAATCGAACACTTTGGGTTGGATGCCTAAGCTAAATCCAACCCTAAGGGTTAGAAATTCTCAAAGTAGATAATAATGTGATTACATTATGTAACACAAGCATACTATAACACACTCACATTTCCAAGAGGAAAAAATACCTCTCTCTCTTTCTCTTCCCATCTCTCTACCTCATTATATAGGTCACTCTCTCTCTCTCTATCTTCCTTAGACTATATACATGAAATAAAAATTTAAGTATAATTAATATTTTGGATTGTGTGTGCTTCCGCTCCTCTCTCTCGCTCATCTATTTTAAATTGCATGCACGCATGGTGGACGCCACTTTGGGGATACCCCACGGTCCTCCTCCCCTATCCTCTTTTGATTGAGTTCTTTCCCCGACACATGTTGCTGTGACAACCTCGGGGTACCCTCTTGTGTTGTCCATTGTTGAAGATCATGTGCCTCCGGTTCTAACTGTTGAAGATGTGCCAGTGATTTCTGTCACTCTAAAATTGAAGCATTGGAAGAATGTGTTGCTTAACTCGAGTCCGACAATAAAGAAATATTATCCTCTTTAGGAAGTGGTAATTTTTGCTTCTGGTACTGAAATCTCTATCCTTGAATCCACCAATGATAGGATCATTTCTTCCATGGAGAACGCAGTGGTGGGAATTTTTTTCTCTTTCCCCCTACTATGGATATGGTAAGAAGATGGTCGACTGCTAAATGGTGCCTCAAGGGCAGCGTGGAAGCTTGCGCCATGGATGGTGGGCTATTCCTGTTCAAATTCATGGTTGTTCAAGATCTTTTATTTGTTCTCTCTTTAGACCCCTGGGTTTATGGGAAATATAGCTTGTCATTGTGTCGCTGGAAACTTGGCTTTGACCTTGCTTTCAATCTCAAAAAATCTGTCCCCATTTGGGTTCGTCTTCTTGGACTGCCTCTGGAATATTGGGATGACTTTGTGTTCCAAAGCATTGGTGATTTGATGGGTCACTTCATTACATTGTACACCATCACCATAATGAAATCCAGGTTATTTTTTTCTTGGTTCTATGTTAATATTGATATTAACAAGTCTTTACCCAACTCTATGATGTTGAAATCTAAATTTGGGTCTTGAAATCAATAATTTTTTTATGCAAATGTTGTGGTTTATTGCCAAAAATGTGCTAAACTCAGGCATCTTATTTCAGACTATAAGTTCACTATAAAACAAAACCCTAGTCCTAACGAACCACCAATGGATGACCTCACAAATAGCTATCCTTTCAAGTTTGATCTCCTTAATATCATTGACTCCTTGACCAAATCTGGGCCTTCTGTTCTGGCGGTCCCTAAGGTTCCTTTTGTGGAGATAGTTTCTATTGACCTTACCTTAGAGTTGTGTATGACTTCTCCTAGCAAAATTTTGTTGGAAAAGTCTTCTCTAATGTTACATTGTGTTTTGGAGGCCCCTATGGCACCGTTAATAGAGATGGAAAGTGTTTTATCCCCTAACCATGATTTGGTTAAGGATGTAGAAGAGGGAGAAATACTGAGCATAGTAGTTGATAGGAAAGCCTTTGGATCCGAATAGATAGATACAACTTCCCTGTCACAAGGCCAGACCAATGAAGATGGTATTCAACTTCAAAGAAGAAAGGTAAGCAAAAGAAAGTAGATGTAGAGGGGGAATCCAAACCTGGAAGACCCAACCAGTGACAAACTAGAAATAGGGAGACAACCAAAGATATTACTATTGGAAAACATAGGACATTGGAAGTGTCCTCAAAGAAAGTGTCTAAATGAAAGTCTTGTCCTGGAATGTGAGAGGGCTAAATAGCCCCCACAAATAGCTAGCTCTGAAGAATCATGTGTGGGAACACAATATAGATGCATTGTTGTTACAAGAAATTAAAATGAAAAAAAAAACTTTGAACACATAGCTAGGTACATTTGGACGAATTCTCATTATTCCTATAGTCATGTAGATGGGGCCTCGAGTGGGCTATCTGTGATGTGGGATCGTAATAGACTAACTGGTACTGAAATATTCTAAAGCAGGAATAGTGTGGGAATCCATTTCTATCACTCTAGTTTTTCTTGGTTTCTAATTAACATCTATGCCCCCAATATAAGGAATGCGAGGAAAGACCTTTGGCAGGATCTCACTGACTAGATACAAAATAATAGGGGGCCCGTTGGTTGGTGGTACGAGACTTCAACTCTCCTTGGATATTCCACCAATCAGGAATAAAAATGTTGATTGGTGGAATATCCTTGTACATGGAAACCCCATGTTTAGGGTATTCCATAAAATCAAGTATATAAAAAATATGGTTAAAGGTTGGAACAAGAGGGTGTTTGGAGATGCTTTCCATTAGAAAAGAGTGACCTTTGATAATCTTAGGATGACACAAAAAATAATGGAGGAGGGAGATGTTAGTCTACAAACTTTCTAGTAGAAAATAGATGAACACATGGAATGGGAAAAAGTCTTAAAAAAAGAGATATTCTGGAGGAAAAAATCCAGAGTTCAATGGCTAAAAGAGGGTGGCTAGAACACTTATTTCTTCCATGTTTCGACCCTCAAGCACAGGAAAAGTAACTAGATAAAAAGGTTGAAAGATGAGTTAGGAGTTGAAGTTACTACCCCTACCTAGATTGGTCTATTGGCCTCTAGTTATTTCCATCATGCCTTATATGAGCCTATTGTGACCCCTAATTCTACTTTGGATGACCTGTTGCTAGACTCCCTTCCTACTTCTCTATCCCGTGAGGATAAGGATAATATTCTTAGTGCTATCACTCTGGAGGAAGTAAGGATGGATGTGTTTAGTATGGGTTCCTAGAAGGCTCCAAGACCTGATGGATACCCTCCAACTTTCTTCCAGGTATTTTGGGACATTGTTGAAGAGGACTTAATTCTTGTGGCCAAGGATATTTTCAAGTCTAGCAAACTACTCAAATAGTTGAATCACATCTTCCTAGTTCTCATTCCCAAAAATGATGACTCGCAGACCATGGACGACTTTCGACCTATCAACCTATGTAATACCATTTATAAGATCTCCAAAATTTCGGTGAACTGCCTGAAACTTTTCCTGGAAAAAATGATTATTCCAAGCCAAAAAGGCTTTGTCCCGAGTCGTCATATCATGGATGATACTATAGCCACTCAAAATTTTTTGCACTCCATGGACATATGTAATAGTGCTAGTATGGCTTTTAAGCTTGAAATTTCAAAAGCTGATGAAAAATTCCTATGGAGTTTTCTGCCCAAAGTATTAGCTAAGATTGGATTCAATCAGAGTGTGATTAACCTCATTTTGGAATGCACAACTGTGAAATATTTTGTTTTGGTCAATAGGGTTCCCCATGGGCTCTTTAATGCCGGGAGAGGTATAAGAGAGGGTGATCCTCTATCTCCATACCTATTCATAATGGTTGTTGATGTTCTAAGTAGCTGGAATATTACTAGAATGCTATTAGAGGGCTCTATTAAGGGAGTTAAACTTGCCACCACCTTGGAACCGACTGTCATACAATAGGTTGTTGATGATACCATTTTTTTCGAAAAAGCTTTGGTTGTGGAAGCAAGAAAATGGAAAAATTTCCTTAACAACTATGTTGCTTGTTCAGACCGGTGTATAAATTACAACAAGATCATGATTTATTTCTTTAACAACACTCATGTTCTACAAGAAAGAGTGACTGTTGTTCTGGGTTGTGTGAGTACATCCCTTCCTTCTGTGTACCTAGGTCTCCCTCTTACTATTGAAGAAGTTACTCCCACCTTTTGAAATTATGTCCTTGAGAAAGTTCAAAGAAAATTAGCTAGGTGGAAAGGCTTAATCCTCAATCATGTTGGTAAGCTACAACTCCTTACTGCTTCCCTTCAAGGGATCTTGGTTTATTTCTTATCTATATTCAAAATTCCTAGATACATAACAAAAAAAATTGAAAAATCCAAAGGAACTTCCTCTAGTCTGGTACAGAGGAGAAAAAGAAGTTGGCTCTGATTAGTTGGGACAAGGTCTACCTTCCTAAATCTAGTGGGGGGCTAGGTATAAGGAAAATCCAACCTACCAACAAAGCCTTGCTTGCTAAGGTTGGATGGAACCAGTTAAGGAACAAGAAGGATTGGTGTAGACTTATGAATGCTAAGTACCGAAGCAATTGCCCCCTAATTAGGTGTCTCTCAAATGAACATCCCTATGGTTCATTGTTTTGGAATAGTATTTGCAAGATGAAAAATCTGCTACATTTTGGTCTAAGATGGAAGTTAGGGAATGGAAATAGTATTAGTTTCTGGGAGGACCCCTGGCTGATTGAAATTCCTCTTTCCCAATCTATTTTCAAGAATTTGATAGGGCTTGCGAGGGTGTACTTTGGCAGAAATGTTTGAGACTGCCTTTGCGGTCTTCATGGTTCTAGGAAGTGGAAAATGTTGGAATTGTGTTGTCCCCTCTCCCCAGAATTAAGGCAATTGAATAGGACCTTGTAGGAAATCCTCTCCCTAACTAGAATTCCCATCTCCAATATGGAGGATGTTTTCTATTGGTTTAACGAATGCAAGGGTAACCTCTTTGTTAAGTCGGCTTACAATTTACTATTGGACCAAGGAAATGAGTGCAAATTATTGAAACAAGTTTGGAAAAGATATTTAACACCAAAAATTAACTTCTTCTGGTGGAAGGACTATAACAATAGGATTCTAACTTAGGCTAATTTAAGGAAAAGGGTATTTCAAATCCTGAATAAATGCATGTTATGCAAGAATAATGAGGAGTCAGTTGGACACCTATTACTCCACTGCTTGTTTGCTACTGAAGTTTGGGATTTGGATTTTGGAAAATTAGAGATTCATTGGACCATGAATGATGACATTAAGAGTTTTATTGAAAGTTGTTCTGGCCCTTTTCACCATCCTCTCCCTAATGAAATATGGCGTCAAATTCCTCCCATCCTTTGCTAGTGTTTATGGAAAGAGAGGAACAATCAAATCTTCAGAGATGTTGAAAAATCCTTAAGGAGGTCTTTGACATTGGGTTCATACTTATTTATGAGAATGTCTCCTTATATGATTGGAAACCCTAGATAAAGCTCCTATAGTATGGGAGATCAACATGGAAAGCTCATGGAACAAAAAGTTTGAGATCAAGTCCTTTGATAACTCTAAATCTCTAGCTAGACTTAACACAGTTTGGAAACCCACAGATACTAGTTGGAACAAAATTAACTTTTATGGGGCAGCAAAAGGGAACCCAAGGGTGGCTAGCATTGGAGGCATTATTAGGGATTTGAAGAGAAATTTACTGGTAGGGTATGCTAGTGGTATTGGAATACAAACTTCTATGACAACAGAGGCTAGAGCGATGCTCAAGGGCATTGAAATTGTTGTCACTCTTGGTATAAAAAAAATTGCATATTGAAGGTGACTCCAAGATGGTGACTAAATCTATTAATCGTAATATTTGTCATGGGTGGGGTAATAGAGACATACTCTTGGACATAAATTATTTTATTACTAAACTATAAAGGAAGAATATGAATCACATATTTCATGATTGTAACCAGGTGGCTAATTCTTTGGCCAACCTTGGTTCCTTGTGGATCCTATCCAAATGTTGGAGAAGGTTGGCAGCTCTCCTTGTGAATATACATGGATTTATCCTAGATGAACAAAAAAATAGTATCATTAATGATGGAAACTAGCCTTGTGGATTTGGGCTGGTACATGTGACACTATACCTTTGGGTCTTTGATGATTTGGAACAAGTAGGATGATGTGGAGAGATATAGGTGAGAATTTGGGTGGTGTTTTGAAATGATGGCGGTAAATGGTTGGGCTCTTCAAAATATTTATGGGCAGTCTTGTCAAAAGTACCACAATTCAAATCATGTTTTTTTAGGAACATGTGTAATGCCAAAGTTATCTTTAGACTTTTGGCTAATAATTACCCGATCAAGGTTATCATGGCTTTTAGCTTGAGTTTGATGTACTTAAGAAAGATCTATTATGGCCCCACAGCCATAAGTTTTAGGAACATGTGTAAAGCCAAATTTATCTTTAGAATTTTGGCTAATAATTACCCGATCAAGGTTATCATGGCTTTTAGCTTAAGTTTGATGTACTTAAGAAAGATTTATTATGGTCCCGCGGCTATAATTTTCTTGGAAATGACCACCGAATCGTGTGAATATTTGGAAGCCTTAATTAGGTATGATTTTCCTTCTTGGTTTTACAATGGTGATAAATGGGTGGTAAAGGTTACCTATTACCATTTTGAAAATTTTCTAACTCTATTATCTTGGGTAAGTTTCATCGTTCAATGGAAAGTGATGGGTGGTGACAGGGTTCAAACTGAGCTTGATTCTTGTGATGAATTCCACAAAGACCCTATCATTTGACATATTTGTGTGGAGGGAGGAATTGCACCTCTTATGGAGTGCCTAGTGGGTCACCATGAGAAGCTATCAATGCAATTCATAAGTTCTTGGAGTGACAGGAGAGTCACTGTTGGCAGAATCTCTTTTGAAGTTAACGAGGATGTTATCACCAAGGAAACAGGCCTATCTTGCACTAGTCAGAAGCTCAAGAAGCACTTTGAGGTGCAAGATTTAGAGAGCCTCAATACTTTCTTTCGGGAGAATGAGAAGCTTGTCAAGAGGTATGCAAGATTCGAAAGGGAGTCATTGCCAAAGTCGTGGGATCGGGTTTGCTTAGCTATAATTAAGTATGTTACTTTAGAGGGGAGATTTAAAGTCTTTTATTTCTACCATTTTCCGTTACTTAACCATCTTAGGCATAAGATGCTTATAATTTTTCCTATTTTTTGCTTTCCTCCTTGTAAAGCTCGATTAAGGAAACCCTTGAGTCTGCTACTTTAAACCTTGATAAGCCGCCACCTCTACCATTACACCAAGGCACTATACTTCAAGTCTACCATTTTCATTTGGCCCTCTACCCCCCCAAACCTATCTCTGTTGTCCTTGTTGAAGAACAAGAACCATCCGACCACTCTCTTGAAAAACCTCCCCCTGCTGCTTCATTCAAACCAAAGAGGAAGAACCCCTCTATGGACCGTGAACCCAAATATGAGCCTAAATCCAAACCCTTAGCCAAAAAGAAGAAGGGGGGTGGGTTTAGCCCAGTCTAAGGCAACTGTTGGGCTTTGTGAGTTAAAAAATACCCCCACCAAGAAGGACAAAAAATTGATGGCCAAGACAAAGAGCAAAAAGGACACCTTGTGTCATTGGAGATGCCAGTCACAGACAACAAGGGAAGGAGCCCTATAGACATAGATTCTTAAGGTGATACTGTGGTGGTGGCTAGTGTGGACATTGGGACATAACAAACCAGTATTAAAAGGTCTCATAGGCTGGCTAAAAATAAGAAAGAGGTGCCTATTGATGAGATATTTAGCAGCTCAGAGTAGACTGGTGGCAAAAATGAGTGTAAACAAGATACTGTTGAGGAAATGGAGGAGTTTGTTGAAGGCTCCAGTCACTTCCCAGAATTGAACAAAATGATTCATGAGGATTCCACCACTTAGTCTTTGGATCACATGGCTAGGGAGGAGGAGACGATTAAGGGGGAAAATGACAAGGAAGAGGATTTCAACAAACTGCTGGCCCAAGAGGAAAAACTTGAATAAAAGTTTACTTGGTTGATGCACTTCATGATAAAAATAATCCACAGGTTTGTTGTCACTCTCTCCAAGGTACTCAAAGAAGAAGTGGAAAAGAATACTAAGGGTGAGAGACCTAAATGGGTTGGTGATGATGTCTTGAAACTTCTCATTAAGAAGTGGGAGGGATTAGCCAAGTAGTGGTGGGTCTATGTTTTGGGTGGATGGGTCTTTCCTCTACTATTGGTTTGTTGTGTTTGTAAGTTTTTTGGTTTATTCTGTTGTTTCTGGTATGGTCTTAATGTTGTAACTTTGGACTTGGTTTCTTTTTGGCCCCCTGGGCTCTGTGTAAAGGGTATACTGCATCCTGTAAATGCAACTTACTTTATCAAAAACATTTATATATGAAAATTTATTTTCTTATACTTTAAGTTATATATTCCATGTATATAGTTTCAAGATGTCTGAGAATGGTTTCAAATATCTAAGAGTTATAGTACAAATTCTAGGTTTTGGAAGATCTTATACTTTTTTAGGATGTCAAATTTCAATAATTAGTAGGCTCCTTTCATCTTGCTCCAGGTTTCTCTCTATCTATCCCTCTCCCCATCCCCATCCCTCTCTCTCTCTCCCTTGAGCTCAAGACCCATCTCTCTATCTCCCTCTCTAACTCTCTCCCTCCCTCCATCCCTATCTACTCTTTATCTCCCCTCTTCCTCTCTCTCACTCTATCTACCTCTCCCTCTCTATCTACTCTCTATCTCCCCTCTTCCTCTCTCTCACTCTATATACCTCTCCCTCCCTCTCTACCACTCTCTCTACATACCTCTCCCTCCCTCCATCTCTCCATCCCCCCTCTCACTCCCTCTCTCTTTCCCTATTTACTCTTTATCTCCCCTCTCCCTCTCTCTTGACCTACCACTCCCTCCCTCCCTACCTCTTACTCTCTCTCTCTACCTACCTCTCTCTCCCTCCCTCCCTATCTCACCTCTCTATCTTTCTCCCCTCTCTACCTCTCCCTCCCCCCTCTCTCTCTCTCCCTCCATATCTCTCCCTCCCTTCCTCCTTTCCTATCTAATCTCTATATCCCCTCTCACTCCCCCTCTACCTACCACTCCCTCCCTCCCTACCTCTCCCCCTCTCTCTCTCCCCTCTCTACCTCTCCCTCTCTCTCACCCTTCCTCCTTTCCTCTCTACTTATTTTTATCTCACACCTTCACTCTCTACTTCTCTTTATCTCAACTCTCTCCCTCCCCCCTCCTTCCCTATCCACTCTCTATCTCCCCTTTCCCTCTCTACCTACCTACCTCAAGAGAGAGAGAGGGGTGGAGGGAGAGAGAGATAGGTAAAGATAACTTGGGAGAGGGGAGATAAAGAGAATGAGAGAGAGATTGAGAGAGAGGAAAGGAGGGAGAGGTAGAGAGGTAGAGATTGAGGGAGAGAGAGAGAGAGAGAGAGAGAGAGAGAGAGAGAGAGAGAGAGAGAGAGAGAGAGAGAGAGAGAGAGAGAGAGAGAGAGAGAGAGAGAGAGCGCTCTAGAGCTCATGGAAGATAGAAAGAGTGAGGTAGAGTGAGAGAACAAGATTATAAGAGCCTGTTGATTATTGAAATTTGACTATCTGAAAAAATTATAAGATCTTTCAAAACTTAAAATCTGCATTATAACTCATAGAGGTTAGAAACCATTCTCAAACATCTTGAAACAATAAATGTTAGTAGCGCCAAAAATTGTCACCCTTCACAATTTCATAATTAACCTAGAAGCATCATTACATCATAAAACTCAATCAATTAATCACAACACATCATCTCCCCACAAGGATTAAAGCCCTGATCCACCAATATGGCTCTTCCATTGAGGTTTGTAGCCAAGTGGATATTGAGGTCATTTTAATCCTTAAATATCCCTAATTGGAAGAAGTGTGATTTAAGGCAAAGATCTCTTTTTCCAATCAACCATGTCCATATATAAATTTCAATTATACTTAAATGTTTATTTCATGTATATAGCTTGAGGAAGAGAGAGAGAGTCTGACCTATATAAAGAGGTAGAGAGAGATGGGAAGAGAAAGAGGCATTTTTGCTTTTTGGAAATGTGTGTGCATTGCGTTATAGTTTGCTTGTGTTAAAATGCAAGCATGTTGTGTTATAATATGCTCACGATATGTCTTTTAATGGCCACTTTTTGGTCCCCCATCTTTTTGCATTTACCAAATGTCAATATCTCATGGGATGATAAATCATGAGAGTAAAATATTTTTTGGAACCATGATGGCTTCCAAAGGAGCAAAAAAAATGGGTCACCAAGATGCTAGTTTATGATTTTAAAATTATTCACAAAAAAGGTTAAGAGAATATTGCAACTAATACCCTTTGTCAATAAGAAGTAGAGGAAGCAAAATTTGTATCATTTCCTTATTACAATCCAAATGGGTAGAAGTAACATGATAAGAGTGACAATGTGACCCTCCAACAAAGAAGCCTATTCAACACTTCAACACGACCCATCTACTTTAGATAAGTATGCTTAAAATTGAGCTTTTTATGATACAAATATACTCTTTTTATGCAAACATATTTAGTTGAAAGCTAGCATATTGTTTGGAATGCATGACTCATCAATAGAAAGACATTTGAGGTTCTTATAGACCTATTATCATATAAAGAAGGATTCTTTTCAAAGGTCTTAAAAATAACATAAAGATATTTGTTATCAAATGTTAGATATGGTGAAATGATAGACAACCCAAACCTCTTACAATGATTAGCTATTTCAACATAACATTAATATAAAATATTGATAGACTTCATTACCACATCACCTCTTACTTTCTTTAGGTAGATGACATAAAATATGTTACCTCAAACTTAAAATAGTATCTTCAACTTTGATCAATTACAACAGTCCCAATTATGACCTTACTAACTTTTATGGATACCCTCGCTTGGCCCTTACCCTCCTCTCCCAAAAGGAGGAAGAGGAAGGCATATCCCCAAGCCAAGTCTAATAAAGCATACAGGAATTGCTTCGTTCCATGTCTCCTGTACCTATATACTTTACAATCCTTTGGAATTGTCTACTGCGTAAATTCCACGCCAATCGTATACCTTGCGAAAAAACTGTAAAATTGGATGTCAATTTCGTTTGTTTTGCTTAGTTACAGACTACTCAAGATTTCTTCAACAAATCCATGGATTATGTCTCTTTTTGCTCGCAGCGTGGAACTTTATCGCCTTCTGCAGCTCGAAGGACCAACATGGCCATTTTGCTGTTAAAAATTCGAGGTACCCGCGTTAGTTATAACTGTCTAATGAGATTGTACTTTTTTACACCATCCTCCTGCATTGAGTTCCATGTTGGGGTTTTAAATTTGGATACATTAATAGCAATAGATCTCTTAATACGGTCATTGTTGAACCCTAGCATACCGTGCATAAAGATTTTTTAAAATTAGGGTTGGGTTTTTATGGCATGCATTTAACTTAGGATTAGGAGGCATTACACAATGAGGGCTGGGGTTGTTCTAAGATTGCCTATTGCTGTACATTTTGAGTTAAAGGGAATTGAGCCCCCAAAATTCTAACATGACAATTGAACATGTGTGATGTTCTTTAATATTTTAAACGGTGCAAAGATTTTAGTCCAACGGATTTGAACTAGAAATTTCTGTACAAGGTGCGTAACTTCTTACATTACTTATTACATTGCAGGTTCCTTGGAGAGAATTGAGAATTGAGCTGGAGTAAGCCCTAACTGAGTGACATGCTTTCACCTATAGGCGATTACCTCACAGACACATATCATTGTTTCTGTGTATAATGCAGTTTCCTGAAATTGAATGAGTAGGAAATAGATCATAGGAGCATCTCCATGCCATTGGCTCCGCTGTTGTAGTGTGCTGGAAGTGAAGTAGTTCAGGTAAATTCGAATTACTTTTCGAACTTGTTCTAGAGCGATTGCATAAAGCTCACGCTGGTTCTAAGTTGATATTATCTCTGGACTTGCAGAGCTTCTTTGCTACTAATTTATATGTGAAAAGGACAATATTTTTGTCACTATTAAGCAGTTGATTGGCCACCAGTGACACCCATACCATGACTATGGGTCATCCACACATTTAAAAGAGTTAGGAGACATGATTGTTGTATCAATTAGGAATTTTGCATTCTTATGCCTTGTGGAATAATTTTGATTCCTGCATCCTTCTAGCAAACCCCATTTTGAACCCCAGCTGTAGAACTGCTTGCTAAGTTACTGTTGGAAAACTTGACCGTGCTTCTCTCAGCACTGCTTGATTTCCTTGACGGGGTACAGGAGGTAGGAAGGTGTGTTGGAAATGGAGGTCAGCAAAGGTAAAAGAGGGTCAAAGTGGTCTAGTCGCCAGCAGTTCAAAAACAAAGCCAAAAATAGGGTTGATGATTTGCAAGGAATGTTTACAGATCTGCAACAAGCAAGAAAAGAGAATCGTGTGAGTGATGCTGTTGTTTTGGAGGAGCAAGTCCATCAGACGCTGAGGGAGTGGAAAGCTGAGCTGTACGAGGCATCACCAGCTTCTTCACTGCTGGTTATATTTTGGACTTGTCTTTGATTTATGCATCATAACATTAGAAGGCATTCTTTTTGAATTTAGTATCTTTAGGTTCGCTGGTATTTTTGTAGGGATGTTGCAGTTATAACCTAGTATTATTTGTATATTGTGGACAGGCAGAAAGCCTGAGTTCCTCAGAGTTGTCCTCTGATATGAAGCGTCTGTTGCAACTTCACGAAGAGGATGATGATGCAAGCAGTAATCCTAAGCTTCAGGGTGATGCAACAAATTTTCAGGAAAATGATACTGCAGCTTACCAAGCGGTATGCTTTGTTTAGAATTGGAATTATTAAGGTACTCTATTTCTTTTGTTGTGTTTTATTGATTTTTTTATCATTTGCAGCATTTTCTTGACAATGAATTGCGTACTGCTGAGGAACCTTTTGAAAGGGTCAGTAGATGTGCAAATACGGGGGAAGGATTACATCAAAATAGTTACCTGCAAACAGCAGAGAAATTAGCTGCAACTATTGAGGAGGACGTACAGCAGCACAACTATGTCCAGACTTTGGAGCAACTACCTGAAAATATAGGGGATGGCTTAGAAGTAACCCTTGCAAGTGGGCAACTCAATTTTCACCAGGATTACATCCCCACTGCACAACCTACTTTTGCGCTAAATGATCATGAAGAAATGGCATGTCTGTTTCATGGTCCACAGCCTGGAATCTGTCCTCCACCAGCTGCATTCCTAGGCCCCAAGTGTGCTCTTTGGGATTGCCCCAGGCCTGCCCTAGGAACAGAATGGTGTCAAGACTATTGTAGTAATTTTCATCGAACTCTAGCTTTGAATGAAGGTGCACCTGGAATGACTCCTGTTTTACGACCTGGAGGAATTGAACTAAAGGATGGCCCACTCTTTGCTGCACTATGTGCGAAAACAAAGGACAAAGCAGTTGGCATTCCAGAATGTGAAGGTGCTGCAACCTCAAAGTCTCCATGGAATGCAAAGGGTACGTTCATTTTTGCAGTGCATGTTTATTGTTGAACATTTCTGGTTTACAATATTAAAAATTTAAGAATGTCAAAATCAATTTATTATGTCATAGCTAAATTGTTTGACTTGTATTACTGTTTATTTTTCAGATCTTTTTGACATAAGCATACTTCCAGGTGAATCAGTTAGGGAGTGGCTCTTTTTTGATAAACCTCGGAGGGCCTTTGAAAGTGGAAACCGCAAGCAGCGTTCATTGCCCGATTATAGTGGCCGTGGCTGGCATGAGTCACGGAAGCAAGTAATGAAGGATTTAGGTGGACTTAAGAGATCCTACTATATGGATCCCCAGCCACCTACTGAGTTTGAATGGCATCTTTATGAATATGAATTGAATGAGTGCGATGCTTGTGCTTTGTATAGGCTTGAGTTGAAACTGGTTTGTTCAAAGAAGATTGCTAAGGGCAAGCTTGGTGGTGATCCCATGATTGATTTGCAGCATCAAATAGGCAGGTTGTCTGCAGAGTTATCTGGAGAAACTAAGCAGAGTAACATAGGGCGAACAAAAATAGTTAAAAAAAATGATAGCAATTATGCCTATACAGCTTCAAATCAGATTGCAGCTGCCGGTGAAGATTTTGCCTATGGGACAGATTTGCAGTGTGGTTATTTTGTTGAAGCAGCAAACGGATGCTATTCAACTCAATGACAGGAGCTAACATTTACCCTTTGTAAGCATTTATCTGTCATAACTCCTGACATGGGCATGCTTACAGTTGGTGGCACATAATATTATTGGATTTCATCATCACTTGGAAATGTGGTGTTCAGAAAGATTTGTGTTTTTAACAATTATATTGAGAATTACCCTATGAATTGACCAATTACGTGTTATTGTTTTCCTTCACCATTTCAGTGAGAAGATGGATTCTTTTGCCCACCATGAACAACTAGCTGAATATGAAGCTTATGCTTTCTTATAGATTTACTTTCTTTCTTATAAGAATGAATATGCCAGTCTACCAAGATGACTACTTATCATGAGCAGGCCAGTAGGTGATTATAGACAGTCTTCCAACTTCCAAGTGGAGTGTATTCAGGAGCGTTCTCAAAGCCATGTTATTCTATTTGTAGAAGTTATAGAACATTTCCTAAAAGATGTACGTTTTCCATCTTCTAGGTAGTATACAAGAGAAGCAGCCTAGGCTAGGCTGCAGCCTGTACATGCACGAATTCTCTCTTCTAGTTATAAGTATAGATCACCTTCTCATTGCTTTTTAGGTTTTTACGTGTATGTTCAGGTAGTAACAAACTGGATGGAATTTATCATAGGTTTACTGGTATTTAATGTTGTGTGGTGGAATGTAGTTTCTTGTTTTTTGTTTATTACTTGCCAGGTATGGATAAGACCAATCACTGCTTGCCTAAATACTGATTCAATTGACTATATGTTTTCGCGTGTATTGTGTGTTGCCACTCTAGTGGCATGAAAGATCAATCTTGCTGTTTGCATTTGCATGTTAATATCCAGGGACATGGATGACTTGGGCAACAGTTGTTTCAGATTTCCTAAGCAGAAGCAATAATTTTAAAGCACACAATTCTTGGAAGGTCTATTACATTTAAATGCCAGTTCCAACTTCCTTTGAAATGTTGAGGTTTCTGTTAGGGAAAGTGTGTCATGGAGATCCAAATAACAATGTATCAATGACTTATTTCTTGCCTTCAGGTCCTTGTTACATACCTATGTATCAACGACTTATTTCTTGCTTTAAGGTCCTTATTACATGGTAGTGGTTGCCTTTGGAGACACCATTCTTCTGAAGATCTCTTTAGAAAAACTGGTTACATTTTCTGTTTGAAAATATTCATGTTGGCTGCAGAGCCAGAGGCGAAGGGAATTGTTTTGTCAAGGTCACGTGGAATAGACACTTTGCTTCTATGGCATGCAAGAACATTTATTAGTTCTGCTGCATACTTTCATAGATTGATATACCCTAGAAGGAAAATTGAGGTGTGCTTTGTATGCCCTTCAGCCCTATTTTTGGTGCACAGTTTTTTTCCTTTTCGTAAACCTCTGCGAGAATTTATCGTAATACCACACTAATTGTTGTATTTCTCTAGATTTATTATCCTTTGTGGAAGCCTTGAGGCTTTAAATGGTCAAGCAACAAACAAATGGAATCATTGTTTCTGTTGCTACTGTTTGGAATCAGTCATGGTGCCCAAGAATGGCATGACATTTACACCTAAGGTCTTTCACAAGGTAATGTTACTTCTCATGAAATTCCTTTGGATATCTTGGTACAATTTTATGAATAGGACAATGCGGATGCTATTAAGCTCGTTGGGATTCAAAACCTTAAAAAGGTTTTTGTTTTTTGTATTATTTCATTTCAAGACCCCTGCCACTATAAAGGTAATCTTCACCAGAGTTCATGGTTGTTGAAGATAACCTTTTGTTTTTTTTCACCATATGTATAACGATTTTTTTGGTTTCTTGGGTGATTACTCTTAGGTGACCATCCTCAAGGTTGAAGTATAGATTGATTTTGGAGGCTTTTTGCCTCATCTTTGAACTTTTCTTAATCATTGAGGCCAAACCATCGGCCATTTCATATTTAATGGACAAAATTATGTTGGATTGTGATAACTACTATTGATAATAACTTTTCTCTCTTTTGTGTGAACATTGTTTAGAGGTGCTTTTGTGCTTTGTGGCCCTCTTGCTATGTGATTAATACTACTAAACATAACAAGAATGTGCATGATAGAGGTCGTAACGAATTGACTAGTCTTAGAAGTTGGTTATCAAAGATCCACATTGAAAATAAATTGAAACAAGGTTGATTGTCCAAGCTTCTATTAGTTATATATATATATATTTTGGCCTAGAGAAAAAAAATGTGTAGTTCAACCATTCTAGGGATTTGAAAGATAACATTGATATTTGAAGTGAGGAAATTGAAATAAGGTTGATTGTCCAAGCTTCTATTAGTTAAAGATAATTTCTTTTTTTTTTTGGCCTAGAGAAAAAAATGTGTGGAGGTCAACCATTCTAGAGATTCGAAAGATACCATTGATATTTGAAGTGAGGATTAATGTTTTTCTCAAAGTTGTTTTGTCCTTTAATGGGTGAACTTGTTAAACATAGTATGGTAAGGTAGAAGGTTAGACAATATTGTGAATAAAAGCCTTCCTTGCATGAAACCTAGGTCATCACACATTTGTGCTACAAAAGATATGCAAGGAAAGATTCTAAGCTTGTTTTTGACACACTCAATATTTCTAACTTGGTTTTAACATAAATTTATTATGGAGGCATAACTACAATGACAAGGAGTGAAGTTTGGTGGTGTAAGTTGACAATTTTTTTTTTTTTTTTTTTAACATAAATTTGATAACCATTTACACTTCAAAATTATATTAATAAATAAATAATATTTTTAAAGAATAAAATAAAATATTGGATGTTGTTTACAAATATGGCTTAAAGTCACATCAACTTACAAAAAATACTAGAAGTAGCCCCTCAAAGAAAAATACGACTAATATTGGCTCACAAGGAGCACAATAGAGTAGTACACAATATATTAATAGTCCAACAAACAACCCAACAAGTTTAGTGCATAATATTTGCCTAGCTACATATTAAACCAACATAGCAAATATGAGTGCATATAAGAAAAACTAATTCTAAACTGTGTAGAAACAAGACAAATCATTTATTACTTTTCCCTTTGCTCTTGCCCCTTGCTCCTGCCCTCTCCTACCCCTCCCCTAACACCTCTTTGCACCCCCACCCTTTATTAATAAATGTCACTAATGAGACTTAATATTTTTTCTTAAATATTGAACTTTGTAGTCAACACAATATTGCAACCAAAATGTAAGTGTGAAATAAGTAATGAGTAAAATAACAAACAACACTTCTTAATAATACATTATATCAAGAGAATCAACAATAATTAATTTAATTAACACATGAAAACTCTCGAAAGCATCATATTGCTCTTTATCTCCAAAGATTTTTTAAGTCACGGGGCTCTCAGATTTTGTAAGCATTATGACTGTTAAAATGCCAATCTAGAGAATGAGATGCTGCTAAATGCAATAATTTAATCCTATATAATGATGTCTAAATGATAATGATGAAGCTACTGCAATCTAAATTGACATGAAACTTGATGAAAGAAGCTACAGTAAACTATGATATAGCTAAATAAAAAGCCACGATATTGATTCTATTCTAAAATGCTATGATTGCTATTGCTAAATGATATTGCTATTGCTAAGATGCTTGATTGCTCAATTGGTATTTCTGCATAGTAAGTTTGCACAAGATTGGGATCCTTTTCCTGTAGACAAAGGCTGTATTTATAGATTCTCGAAAACACATTTGTGAAGGGGCAACAAAGCAAAGGTTTGGATTTGATCTGAAGAATTGAATGGTGAAGGATGAAGAAGCTTGAGCTAATTATGGAGATTGTTCCTCCCCACAAAAACATTCAGCCAGAGGATAGGAATGATCAATGGAAGAAGATGAAGAAGTTCACTTGTAAATTTGTCTCCAAATTTTCCTGTGAAGGTTGAGATGAATTAAATTAGACATAACATATCTAATTTGGTATATTTTGGTGCACAAACCCCATATTTTACATTTTTTTTTGAAAAGTGTTCGTGTAGGTTTCTAACATGTTTCTTTTAGCGAGATCGAGAGATTTTACGACGCATATGATAGATACTTTAGTGCATTTGACGACTGTTTCGGCACATCCATACTTTGGCGCATCTGACGACTATTCTAGCGCATCCGTGGTTTCCATTTCACCAATAAGGGAGTTTTTTCTTTTGGGGTGTTGACCTAATCTTTTAGCGCATACACCAATTTCTTTAGCGCATTGAATTGTTATTTTAGTGCATTTACTATTTGTTTTGGCGCATTTAACCATTGTTGTGGTGCATCTGGTTACTTTGGTAGAATTTCAAAAAAATCCGAAATCTAATCTCTATTTTCTGTGTTCCAGGTGCAAAATATGCTTGTCAAAGACAGTTGTTGGAAAACATACACTAGTCAAAGACAAAATTCACAAAATTACTGACGGTGTTTGCAGGATTTACATTTCAATTATTGTTTTTCCTTTATTTAAAATAGTGCATCTAGATTAAGTAAATGATTAATTGAACACCTTGTCTACTATGGTTGAAGTGATAGGCCTATGCTCTCCCCTTCACTAAGTGATCAGAATCCTAGACTCACTTTTTTATGCTTTATTAAATCCTTTAGAAGGCCTGCCGTAGTGGGAAAAAGTATTCACCCTATGGGAATGACCTAAGTGGGAACAACCAAAGCCAAGTTTTCCAACCCACTATAATCAAAAGTGAATTTGGGGAAACCCACAATTCAACGGAAGTGTGCAAGATAACCATCCCCAAAATATTTGTTCTAAAGATTGGGAGGTCTCTTGAGGGAGTTTATCATTTGCCACTCCGAACGGATACCCTATCTACGAACTTTAGTGTAAAATCCAACTGTTAGTTTCCAAACACTTCTTATATCATGGTGCAAGGGGAGGGAAGAATCTGCCCTCGAGACACTCGCCATATAACTATCAGAGACCCTGACCAAAAGTGGAGGATTCGACTTTGGTTAAGACTCGGGAAAGGAAAAAGCACGGGCGCCCTCTAGGGGGTGACAAGGCTGTGTGATTTGACATAGTTGCAAGTTGTGGGCTATGATATTCTAAGTGACCTACTTGAGATAGAAAAGTGCTTGAACTGTTTGTATTTGTGTCAAACCAGTGGAAATTGAAAGAATCAGACCTGATTCTAGAACACTCACTACATGTTTAATGCATAGAATCTGAACAACTGTTTACAATTTGGCTTTTTGTGTGTGAAGTTAATGTTACCCAATTTTCACCTATAGGCTCAATTGGGCAAGGCAATCTATGTTTCAGGTGTTCTTGAAGGCCAAATGGCACATTTCAATCAAGAGTTCGATCATGCGCTTGAGGATATTTCACAAGGGAGGTCTATTGGAAAGTATCACTCAGTCAGATTTGGCTTAAACTCATCAGAGAGGAAGGTCGGCAAGACCCTCCTGCTGTCTTGCCGAATGGCAGTGTGTTCTTTGTGTTTGACTACACGGGTCGCCAGAACATTCAGGTCGCTAGGAGTTTTTATGTATCTCTCCACTGGAAGGAAGTCACACCGACAGTTGTTCAGAGGGCTGCCATCGGGGAGAAGGTTTCACATTCGTTGTGATGTCTCGGCAACCGTTGGGAGTCTCGTTGAAGCAGCCGGCGTCAGAGTAAGTCTCACCAAAAGCAACAAAGTCTCGGCGAAGGGAGGCATCTTCGACAAAAGGTCTGGCCGAATGCAAGAGGTCACACCGACGGTAGTTCATCGGGGAGCTCTCGGCTTGAAGTTTTTTTCTTCGGCAAGATGTCTTCCCGAAAGGATGGGCTCTCGGCAAAGGTTGGTGCCTTCGCCAGAATGTCTCGCCGAATGAAGGAGGTCTCCCAGACATATTTGACATCGGTGTAGTTTCCAACCATCGGGGTAATGTCTTGCCGACATGGTGTGGTCTCACCGAAAGATAAAGGGGATCTTGATATGTGTTTTGCCTTCGGCAGGAGTCTCACCGACAACAAAAGGACCTCGTCGAGAAAGTTATCTTCGCCAGAAGGTCTTGCCGATATAAAGATGTCTCCTCGACAGAAAGGAGATCGCCGAGAGATTGAGGCTTTCGCCATGAGGTCCTAGCGACTCTTTGAAGTCTTGTTGAAGTGGATTGACTTCAGTATAGCATTGTGTTTTCGCCTTGAGGTCTCACCAAGATGGCGATGTCTCCCCGACTGAAGAGAAAGTAGCTCATCATCGAGAGATAAGGAGCTCGGAGAGAGGTCTGGCCGACAAGCCAATGTCTCACCGACAACAAAGGGGATCGCCGAGAGATTGAAGCCATCGCCATGAGGTCCCAGCAACCAAGTGATGTCCCATCGAAGGCCGAGGCTCTCGCCTAAGGAAGGTTAAATTGGCGTAAAGTCTCGCCGACGGCTTAGAGTCTTCCCGAAATGAAGAGTTCGCCGAAGGAAAAGGAATTCTATAAGATGTCTCGGCGAATGAAGGTGGTCTCAGTGACGGAAGCAGGAATCGGTATGACTGGTGGACCTCGCTATGAAGTCTTCCCGACTTGCCACGGTCTTGCCGAAGGAAATAAAGAGCTCGGTGGAATGGAATGCGTTCGGGGTGACATCAAAGATGTCTCGCCGACAGAAGATGAAGGGTCTCAGGGTAGCCTCTTGCTTTTGGTAAAACGTCTCACCGACACTTGGGTGTCTTGCCAAATGAAGAGGAGCTCAGGGAGATATCGAAATGAACTCGGCGAAAGAGAAGACCTCGGTGTGAGGTTTGTGCGAAGACAGAATGTCTCGCCAACATAAAGGAGCTTGCCGTAGAGTAATCTCAGCGAAGTAAAGGGAGCCTTCGGTGTAACATTTTGAGCTTGCTAAGAAGTCTCGGCGACCCGGGAATGTCTTGGCGATGGGGTCAAGTGAGCTCGGGGAGAAAAAGGAGAGATCGATAAGATCTCTCACCGACCAACGGGGAGTCTCATCGAACGAATAATAAGAGCTCGGAGGGAATGGGGCTGCTCGCCAAAGGGTCTTCCCGAAGGGTGAAGGTCTCAGCGATGAAGAGATTTATGTGTGACTCAGAGGGGTTCATTGTAACATCTTGCCGAAAGCGACATGTCTTGCCGATATTCTGGGCGATAATAAAGGCGATATCAGCATGACTTTTGGGCTCGCTAAGAACTCTCATTGACAGTTCCATGTTATGCCAATAGCTTCAGAGGGGCATAATCGCATTGGTGAGACACTTCCAGTGTCTCGCTGAGATGCGATTCTGACTAAGGAACTTTTGACTGCCCGAAGAAGCTACATGGAATGGCTCAGCCAATTAGAGGGAGCTAAAGGCGATCCGTGGCTATCTGACCAGCAAAAAAAAGATCAACAAAATGTGAATCAACACAGATATGCTATGAAGTCAGAAGCATTCAAGGCAGATCGGTCGAAGAGATTCAAGGTGGACACGACGATCAGAAATGAATGCGGTAGCTGAGAAAGATTTGAATGCTTCTCTGGTAATGTTTCGTCACCGACATGGATAGCAAGGACACGCAGGAATGAGGCATTAATTTCAATCAAAAGATCTAAGGCAGATATTTTTGTAAGCCCAGAGGGGCCGACATTCTCTTGTATATAAGGCATTTTTGCCTTCTTGTAAAGGAGTTCTCCTGATGCTTTTCTGACGTCTGTGACTTCTACAGTCCTCTCTCGGATTAGCAGAATTCTGTAACTCATTTTGGAACATGTTATATAAAATTTACCATGATTACCATTGATGTTCAGATTTCCATCTTGTTCTCGCAAAGTGTTGTGCATTTCAGGTTCATGATCAAGTTATTTTTGTGAATTTCTTTTATTCCTTCATAACTTTATCTTGTGTTTCATGCCTTCCTTTGCAAAAGTATCATTATACAAATTACAAATTGTGTTCATCTAGTCACACATAGTTTCTGATCTGTGAAAATCTTTCTTTCCTCTCCGGAAAAAGTGTGTGAGTCGAACCTGTTTGTGAAATGTTAGTGCAAGGCTTGCAGAATTTGGTGTAATCTTATGTTCATCGTTAATATTCAAGTGTAAATTGAGTATCTCATTGTTCCTGTCTTTTTGGTGCATCACCATAGTTTAGTTTTATTCTTATGCATTCATTCTCCCTTTCCCTTCAAAGAATCAGTAGTTTTAGGTGATGACCCAACAAGGAAGCTGACCTTCTCCGGAGGTTCATTTCAAACTCAGGTGACCCACAGCCTTGAAATGATCCCATGTTTCACCAGAAAGCCTAGTTTCATAACTTCGCATAGGGTGCATTTCTAGGTGACAACAGTTAATTTTCAAAAAGAAATTATCCAAATCAAAAGTAATTAATTCCTACAATTTCCAGACAAACAAATCAGTTACCATATCACTAATCAGAAGTTTATACACTGGAGATAAAAAATTCATTGATTAAAACTAGAAAAACCAGGCAAATTGTCAGAATTAGAAAACATTTTGCAGAAAAGCGCATTCATTGTTTGTTTTGGTGCATACAATCTGTTTAACAACACATCTAGGAATCTTTTAGCGCACTAGAGGTTTGTTTTAGCGCATTGAACCCAAGCTTTAGCGCATCAGAGTAACAGTCTGGCACATAGAAGCAATAGTCTAGTGCATTCAACAAATTTTCTAGCGCATAGACGAAACAACATAGCACATTCAACCAGTCTTTTAGTGCATCAAAACAAACTTTTAGCACATCTGTCAAGTCTTTTAGCGCACCAGAAGACTATTATAGTGCATCTAGAAAATCAAAATCCAGAGAGCTATTTTTAGTGTCTGTCAAACTTTTATCATTAGAATTTGGATTTTTCTCAGAATAGAAACTTTCCTAAATCAAAATAGAGTCTTAAATCTGCATAAACTGGACTTTACAATTGAATTTGTTCAAATCAAACAAAGATCTACCATCCAAAAGTGTCTCAATCAAACACATTTGATTAGTAAGTTAAGTTTCAAGATCATTCATCCTAAATCAAAGAAACGAAACTGTATAATCAAACTTATCAACTTAGTCTAATCAATAGAATCTATCATTCTATTTGACTTGAGTTAATATCCTTGACACTATACCAAACTAAGATCAAAATTTTATTGAAAACAATAACGTTCGTATGCCCATTTTAACAAGGTCATAAAGACAAATTCCAATAAAAGGAAATTAAAACACAAACCACCATGGCTGAAATAGATGATGATCAATTGAATGCATTCACTCAGTAGATGTAAAACTTTCAACAATGACTCCAAGACATACAAAGAAAAACCACAGAAAGAAACCAAACAATGAACATGAGACCTTCACCAAACACTACATCATCCAAGTTCAATGTATTTGAATTTTTGCAAAAGTTCAATAAGCCCAAATCTAAGTCCTCAAACAAAAATGATATTGAGCAATCAAGCATCTTAGTCATAAGAAATTATCATTTAGCAATAGAAATAACAAGCATTTTAGAATAGAATCAATATCATGGTTGCATCATAGTTTACTGTAGCTTCTTTCATCAAGTTTCATGTCAATTTAGATTATAGTAGCTTCATCATTATCATTTAGACATCATCATATAGGATTAGATTATTGCATTTAGCAACATCTCATTCTCTAGATTGACATTTTAACAGTCATAATGCTTACCAAATCTGAGAGCTCCGTGACTTAATAAATCTTTGGAGATAGAGAACAATATGACGCTTTCAAGAGTTTTCCTATTTTAATTAGATTAATTATTGTTGATTCTCTTGATATAATGTCTTATTAAGAAGTGTTGTTTGTTAGTTTACTCATTACTTATTCCACACTTATAGAGTGCATATAAGAAAAACTAATTCTAAACCGTGTAGAAACAAGAAAAATCATTTATTAATTTTCCCTTTGCTCTTGCCCCTTGCTCCCGCCCTCTCCTACCCCTCCCCTAACACCTCCTTGCACCTGCACCCTTTATTAATAAATGTCACTAATGAGACTTAATATTCTTTCTTAAATATTGAACTTTGTAGTCAACACAATATTGCAACCAAGCAATCATATACACTTGAATGAGAATTGTGGATAAGGAGTGGTCACATCCTCATTTCTCAAAGAATTTTCATCAACAAAAATATCAACACCCCAAACATGATCAACATCAACACCTTTACCTTTATCAACCCCAAAATTAGGAACATTTGAAACAACAAAAACAAGGAATAATATGATCAATATGACCTTTATCTTTATTAGTACTAGCTACCACTTTCTCTTTTGCAACCAATTATCTTTATCATATGCATCATTATGAGAATCAACACTTTGGTGACCACATTGAGGATTAGAAATCTAAAACCCAAGATGCATAATTTTCTTAACATCACTTTTTCTATATCTCTTCAAAACATTATATGCAACAAAGGAAATGCAACTTTTGTGAACATATATTAAACAACCTTTTAGAGCCTTGAAACACATTTTTATTTCTTTCAATCCGAGTAAATCACAAAGCTTAATAAGAGATGTTTCATAACATATCAATGAGCTTAGGAAGAGGTGGAACACATTTAATTTGCCCAAAAAAAATTGAGTCATTCAATATAAGACTTGCTAGTATATCTCGGCCAAATATGAAGAAAACATTGCCACATAATTGTAGTAAATGAACAATTAAAAATAAATGTGCATAACAAACTCAATTTCACCACAAAAAAATTCAAAGTCAAAACTTAGAAACAAAAGAATTAGCACCATCAACTTTTGATGAAGCAATAACTAGCTAAAAAAAACATTTTCTTGAGCTCTAAATACTTGGATGAGATTCTTTTCAATCTATTAGATCATAAGTCTCTTGGATCATGCAACTTTTACAAGGACTTCAACTTACAAAACTAGTCACTAGGGCATAAATATATTTAGAGTAACATGTAGTAGCTTTTTAGTACTAATTTATTCAACCTCATTCTATAACTTATCATGCAAAAAAAAAAACGTTTAAACTTGCCATCTAACCTAGGTTTTAAAATCACAGTATGATCCTTTTTTTTCTCTTTAGGAACCATTCCATTGAAGTAATCCCCCTTCTTTTTAAAAAAATCAATAGTATTCAACCTTAAACTACTCGTAGATTTGGCTATCCAATCTATTATACAAACTAGAAGATAGATTATAGCCATTAAATTTTTCCATAAATATTTGAAATCTATTGACATTTTATGCCCACCTTATGACCCATTAGTTATAACCGATTTGAGAGATCTATATGGGTCAGATTACATATTTTAATTCTTCCGTGTTGTGGTTTACTTTGCTTGTCCCCTTAGTCAAATTACCTAAATGCAAAATATTCCAAAATTGGTTTCAAATTACCTAAATGCAAGATATTCCAAAATTGGTTAAGTGTTAGGAGTTTTTGAGCTTCTTATCTTGCAAAGAGGCCAAATGAGTTGTCATAGATCAAAATTGGTAAATTTTGGATAAAAAATGAGCGAGTTAAAATTAGTTGTCACATATCAAAATTGTGAATTTTGGGTAAAAAATGAGCAAGTTATGGTCTTGTAAGTTTTCAACCCACTTCTAGATACTTGCTAAGGAATTGAATTTGAACCACATTTTTGCAAGACTTGAAGTTGTTGCCAATTGCAGGATTTCAAGCCACTATGAAACATTTGCGGAACTTTTCATGTGTACTGAACTTTGTTTTGGTCCAATACTTTTCCGGTTCCGAGGTTTCTTCTTGCAGTGTGGGAAAGGTGATGTTATCCATTTTGCGGAGATTCCATATCCATCAGAACATTTGTGGGAATTCCTAAGTGCATTGGATATGAATTATAGGTGCAAATGTTGATAGTTTTCTTGCAGTTGTAGATGTAGCTCGAATCCCTGCAAGGACCCGACCGAAGCTAAGAATTGACTAAGTATAAATTTACATATGGACGACTGCCAACTTCCCGCTATATGAGAGCCTTGCAGGAATTTCATGCATATTCTGTTTTGCAGGTGTTTTCATCTGAAATGGATGTCTTTCAATAGTGCAAATATTGATGTTTTCCCCACAAGTGTTAATGGAAGCTAAAGTTCCACAAGAAAATGGTTTGTAGGGATTTCCAAGTGAACAACCAAGTTTAATGTTTCGATGTTGATGGGCTTTCTGCTTGGACCCGATAGTGACCAATCTTCTACTTTTGTGGAAATCTCATGTCCAAGTGGATTTGTGAGGATTTCTTAGTAAACAAACATCATTTAGGGAGTGTGGATGGAAGCATTTCTTTAGCATCATTTAGTTGGAGATTTGTTTTCAGCCAAGGCCAAAGTGATAAAGATGGAGTTGCATGGTTTTCTCAAGTGAATTTGTCCAATCTAAAGGTGTAGTTGCATATGGATTTCTTTTCTAAGCTTGATGGACCCCAATTTTTACAGATCCACTTCCACTCCATTTTCTTGCCGTAATGACATCATGCTAACATCATCTAACCTTGATGATGTCACCCTAAATCACTACACTCAACATCAACCATTTTATCGTAAAGTTTAATGTTGTAAATTTTTCATGGGTATCTAGATCACGGGAATTTCCAAGGTACTTGGAAAAGTTTTGATTCTGATGGAACCTTCAAATTTTGCAAATTTGAAGTGCCCATATTGAAATATTTTCCTTAGCACACTCAGAAGTGCCCTTGAAAAAATCTTCCCAAGTGACCTACTTTGGAGGGTCACAATTCGAAGCCAGTTGATTTTCGTGCAAAACCCCTTTGTGGACACACTCATGTGATATATGTGAATGTGCATGTCACTTTTCAGCTTCCCATGATGAGTTTTGACAGTGTTTTGAAAAGTGAAGCTGAAGGGTTTTGACACTTTTTTGCCGTTTGTGAACTCTCAGTTTTGTGAAGTGGCATCTCGTTCGAGCTTATATTTTGCAACTGGATAATTTTCATGATGAAAGGATTGTTTCTCTCCATTCTCCCCACATTCATATGCTCCCTGGTCCGTTTTCAGAGTTTCATGATCAAATTTGATATTTTTACCAGGTCAAAAACAAGTGCAGTTTGTTCACTTTTTACACTTGCATTTTCAGAATGCTTCAAAGTGGTCATCTTTGACCCTTAATATCTTTTGACGAATGTGGATTGAAGGGAATCCCTCTTGCACACATATTCAGTGTACCCAAATGACCTAGTGTGTCCAGTGGCAATTCCCCAAGAGAAGATTTTATAATTTTTCAAGGAGGTGACTTGGTGTGCTCGAGTTGGTTTTTGACAGGTGAAATTGTAGAAAAGCCTAAGTGAGTCACTTTGGTATTTAATATTTTTCACCTCAAGAATAATTTTTCCATTTGATTTGTTGCACTAGATTTTTAGTTCAAATGGTTACATGCATGCTTAGTTTCACGCCTCCTGGATGAGTTTTGATGGGTTAACTAATCATTTTCTAACTAGAACATGGCCAAAATTGGTGTTCCAATTTTTTTCAAAATTTGAAAATATAAGGACAACCCATTTCTTGTTTTGATTTGAAACATCTACAACTCCATTTTCATCAAAAATGAAGGTCATATGATGCATTATTTTAATGCATTTCTGGTGTGGCGAACACGTCCTGGGGCCAATTTACAAAGGAGGTACTTGATTTTTGATGGCTCGCCAAAGTTTGAGAAAATGGGTTCTCTCTAAATAATTGATTATGACCGCACACAAAAATATCAGCTCCAGGTGTTCCGGTTTGCCCACAGTGAATTTTCTCCAAATGGGTCGCAGGCATAATTAGAAGTCGCAATTTTTTATAATGTTTCAAATGTTCATATTTAAAATATTTTGAATATTTAAAATATTGTGCAAATGCAAAAAGGAATTTAGGGAAAACATAAAATGCATTTCAAATGTTCTGAGGAAAAACAAGTTTTATTCTTGCTTGTGATGCTGAAAAAACGGCTTTCACGCTTGGCAAAACTCATTGCCCATCGCCAGTTTGAAGTGCAAATGAAGAAACAGATAGATGCAATGTTTTCCAGTGATGAGTCTTCATTTGGGTGGTTAATTAAAGCTCTAAAGCAAAGGACAAGTTTTAATAAATTTTCAAAGTTCTCCTGTAGCATCGCGTGTCGCAATTTTGAGTTTGAGCGATGGCTGTTGTGTCCATGTCCATCGCTAATGAATTCCACCATTTCCACTTTCTATCAGTGATGGAGCAAGGTTTCATCGCCCATTGCTGATTTCATATTATTTTCTGTCCTTCATCAAAGATGTGTGATGGCATGATCGTAAAGGCATTCGAGGAAATTTTTGAAAATTGATTAAATGGTGGAGAAATAATGTGAGGAGGTAATGAGTTGTGGTTGTAGCCAGATGGAGGAAGATGAAGTTGCATTTTGACTGCTGTAAACATTTGCTTGTTGCCGTTAAATCTCATGGTGAAGTTGTAGAACAAAGAACGAAGGATTCCAATGGACAAGAGGAATATCTCATTACGATTTCTTTTCACTTTTCCCAGTCACATCAGCGATGGCGCGATGATATCATCCATTGCTGATCTAATTTGCATTTTCTCATTTTATTAACAATGGGCGAAGTTTCTTAGATTTTATCGGGAATCGCTAATAAATATTTGATTTTCAAAAAATATCCGCCAAGTGCGATGGTAATTGCTAGGCTATATTGGAGTAAATGAGATGGTGGGCCCGTGAATTTTGTCCAATGGAAAAAAAATGAGTTTTCTTTAAATGTGGAGAAGTAATTCAAGGTAAATGAGAATGTGGAGGCATAGGTAAAAGTTCAATTGTCGGAAAAAATAAATTTAATCCTTCATAATAAATCAATGATTTTATTGCTTGAAAGTGATAAAATGTAAAATGTTCTGGAAATGTGATTTTCATAGTCCGATGGTGTAAAATTAAAAACCTTTGCAAATTATAATAAGGATTTTAGTGGCTGGAAAAATAAATTTAAAGAAGCATGGGTAATAAATTTTTATTTCCTAATGTAGAAATCAAAGTCTTCACAAGTAAAATAAAAGCTCTGTATTGTTGGGCGGTGAAAGTAAATACACGGGTAAATGGGGATTTTCAGAAATGAAGGTTTTTTCACCATGAAAGTAAAAAGATTTGAGTTGCAGATGAAGCAAGTGGTGAATATGTAGGTGAAAGAATTTTTCTACAGCAAAGTGAAAATGCAAGGGTTTTTTATAGCAGAAAGAGAGGAGGTGAAGTCTTTTGCAAGTAAAGACATTTTCAATGCGGGTAAAAGGCTAAATGGAGAGAAATGATGGCTTTCCTAGAAGGGAATATTTTTTGTTACAGGGCAAGTCAAGTGTGAAGCATGAATCAAAGGGAAAATTGAAGTTTCTTTAGGAAGCAGGGGTAGTTACAGATCAAGGGAGCTGAAGATGCTAGGTGTCTTTCACAGATGGATTCTAGGGTTTCTTCTTCTTCTATATCTTTCTTCTTCTCTTTTGTACAGGTTCTAAAATTTTGAATTAGGTGAATAAGGTAGAGTAGTGTTGAGTTTGAGTTGTAAATGGAGTATGTATATTGTAACAATTGGGTTTTATGAGAAAATGTTAGCCAATTTGTGTAACATTATATTAATGTTGTAAAGTTGTCTCCATATTTGTATGCTTTTGATTATATGAATTCAATATATCAAGGATTGTTTGAGTTTGTCATCACAACTTTCCTGTGATTGTGTTATTTGGCCATGGTTCTCTTTCAAGTAAAGAGGTAAATTACTTTGATCAGATCACTGTAATCTTGAGTGCACAAGTGGGATTGGTGAGTAGAACTTTATGGAAATAAGAGTGGGTTTGTTAATGTAAGGAATTAACATGTTTTAAATCCATTGGTTGAACTTAATTTGCTGATAGGATCTTTGTTACAAGTTTAATATTTGATTCCGTGGTCCATGATTAGGCACTAACCTATCACAAATCTTGAGACATTTTCAGAAACAATTTGATCATATTAAATCTCTGTTACTTTGGTCCTTTTTGTTTTGTTGTTTAATTTATATATGCTCCATATATCTTCATGATATTTGAAAGAGTATAGAGGCTGAATTTGAGCGAAGTTTACTGAGTAACCCTCTATGTGTTTGAGATGAAGATATCTAAATTATTTTTTCTCAGTAATGTTTAATGCAAATGGGATTATGCTTGAACCTAGTAAAATATACAATACCCAACACTCATATACCTGAGAAATATCCACTTTCATAGGTCTGTTATTTGTTGTTTGGAATAAATTTATCATACATTAGGAACACCCTCCTGAGTCTTGTGGAGCTCAAAGTGCGGAAGGCTTTCATAGCCTTATTCGTTGGCTTTTCTTGTCTTTAACCCATTGATAGTGCAAATTCCTTGTCCTAAATATGTAATCCCCTGGTTGAGGCATTGTTTTTCTCCTTAGGGTTGAAGGTTGTAAGAAAAATAACCAACATAAATGGCGACTCTACTGGGGATAATTTGAGAAATATCTGATAGAAGATCATCTAGCCTTAAGAGTCATTGAAGTTTCAAAACAGTTTGTAACTAGAGATTGGAAATTGTTGTGTCTTATTTTCCCATCCTAGTCACCGACAGATTGGCGACTCCACTAGGGAACTAGTTCAAAAGAGTCAATCAGTTTGTTGATTTGTAGTTTTGGGTCAAAATGATCCAAGGAGCTGCATAATTGAAGGAGATTGCTGCAATGTTTCTAATGTATTATTGAAGTTTGGTGCTCTGCTGGTGGAGAGAACTTAGAAATACATAGATATTGGAAGAATCTTTCTGCTACTTGAAGATATTTAGGTGGCAACTCTACATAAGTTTCTACATCATCGAAAGATTTGGTTGCAACAGTTCTCAGGTATTTTTCTATTGTAATATCTCTGTATGAAGGTTTACAACAAGTTCTAGTTAATATTGTCCCTTATTCAGTATTACAAGATACTAGTAGAAAGGGAAATGAGAAAGTAGGATATTTTGAAAAGGATATTGGAATCGAATAGTTGTAGAGGGAGTAAAATTTGTAAAAATGTATTGTTGTCCTAGTTCTCCCTCTACAAGTTGTAATATCATGCCTAGAACACAGTCATGTCCTCAAAGGAAGGTGTTCACTAGTGAAAGATATGACCCTCTGGATTTCAGTCAAATCCAGGGTTACCGACATTCTGCCCCAAGAAGAATTAATGAATGTCTGCCTAAGTTTAGAGGAGGTCTTGAAGAATTTTAGCATCACAACATGTACAAAGTTTTCTTGATGTGATGGAAGAATTTCAAATAGTAGAAGATGTTGTCATGAAGTTTTTTGTAAGAACTTTAGAAAATGATGTTGAATACTGATTTTCTAGTTTACCAATGCATTCCATAGATTCATGGCATGAGCTCATAATGCATTTCATAGATTATTTTGAAGAAAAGTCAATAGAAAATGATTGCTTGACCGAAGAAAGAAATTTGCATACCCAAGAAGTATTTGAAGAGAAATCTAAAAATAAGGTTGAACCTATGTCATATATTGATGCATTGTGTGATATAGAAAAATTTGAATATGAATCCATCTATGAATTTTATGATAGATTCATGAAATTTTTGCTTGATATACCATAATCAGATAGGCTTGATGAATCATTTTGGATTGATTTGTTCTGTGAGAATTGTGAGCCAGGTTTGAGTACTATGCTAGCTCATTTGAAGCCCCCTAATCTTGAATGCATATATCAATGGCTTTCAGTAATTGAGGAAATGATAGATAAATATGGAAGTAATCTCCTAACTCAATTATGTGATGGTACTTTTTCAAGACTTAGTCGAATGGATGCAAATGGTATAGCAAAAGACAATGATAGTGCATCATGTAATGATGAGAGTTTTGTTTTTGAACAACCTATGGAGAAAATGTAACCATATGAAGATTGCAGCCATGATGGTCATGAAGACATAAATGAAACATGTCAAGTTTCTTCTATTTGCTTTGAAAATACAAAAATAAAGAGTATATTTTTTGTATCAGATGAAAGTTGAAACAATATAGATGATACTGAAAGTGTTTTTCTCCTCTATGGACTTTGAATCTACAATTGAAGATCATGTTCATTATGAAGTTTCATGTCTTCATGATGAGAACAATGGTGTTGTAAATGAAAGTTTGCAACCAGCTGAAAAAAATTCTTGTATGGGTGATCACAATGATTTCAATTCCATTTGCAGCCCTAGTGACTGTGATTTCTCTCATGAGGAAGAGATAGAATTATTCTCTTCAAGTGGAAAGTGTTTCAACAAGGAAAATAATGACAATACTTTTGAAGGCTCACAAGAACAAGATGATGGATATGAACTAGATATCTTGTTTGAAAAAGACATGTGTGGTCAACAACGCAATGGGAAAATTGGTCATGCCAATTCTACAAGTGAGAAAGCTTTCATGATGATGAGACAAAGGAGCCTATTGATTTGAAGAGTACTTTTGAGAATGTCAACATATCAGATGAAAGTGATAGAGTATACAACGATTTTCAGTCATAGCAATCATGTGTGAGAAGTTGTAGTGAAGAGATTAATGATGGTTTTCAATTTGATAGTGAGAAAGGTAGCTCTGTTGATTGTGGTAGCAGTGTAAATAGAGAAGGAGATATGTATACAAGAGGTTCATTGAATGAATCATCTAAAGTAGTTGATTATGAAGGGCATGCATATGTTGGTCATAATGAACAAGGAACTCCTCTTTTGTTTGATGCTTTACCTTCTTCTATTCATGTTGCTGCCTTTGAAGTTATCCTTGAATGTTTGCATGAGATCAACATTGAAGAAGTTTTACTTGATAATGGAAATGTAGAGATAAATGTTAGTACAAATAATGATGCTCTTTATGTTGAGTTTGCACTTGAAGAATGTGATTGTGTCAATCACATGGATGCATATGAGGATCTCTTTTCTGGATCTGCAACTCATAGTTTTCCTCATAAGCAATATGCTTCAGATTGTCATGTTGATGCAACAAGAGGTGATGTTGAATATGATACTTCTTGCAATAGTGAATTGTTTTAAACAATCATTATGAGGAGTTTGTTGTAGAAGTAAATTCTGAGTCATCTGAGCCTGCTCTTGAAACTTTTGTGTGTGATAACATTACTAATGCTGACAGTCTTGTCTATGAGCTTGAAGTGGGAAAAATTGTTTGGGATGTTGAAGCATTCTTTGAATGCTATGATTTGAATGTGGATGAAGGTATTATGAGTTTTGGTGAATCTTGTTTTTAGGATATTGAGACATATGGTAATATGATTGAGTTGTGTTGTTGGGATGATGAAAAACTTGCATGTGATGCAATCTAGCTAAAAGAGTTACAAATGTGTGAGTATCCTTTGCTCAATACACATGAGAATTACACACTGTTTCTGAAGGATGATCTCTTTTCTAAATGTAACTATTATGAGGGGGTTATTGAATGTGATGAGACTGTGTCTTCATATAGTCTTGGTCATCATCCTCATGTTTTGTCATTTTTCACAAGATCAGAAAATGCAATGAGTGGTGGTGATATGGCCTATGTCATTTGGTTGCCATGTGATAGTAAAACTAAATTCAAAGGCAGCCTGACACTTGTGTTTGCAAAAATAAAGTCACTTATATTAATGTGGTATGACAGAGGCATATATGGATTAAAGGGGATCAACCTTTTTAATAGATTAGTATTTGACAGGGGTAAGAACTAACTTCCCTTTTTCATTTGGTGGCCTAGGGCCACCAAGTGAGGTTAAAAAGTTGAAAACATAGACTCCGTTGCCCAATGATTCTGGCACTTGGTTTGCTCTCCCAGAGGATTCTGAATTCTCACTCCGTTCACTATGGAATAGATGTCCCCAAAAAGAGCCACTGATGGCACCTTCAAATTTTGCAAATTTGAAATGCCCTTATTGAAAAATTTGCCTTTGCACACTTAGAAGTGCCCTTGAAAAAATCTTCCCAAGTGACCTACTTTGGAGGGTCACAATTCAAAGCCAATTGATTTTTATGCAAAACCCCTTTGTGGACACACTCATGTGATAAATGTGAATGTGCATGTTAGTTTTTAGCTTCCCATGATGAGTTTTGACAGTGTTTTGAAAAATGAAGCTGGAGGGTTTTGACACTTTTTTGCTGTTTGTGAACTCTCAGTTATGTGAAGTGGCCTCTCGTTTGAGCTTATATTTTGCAACTGGATGATTTTCATGATGAAAAGATTTTTTCTCTCCATTCTCCCTACATTCATATGCTACAGGGTCCTTTTTCAGAGTCTCATGATCAGATTTGATATTTTTATCAGGTCACAAGCAATTGTAGTTTGTTCACTTTTTACACCTACATTTTTAGAATGCTTCAAAGTGGTCATCTTTGACCCTTAATATCTTTTGACGACTGTGGATTGACGAGAATCCCTCTTGCACACATATTCAGTGTACCCAAATGGCCTAGTGCGTCCAGTGGCAGTTCCCCAAGAGAAGATTTTATAATTTTTCAAGGAGGTGACTTGGTGTGCTCGAGTTGGTTTCTGATAGGTGAAATTGTAGAAAAATCGAGTGAGCCACTTTGGTATTTAATATTTTTCACCTCAGGAAGAAATTTTCCATGCCATTTGTTGCACTAGATTTTTGGTTCAAATGGTTACATGCATGCTCAGTTTCGCGTCTCTTGGATGAGTTTTGATGGGTTAATTAATCCTTTTCTGACTGCAACATGACCAAAATTGGTGTTCCAAAAAGTTAAAAATTTCAAAAATATAAGGATAACCCATTTCTTTTTTTGGTTTGAAATTTCTACGGCTCCATTTTTCGTCAAAAACGTAGGTCATATGATGTGTTATTTTAGTGTGGCGAACATGTCCTAGGGGCCAGTTTACAAAGGAGGTACTTGATTTTTGATGGCTGGCCAAAGTTTTAGCAAATGGGTTTTCTGTAAATAATTGATTATGGCCACAAAGAAAAAAACTTGGCTCCAGCTGTTCCGGTTTTCTTACAGTGAATTTTCTCCAAATAGGCCGTAGGCATAATTAGAAGTCACAATTTTTTATAATGTTTCAAATGTTCATATTTAAAATATTTTGAATATTTTAAATATTGTACAAATGCAAAAAAGCATTTAGGGAAAAGATAAAATACATTTCAAATGTTCTGGAGGAAAAGCAAGTTTAATTCTTGCTTGTGATTGGCTGAAAAGTGGCTTTCACGACTTTTAAGTTACGACAAAACTCATTGCCCATCCCCAGTTTGAAGTGAAAATGAAGAAATAGATCAAAGATGCAATGTTTTTCAGTGATGAGTCTTCATTTGGGTGGTTAATTAAAGTTTTTAAGCAAAGGACATGTTTTAATAAATTTTCAAAGTTCTCTGCATCGCGTGTCGCAGTTTTGAGTTTGGAATGTAAAATTAAATTAGCGATGAGCGATGGTTGTTGTGTCCATCACCCATCGCTAATGGATGCCACCATTTCCACTTTCTATTAGCGATGGAGCAAGGTTTCATCACCCATCGTTGATTTCATATTGTTTTCTGTCCTTCATCAGAGATGTGCGATGGCGTGACCGTAAAGGCATCTGAGGAAATTTTTGAAAATTGATTAAATGGTGGAGAAATAATGTGAGGAGGTAATGAGTTGTAGTTGCAGCCGGATGGAGGAAGATGTAGTTGCATTTTGACTGCTGTAAACATTTCTTGTTTCCGTTAAATCTCATGGTGGATTTGCAGAACAGAGAATGAAGGATTCTGATGGACAAGAGAAATATCTCTCATTGCAATTTCTTTTCACTTTTCCCTGTCACATCAATGATGGCGCAATGATATCATCGATCGCTGATCTAATTTGCATTTTCTTATTTTATTAGCGATGGGAAAAGTTGCTTAGTTTTTATCGGGCATCGCTAATAAATCTTTTCTTTTCCAAAAACATTCGTGAAGTGTGATGGTAATTGCTAGGTTGTATTGGAGTAAATGAGATGGTGGGCCCATGAATTTTGTCCAATGGAAAAAATTTGAGTTTTGTTTAAATGTGGAGAAGTAATTCAAGGTAAATGAGAATGTGGAGGCACGAGTAAAAGTTTCATTGTCAGAAAAAATAAATTTAATCCTTCACGATAAATCAATGATTTTATTGTTGGAAAGTGATAAAATGTAAAATGTTCTGGTAATGTGATTTTCATAGCCCGATGGTGTAAAATTAAAAACCTTTGCAAATTATAATAAGGATTTTAGTGGCTGGAAAAATAAATTTAAAGAAGCATGGGTAATAAAATTTTATTGCCTAATGTAGAAATCAAAGTCTTCACAAGTAAAATAAAAGCTCTGTATTGCTAGGAGATGAAAGTAAATACACAGGTAAATGGAGATTTTCAGAAATGAAGGTTTTTTCACCATGAAAGTAAAAAGCTTTGAGTTGCAGATGAAGCAAGTGGTGAATATGTAGGTGAAATAATTTTTCTACAACAAAGTGAAAATGCAAGGGTTTTTTACAACAGATAGAGAGGAGGTGAAGTCTTTTGCAAGTAAAAACATTTTCAATGTGGGTAAAAGGATAAATGGAGAGCAATGATGGCTTTCCTAGAAGGGAATATTTTTTGTTACAGGGCAAGTCAAGCATGAAGTAGGAATCAAAGGGAAGATTGAATTTTCTTTAGGAAGCAGGGGCAGTTACAGATCAAGGGAGCTGAAGATGCTAGGTGTCTTTCACAGATGGATTCTAGGGTTTCTTCTTCTTCTTCTCTTTTGTATAGGTTCTAAAATTTTGAATTAGGTGAATAAGGTAGAGTAGTGTTGATTTTGAGCTGTAAATGGAGTATGTAAATTGTAACAACTGGGTTTTATGAGAAAATGTTGTAAAGTTGTCTCCAGATTTGTATTCTTTTGATTATACGAATTCAATATATCAAGGATTGTTTGAGTTTTTCATCACAACTTTCCTATGATTGTGTTATTTGGCCATGGTTCTCTTTCAAGTAAAGAGTTAAATTACTTTGATTAGATCACTGTAATCTTGAGTGCACAAGTGGGATTGGTGAGTAGAACTTTATGGCAATAAGAGTGGGTTTGTTAATTTAAGGCATTAACATGTTTTAAATGCATTGGTTGAACTTAATTTGTTTATAGGATCTTTTTTACAAGTTTTATATTTGACTCGATGGCCCATGATTAGGCACTGACCTATCACAAAGCCTGATACATATTAAGAAACAATCTGATCATATTAAATCTCTGTTACTTTGGTCCCTTTTGTTTTGTTGTTTATGTTATATCTTCTCCATATATCTTCATGATATTTGAAAGAGTATAGAGGCCGAATTTGAGAGAAGCTTACCGAGGAATCCTCTATGTGTTTGAGATGAAGATATATAAATTATTTGTTCTCAGGTAATGTTCAATGCAAATGGGATTATGCTTGAACCTGGTAAAATATACAATACCCAACACTCATATACTTGAGAACTATCCACTTTCATAGGTCTATTATTTGTTTTTTGGCATAAATTTATCATACATTCAATCCTACAATTAGGAACACCCTCTTGAGCCTTGTGGAGCTCAAAGTGCAGAAGGCTTTCATAGCCTTGTTCGTTGGCTTTTCCTGTCTTCAACCCATTGATAGTGCATATTCCTTGTCCTAAATCTGTAATACCTTGGTTGAGGCATTGTTTTTCTCCTCAGGGTTGAAGGTTGCAAGAAAAATAACCAACAAATTCAACGTACTCATCGTGTTTGGTTAAGACTTAAATTCCTACAACAAGCTAAATTAAGGACCCAACTAAAGAAACAAGCAACATAGGATGTTGTGAGGTTATGAGGGAAGGGTATATGAGTGTTGAATCTTCACAATAGTGTCGTTTTACAAGGGACTAGTGCCCAAGAAGTGTCGTCAATGTTCAATGACTTCTGCAACTGCTCAGTCTGCTCCTTGAAGGCCCCAAAATTGATTTTTAATGCTTATCTATGGATCCTAAAGGAACAAATAACATGCCATTCTACATTTATGAATCATAGATCCCCTTTCTATCGAAAGATCATCTCTAGCCATATTTTGCAGTAGATTTCATGGGGGTTTCTGCACATTGTTGCCATATTTATTAATTTTGAAGTATGCATGGGTGTCAAGAATGTTCTTCCATGCAATATACCATATTTTCATGTAGATTCATTAGACCTTTTATAGAGGGTTGCGGCTAGGGTTTCCTCTTTGCTACATTCCCTATCTCTTCAACACCCAACAAGGAATAAAAGTGTTGGATGTTTGTGTTGTCATTGATGCCAATAGATCTTTGTTGTTGCATTGATGTCAACCTATGAAGATGATTTAAATGGTTGTATTATGTTGTCATTAGTAGTATCACTAATTTCAACCTATAGTGTTGCTTTGATGAGAATATGTTTGTGGATGTTCAACCCCTTGTGTGGTTGAGATGCTGAGAAGGTGTTGTAGATGTTGAGATAGTGTTTGTGGTGCTTGGTTTCCAAGTGCTTTTGAGAAAATTTGATTAAAAGAGAGTTTAGTGTGGCAGAGTGGTGTTAAATTTTTTTCTCTGCATTTCTTTATGGTTGAAGATCTTCTTGTGTGGTTCAGATATGTTGATCAGAGGTGTTATATCCAAAGTTTCATGTTTTGGATTGTTTGGTAGAAGAAGTTGTGTTCACCAATGTGTGAACTGTGATGCAGTGTTGTTTGGGAGAAATAGTTTTGCTCCACATTTCTTCGTGTTGTGGTTTCTAGTCTTGTAGATCTAGAGGTGTGCTTATAGTGTTCATATCTATCTTTAGTCTGAGTTGTTTGAGTTTTAGTACTTCACAAGGTTGGATTCATGAGTGACAATGTGTGGAATGCTAATTGGGTGTACATAATGATTATGTTCTTCAATTGTATGTTGTTGCAAAAGATTTGTTAGATTTTAGGGTGTTGATGGAATATTTCAGATTGTGTTTAAGTGATGTGTGTGGTTCATGAATCATCTTTGGAGTTGAGGAAGTGTTCACTTAAATGTTTAATGGTGTTAACATAGGTTTGAATGACCTTGGGTGTTTACACTAATTGCAGATATGATTCGGTGTTTTTGGAAGCATGGTGTGGCATGCATATGCGGATTTAGGTTTGAGTTAAGGTGTGATGTGGTCCACCTTCATTCCTCTCCACTGTGGGAATGTTTTGGGGATGACCTAATTTGAACTTGCATGTTTGAGGTACATAATTGACCTTGTAGATAATTTTCAAGGTTGAGGATGGTATATATGTGCGATGAATTGATAGAGGATGAGTGTGTAATGTGTGTGGTGTGAAGTTTTGAGATCTGAAGTGCAAAAGTGAAAAATGTAGTGCAAGATTTAATACCTAAGTCTACTAGAAGCACTGAGCAGAAGGTGTCTACATTCTTTAGAGAGAGTGTGAATGATCTAGTGATGTAGTGGTGGATATTTTTTGTTGATATGAGATGGATTTCCCATTGTAACAATATTCTTTCTTTTCTTTCTAATTTGGCAGTGAGCCATTGGCATTAATCCCTTCTTTATTTTGGGAGGTGAGCCCTTTGACAGTGAGCCTATTATATTTGATGTTGTAATTACTTTATATTGTGAGCTAATCCTCATCGTGGTTTTTCCTTTCTTGTGCTTTTCACGTAAATATGGTGTTCTCATGTGTTTGGATGTGTTTGCATTACTATTTCTCATGTTTATATTCTGCTAATGCATGATAAGGGTTTAATGGTTGTTAAGGGTTTAAGGACTAATGCAGATTTGAATGTTAATGAGGGTTTTGATGTTTTAATATAAAACTAATTCATCCCCCTCTCAATTGTCTTGTCTATTCAATAATTGGTATTAGAGTAAGGTTCCTTAGAAGAAATCTTAACTGCTTGAGGTAGATCTAATGACACACAAGAAGGAGAATCCTCTATTTGATGGATTTGATTATGCATTTTGGAAGACTAGGATGAAAGGTTTCCTTGTTTCCCTAGGGTTTGGAGTTTGGAAGCCAATTGAAGATGGATATACAATACCTACAAATGGACCATCAACTGATGATGAGATCAAGACTTATGAGAACAATGGAAAAGCAAGGTTTGTTCTCTTGAGTGGTCTTTCTAATTCAAAACTTGCGAAGGTTATGAGCTACAAATCTGCTAAAGAAATATGGAAGAAACTGTAAAGTGTTTATGTTTAGGAGATGATAAGGTCAAGCAAGCAAAGATGCAAAATCTGAAGACTAATTTTGAAACATTAAGGATGTCATAAGATGAGGATATTACAGGCTACATGCATAGACTAGAAAAAGTTGTCAATTCCATTAGAGGCCTTGGTGGAAAACTTAAAGAAGATGAGGTGGTAAAGAAGGTACTAAGAACTTTTCCTAAATCTTATAGACATAAAGTTTCTGCTATTGAGGAAGCTCAAAATTTAGATCATTATTCTAGAGATCAGTTGTTTGGTGCTTTAACTACTTTTGAATTAAGAGAGTTTGGTCGAAGTGATTCAAGAAAAGAGACTTCTTTTAAAGTTGGGAAAGTAGTGAATAATGAGGAATCTGATCCATATGAGTTTGATGAGTTAGAATCAATCTTTATGAGGAGATTGAAAAAGGGAACTAGAAAATACAGAGGTAAGTTACCTTTCAAATGTTTCAATTGTGGAAAGACAGGCCATAATTCTTCAATATGTCCAATCAAAGCTTCAAATGAAAAATTTAAGGAGAATAGAGGTAAATCAATTAAGAGAAGTTATTATGTTAAAGAAGATGCTAGTAAATTTGATGATGAATCTGATTACCCAGATGATGAAAATGATGAATGCTTGTTCATTGCTCTAAATGTTGGAACCAATTCTACTAACTTTGAGAGATATATAAAGGAAGTTGCTCTGGAAGCAAGTCATAATGGAACTATGGTGACAACATTTCATGCAAGAGAGGATAAAAACTACTGGATTATTGACAACAAATTCTCAAGTCACATGACAGGTGATAAAAGTAAGTTTTCTAAACTTGAGAAGTTTGATGGTGGTCTTGTCAAGTTTGGTGATGATACATCTACTAAGATACGTGGAAAAGGTTCAATTAGTTTTGATGGAAAGCATAGTATAGATAATGTTCTTTATGTTAAGGGTCTCCGACATAATCTTCTAAGTTTAGGACAAATGTGTAGCAAAGGATATAATATTGTATTTTAGGATGGTGGTTGTGAGATTAGGAAAGGCTCCGAAACTCTAGTTGCTGCAAGAAGAAGGATAGATTGAAATGTTTATTAGCTTAAGGGTACTAATGGTATGTGCTTTATGACCCAAATCAATGAAAGTTGGCTATAGCATAGAAGAATGTGTCACATCAATTTTGACAGTCTAGTGAGGATCAACTCTGCTCAAATTGTAAAATATCTACCAAAGATTACAAAGCCTATAAATGCAATTTGCAAGAAATGTTAGGTTGGGAAGGAAACAAGAAAAAGGTTCAATATCAAAGAATACTCTATCGCAGGACCTTTGGAGTTGGTACATATAGACCTTTGTGGACCTACAAGAACAAGAAGTTTTCAAGGTGACAGGTATTTCATGTCATTGATTGATGATTACTCTAGAATGACTTGGGTAACTTTTCTCAAAGAAAACTCAAAAGCTCTAGATAAGTTTAAGGAGTTTAAAGTTATGGTTGAGAATGAAATGGATATGGAAACCACATGTTTAAGATTTGACAGAGGTGGAGAGTTCATCTCCAATGAGTTTAACAAATTTTTGTAAAGATCATGGAATAAAGAGACATTTGTTAGCTCCTAGGACTCCTCAATAGAATGGAGTTGTGGAAAGGAAGAATAAGAATGTTCAGGAAGCAGCAAGGAAAATGATGAAGGAAGAAAACCTACTAGATGTCTACTGGAGAGAAGCAATTCATACTACAGTCTACATATTTAACAAAGCACAATCAAGGACAAACACTTCAAAGACTCTTTATAGTTATGGTACAAAAGAACTACTATCAAATATTTCATATTTTTTGGAAGCAAGTGTTATATCATAAGATATGAAGAAAACTTAGGAAATTTTGATGCAAGATATGATGAAGGAATTTGAATGCAATGCAAACACTATATTGAAATAGACATAAAATATAAGCTAACTCAAACCAAATGCATATGCACACCTCAATGAGTAAGAGTAGCATGTAGATGTGTTAGATTGGATGTGGTTGCTCTTACTCCAATAGCATGATAATGGAGTCAATAGAAATTTTAGTAGCATAACTTTAGCATAAAAGAAGTCATGAAAATGGGATGGGAAGCCTCTCAATTATACAAATGAGAGGGGATAAATCAAGGTCCAAGATTGATTGTTTGATGAATGGTTAGGATTGATTGAGAATATAGGGTTTGGATCAAGGGATGAAGAAGAATTATCCTTGTGACAAGTGTCACAAGAGGGAAAGGGGGTAAGAGTGAGGTGTGCTCACACATTGGGAAGAGTTTGTGGGATTATGTAAGAAGATAGTGGTATTGTGTAAGAGATAGTGGTGGTAGGTGGGATCTCACACATGTGTGAGAAGAGGTAAGAGGGTAGGCTTAGGACACCTGTCACGTTGGAGGGAGGTGTAGGAATTTAAAATTAGGAAATAATGGTAATGAGGGTTAAGCTTAGGGGTTAAATCAATTAATCATGGATTAATTGATTAAATGAGGAAGGGTTAAGTTAACAAACCATAGGTTTATTAACTTGGGTGGAGTTAAAAGTTGGAGAATAGGATAATGAGGATAGGAAAGCGATAAAGTTAATTAATGAAGGATTAATTAACTTAATCAAGGTTAGGGGATTTAGAGGAAAATGGGCAAAGGTTAGCTTTAATTAAATAAATGTGGATTTATTTAATTAAAGGTGATGGATAAAGGTTGTGGGGAAACTAATTAAATAAATGATGTATTTTTATTTAATTAATTATTAGGATAAGGGAAGTAGGTTAAATTAAATAAATAAAAAGTATTTATTTAATTAAATATTATTTTGGGTGTCTACAAAATCTTCCTTGGATACTCTACAAAGAACCAGGCTTATCGGTGTTATAACAAAAGGCTAGAAAGGATTCTTGAAAGTGTAAGTGTCAAAGTGGATGAAGACTTACATAAAATCTCAGTGTTGATAGAAGGATATGAATCAAATGAGTCCTCTTGCAGAGAAGAATAGAAAGATGAAGGTAAGGAAAAAGAAGTGCAAGTTGAAGAGGAAGAAGCTCCAAAAAGGATCCCTAAGAACCCTAAGTATGTGTAGAAGAATCATTCTGAAGATCAAATCTTTTGTGAAAAAAACAGAGGTGTATTGACAAGAAGAAAGGATGCTATGATAGAAGAACAAGTAAATCTATGATTATTTTCCAAAGTTAAACCTAAAACAATGATTGAGGCATGCAAAGATGAATTTTGGATCAAGTATATGGAAGAAGAATTGATGTAGATTGAGAAGAATTAGACTTGGGAACTTTCCCCAAGACCAACAAACAAGAATGTGATTGGAACTAAGTGGGTATTTTAGAATAAGCTGAATGAGAATGAAGAAGTTGTTAGGAACAAGGCAAGGCTTGTGTGTAAAGGATACTCACAAGTATAAAGACATTTTCTTTGGTGACAAGGATGGAGACTATTAGAATGTTTTTGGCTTTTGCAACACATAAGGATTTCAAAGTTTGTTAGATGGATGTGAAGTCTACATTCTTGAATGGTGAGTTCAAAAAAGAGGTATACATTGAACAATTAAAAGAATTTCAGTTATCAAATAATCCTAACATGGTCTATAGATTGAAGAAGGCATTATATGGATGCAAGATCCTAGAGTTTGGTATGCAAGATTGGATAGGTACATGTTGCAACAAAGATTCAATAAAGGTACCACAGATAGCAATCTTTATTTTAAAGTTTTGAAAGATCAAATCTTGATTGTGGTTGTGTATGTTGATGATATAATATTTGGAGGAAATGAAAGTATGTGTAAGAGATTTATAGAAGAGATGCAAAAAGAGTTTGAGATGTCTATGCTTGGGGAGATAAATTTCTTCCTTGGGATTCAAATCAATCAAATAGAGGAAGGAATATTCATATCACAATCAAATTATGTCAAGGAAATGTTGAAGAAGTTTGGAATGGAAGACTCTAAACCAATATGTATAAACATGGTTACTAGTTGCAAGCTGAGTAAGAATGAATAATATCCTAAGGCTGATTAGAGAAAGTATAAATCAATGATTGGTGGACTACTATACCTAATTGCTACTAGACTATATATTATGCATGCATTTTGTCTTGTGGCTAGATTTCAAGAAGATGCTAGAGAGTCACATATGACAACAGTAAAAAAATTATTTAGATATTAAAAGGAACTTTAGAACATGACTTGTGGTATCCAAAGGATACTGATTTCTCTCCAAGTGCTTATACAAATGTAGATTGGGTAGGTTGTGTGGATGATAGAAGAAGTACAAGTGGTGGTGCTTTCTTTCTTAGAAGCAGGTTGGTTTCATGGGTAAGCAAAATATATTGTAGTAGCATCATACTGTAGATAGGTGTTGTGGATGGAGCAAACATTGAAGGATATCAGAGTGTCATATGATGAACCAATTCCTATTGTATGTGATAACACAAGTACTAAAAATATTTCAAAGAATCTAATAATGCATTCAAGGAAAAAGCATATGTAAATCTGGTATCAATTTTTGAGAGAAAACGTTGCAAAGAATGAGGTGAAGCTGGAGTATGTTCCTACTAATGATCAAGCTATAGATATATTCACAAAGGCTCTTCCTAATGATACATTTGTGTATCTCAAGGAGAAGTTAGGGGTTATTGCCCCTCCTCCTTTCAATTAGATGCATAAGGTTATGCATCAGTCTAGTGGATTTCAAGATTCATTCCTTGTTTTGGACTGATGTTGGTGTCTACCTCTCAGGGGGAGAAGGTAGTGGCATTGTTGGTTGTTACAGTCAGGGGGAGTAAGTGTTTTCATTGTGTGGAAAGAGTGTAAGTATGCAGATGTTGTCCCTTGCCAGTTATGTCAAAGGATATTAGTAGAAAAAGGAAAAGTGTAGGTTACAGTGGTTGTTGGTTGATGTAGAATGTTGTGTAATCCTAAGGGGGAGTGTGTAGAGAAGTGAATTGAAAAGGAAGTTTTAGAGAAGGTGTATGTGTGATTGATGTCAAAGGAGAAGCAAATAAAAGTAAATATGTGTTTCCATTTTCCATTGATGTCAAAGGGGAAGAGAAAGTTAGCTAAAAAACCATATGAAAAAGGGAGAGACAAGTCCTATAAAAGAGAAAATGTTGGGAAGAGTAGATGCTTGTGTAAGAGGGAGCATTGTGCACTATTGTGCAATATATGTGTTGTCAATCAAAGCTGTTGTTGTTATTGATGGTTTTTCATATCATGTGTTTCCATCAATGACAAAGGGGGAGATTGTTGGAATTTTGCATTGTAATTGATGTCAACAGATCTTTGTTGTTGCATTGATGTCAACCTATGGAGATGCATTGATTAGTTGCATTATGTTGTCATTAATAGTCTCACTGATGTCAACCTCTAGTGTTTCTTTGATGGTCATATGTTTTTGGATGTTCAACCTCTTGTGTGGTTGAGATGTTGAGAAGGTGTTTCAGATCTTGAGATGATGTTTTTGGTGCTTGGTTTTCAAGTGCTTTTGAGGAAATTTGATTAAAAGAGAGTTCAATGTGGCAGAGTGGTGTTTAGTGTTTTTCTCCACATTTATTCATGGTTGAAGATCTGCTTGTGTGGTTTAGATGTGTTGATCAGAGGTGTTCAAAGGTGTTATATAGAGAGTTTCATGTTTTAGATTGTTTGACAGAAGAAGTGTTCACCAGTGTGTGAACTGTGATGCAGTGTTGCCTAGGAGAAATGGTTTTGCTCTACGTTTCTCCACATTGTGGTTTCTAGTCTTGCAGATATGGAGGTGTGCTTATAGTGTTCATATCTATCTTTAGTTTGAGTTGTTTGAGTTTTGGTACTCCATAAGGTTGGATTCATGATTTACAATGTGCACATAATGATTATGTTTTTCAAGTGTAAGTTGTTGTGAAGGATTTGTTGGATTTTAGGGTGTTGATGGAATATTCTAGATTGTGTTTAAGTGTTATGTATGGTTTACGAGTCATCTTTGGAGTTGAGGAAGCATGTACTTAAATGTTTAATGGTGTTAACATAGGTTCGATCGACCTTGGGTGTTTACACTAATTGCAGATATGCTTCGATGTTTGTGGAAGCGTGGTGTGGCATGTATATGTGGATTTAGGTATGAGTTAAGGCGTGATGTGGTCTGCCTTGATACCAACACAAGTTTCCAAGTGCAAAACCCTCAATAAAAAATGAAGCAAAAAGACCATAAGACCTTAAAAATAACACATGGTATTCAACACATTAAAATCAACCAAAACCAAAATAGCATAAAAAAATCTACATTTAAAGTAATTTAGAGTTGTATAATTGCATTAGATAATTAAATCACACTTCATTTTTAGGAAAAATACAACAAAATAGAATATTTATTTATTTGTTACATTTAGCTTAAGGTATTTAGTTAATTCATCTTTATTCTAGAAAACATTAAGATCAAAATCCCTTGATAAGAACAAAAGGCACTCAATAGATCAAACAAAGAAAAAATAAAGTCAATGGATAAGTGTAACAAACAAGACATACCTCTTTCTTCTCTCTCTCATGGTCAAGCTCATGTGTCTTAGGGTCTAATAGGATTGGGTAAAGTTTGTCTTAGATGAACTAAAAAAACTCAACCAAACCATGAACCTTTCAATATAGAACAAGTTTAGGAGAAAGCTACTCTCTTACAAAAACTCCAAGAGGAAAAAAGTAGGAGAAATGTAAGGGAAAAATACCTCTTGCAAGAACTAATTGATTTACATAACTATCATCTTATTACTTTTCACACCTAAGAAAAAACACACCTAACAATAGAAGAATTACCCTAACTGCACTACTTTTAAGGTTTGGCAAGTAACATCCACATATCCGAACTCCAACACTATGTCTCAACACAATTGTTTTCCATAAAAGACTCCTTCCTTATGAAATGAGAAATCAAGTTGGTGTGATACCCACTTTTCTTGTTAATATTGTTGACACCCATACGATTCTCCTTTCTTGTGGGGAGGGTAGTCCTTCAAACTCTCCCTCACTCCATTTTCTTTTTCCATGAAAGTAAAAGTGATCTAACTTCATTCCAATCAAATGTGTGTAATGAATTTTATAACTTGTATCCAATTCATACACATTTGTGGTGAGTAGATTTCAGCCAAAACATATTTTGGTGAAATTTGACTTAAAGAGAAAAATAATCTAAGACAATCTCTTTCTTTCCTTTTTTCCAATTTTATTATATTTCACCTTCTCCACTTCCATCATCCCATTTATTTTTTGGTACCTAAGGTACCTCAAAATATTTTATGGTCAATATAACCTCAGGGATAGAGGCCCTCCAACAATCCCGTCACCCCCTCATTTGATTGGTATATTCCTCACAATTTCATGACACCTATCTCAAATAGGTGTGATTATAAAGATATTGATTGATTTAAATGGTGAGCATCTATATTAAGACAATAATACCCAATCAAGCCAAAAATTTATGAATTTTGATAATCCCACATGGGGGCATTATCAAGGGCCCATTTTACAACCAACATGGGTCAAAAAAGAACTTGTTGAGTCTTAGTTTACTTTGATATTAGGAGTGAGTCTTAGATTCCTATAGTGATATGGAAACATAAATCAATAGGGATATTAGCCTCCTTGAAAGATATTTAGTAGATGGTCAAGTAGCTCAAACAACCCTTGACATGGTGTTTTAGAATGATCAAGTTTCTATGTAAAGAGCGAGACTTGAAACTCAAATAGAAGTAAAAAAAAACGAGGCTAGTCAACCCTCACACTATGAACTAAATAACCCACCCCATGGAGGTGAAATACATCAAATAGAAGAAATGACAATAGAAGCACTCATAACTATCCTACTCCAACAAATTGGGATACTTGAATTGGTGGTCACCAAGTAGTCTCTTCAATATCTAACCTAGATGAACATTTGACCAAGGTCCTCGAAGCACCAACCTCATACCAATCCATTTTACATGGGCACAAATTAATCAAGTCAAGGGGTAGCTCAACTACCCACTTATGCCAAATTTTGATTGTTTGATGCAAACAACAAGGATTACATTCCTCCCTTGCCTCTTTGATAAAGAATAGTTGGCCTAAACCAAATAGGTTGGATTCTTGCAATTTAAAATATGAAGAAAATGATCCCACCAAGTTTTCAACCCTTAAGTTCACCTTTTCAAAACTTTCCAACATTCACTAATATAAATAACCAAATTTAGCTTTCCAAGTGTAACCCACACAACGAGCTCCACCAGCAAGGATCATGTTCAAAGGGATCCCTCTTTCCACACATGAGCCTTTTTGTAGGACATACCTAAATTATCTCAAGGAGGCCTTAAATTCATATGGTTCATAATGTGATGTTTTTGTGGTCACTCCCTAAAATACCTAAGTTCAAAGTAGTGGGAGATAACAACTATCACATAAAATCCTACACCATGGTGTTTAAGAACCTTCCTTGGGATGGATTCATTGTGAGAATATTCATGAAAATATTGGAATGGATTGCTCTAAATTGGTATCACATACTCCTAGAAGCATATATCCATACTTTTTAGTAACTCTTTGGAAAGTATGTCCACTTTTAACTTAACGAATTAGTAAAAATAGAAATTTTGGAACTCTTGAGCATTAAACAAGAACTTTTGTTAGTTGTGCACATCATAACATTATGGAGACAATTTCATTGTTCATCTACAATTTTTTCAAACATGTATCATAGGGGATTTTTTAATCTTTTCATGCATGTATTAAACAAGGACATGTAGGAGGAGGTCCAAATATTCCCTTATGGATTGTATAAGTCTCTTGAAAGTTCTCTCACAATTGACCAAGTCACAATTGAGGAAGGACAAATAGATTAAGAAGTTAAATAGATAGAAATGCATAAGGAAAATAAAACTAAGACATTATACCTTCATTGCTTCCCTCATGGATTGAGCTCACAAGATGCACCCATGTATTGCATATTTTCTCAAGTGTTGATAATGGATGTGGTTGCTCAACATTTGGGCAGCATTATGGTAGGATAGAAATGGATTAAATGGTTATTTGGATAGTATAAGGCTATGGAGAATGTGGATGTTCAAAATGAGAGCCAAGGCCTCAATATATAGAAATTTGGTGAGATGAACCAAGGGATAGGATTGATTAGTTGATGGAGGGCTGAGATTAAAAGAGAGATAGGGTTTGGATCAAGGTTGAGTGGAGTATTAGCCTTGTGACAAGTGTCATGAGAAGGGTAGAGGTGTAAGAGGGAGGTGTGCTCACACATGTGTGATCAAACACTGGGAAGAGAGTGTGTAAGAGGTAGGGTGGATTATAGGGTGGATTGTGTAAGAGGTTAGTGGGGGTAGGTGAGATGTAGGAATTAAAAATTAGAAAATAATGGTAATAAGGATTAGGGATGAGGGTTAGATCAATTAATCAAGGATTAATTGACTTTATGAGGATGGGTTGAGTTAATAAACCAAGGGTTTATTAACTTGGGTGGATTTCAAAGTTGGAGAATGGGTTAATGAGGGTTAGGAAGTGGATAAATTTAATTAATCAAGGATTAATTAACTTAAATAAGGTTAGGGGATTTTAGAAGAATGGGGATAAAGGTGGAATTAAATAAAAAAATGTATATTTATTCAATTAAAGGTGGTGGATAAAGGTAAGGGGGAATTAATTAAATAAATAATGAATATTATTTAATTAATTATTAGGATAAGGGAAGAAGGTTAAATTAATTAAATAAATAACAAGTGTTTATTTAATTAAATATTATTTTGGTTGTCTATATTTTTCCCCTCTTTGAGATGATGTTGCGACTAAGAGAAGTAACATCATTTCAAAGAATAAAACATAATGGCTAGCAAAGGGATAAGGACTAGTGGCATGATGTCCTAGTCACTAGCAAGGATGAGGAAGGATGATGAGGAGGTAGTAGTATGCTCCCTCGAGAGGACATGTGGGTTCAAGGAATACATGTGTTCTCTCAAAATGGATGAGAGGACCAAAGGATGAAGGATAAAAGGATAGAGGAAAATAGATAAGGATGATGAAGATATGGATGGAGACGAAGAATGGATGATAATCATGCAACAATGGTATGAGCAACCTAGATTTGATATTATACTTGACATTATCCACCAAGGTATAAGGAACCAAGATGGCAATGTGCCAAGTATGTGATCAAAAAGTTCAAGTGAAAACATATGCCTTATAACACCATGCTATAGAAGACCATGATGCCCTTGTGGAAATAGAGTGCAAAAGGCCATGATAAATGTAAAAAATGATAATACACACAAGAAACAAGCAAGCATACACACAAACAAAAAGAAAACAAGGACTATATTCCAAGTCAAGATGAAAATTGATTGATGGGTGGATTGATGGATTGGTGATGATGATGACGATGAGGATAGCAAAGTTAACGATAAGAACAGTGCATATCCCAAGGATTGTGTTGTTAACAATAAGAACAACACCAGATTGGGAAGGATACATCCCTATGATGATAATTGATTAAAGTAGGTAAAATATATTATTAATTGATTTGGATTAAAATGATGGATTTATTTTAGGATGAACTAGCTTGCAAGGTTGGATTATATTGATTAGGATTGATTGCATTAGATAGTATTAGATGGGTATGGTTGTATTGGAAGGATAGATGGATTGGATAAGATATTTGGATGGAGGACAAGATGATTAGGATAGAGGAATGGATGGGATCCAATGACAAGGGAGAACCAAGTCTTAGGAAAAGGATGGAAGGATAAATGAATTCTATGGATAAAAGAGAGGGATTTGGATGGTGGATGGTGGATGGTGATGGGAGATACATGGGAGGAGCTCCAAGGACTAGTTGTAAAGGACCAATATGCCCCACACTAGAGGTGCAATCATGGATTGAAGGATAGTAGCATGAGATTGAAGGATAGTGCATAAATGACATGGATGGAAGTAAGAGTGAGGATGGCATTGTCCAAAGAATGCATGTATAATTTTCCCCTATCTTTATCAAGGTCAAAGGTGAAAAGAGGAGAGGAATTAGATAGGATTTAAGGATGAAGGATATGGATAGGATGATCAGTATCAAATAGATAAGATATGGGTGCATAGATATTTAACCCCTAAGCTCTTCATCAAGATCAAAGATGGGAAAGGAAGATGGATTTTGATAGGATGAGGGAATGATATGGATAGCATGAGGGAGATAGGATGTATGATGCCCATGTAGATCCTTAACCATGTCAAGATCAAAGGAGGGAAAAAAGGGGGGAGGGATTAGATACGATGATGAATAGATTATGAATGTCAATGGAGGATGTGGATAAGATGTGGTATGGATGAAGCTTTCCCCCAAGTGTAGAGTGAAAGGGGATGGGGAGGAAGGACTCAAGCATCTAGTTTTATAGATGGTATCCCTTGATTATGTACTATAATAGACCATGGTAATTGGATGTATGCTCATAGACGTTGGTAGAATGATGGTAAGGGGGATAAAATGGATTTGAAAGATGGAGAGGAATATGGATTTATGAAAAGGATTGGATAAAAGGGATGGGAGGATGGAAAATGGATGTTGGATAATGGATAGGTTGATGGAAGAATTGTGGATGAATGGACGGAAATTTTAGGAAGATCAACATTGGAACACACCTTGAAGGGTGGTGGAGTTGCAGAAGAGAAGTGGACTTTGTATTTTGAAATTTAGATGGAGGAGTGGATGTAGATTTTGGGACATAAGGACCAAAAATGGATGGAGGTGATAAAGGATTATTACATGGGGTGGATGACTTAGGATTGGATGGAGCTTTTGGATAAGCAAGTTTGGATGAAAATTTTCATTTTTCTTTGGGATGCATTGATTCTATTAGTATTTTTAGAATCCACATGGTTTTTGATTTTTAATTCATAGGCCTTTGTGCCCTTTGGGATTTAAATATTTGATTTTGGATCATGTTTTTCTTTGATTTTGTATGTCTTTTTGATGAGACATGTTGATCCTTTGATTTTTGTGGATTTTTGTCTTTATGCATTTGAGATTTGGCATCCAAATTACTTCCAAGAGAAATGGGATTGGTGGATGGATATGAATGATGTGGATATATTATGGATGGGTGAATGTAGGTAGGATGTTGGAAGGATTTCAAATATTTGTGCCTTTGTTGATCTTGATTAGGGATATGAGGTGATGGATAAAGAGAATAATGGGATTTTGGAAGAGGAATTTTAGGTGGTGGGATATAAGGACCCAAGATGGATGGGGGGATGAAGGACTTTGTTTTGGGACATAGGGAACCAAAATAGATTAAAGGGATGAGGGTTTGGGATTTGGAACATAAGGGCCCTAGATAGATTTGGAGGATAGGGAATGTGGATATTTGGATTTAGATGGATGAATTTTAGATTTAGGATGGGTGATTGGTGAAGGCTTGGATAATTTTGTCTAATGATAATGGATTCAAGGTGACCCAAAATTCTATCACTATCATCATAGGGATCATATTTAGGTTGGGAAACAAGGCTATCCTCATCATCATCAATATGATTGGGGTCAACTTTGATTGTGATTTTTGGGCTTGTTAGGTTTGGATATGGGTTCATGATTTTAGATTGGGTTAGAATGGATGAAGATGTACTAGAATAGATTAGGTTGGATGAAGGATAAATTAGGTGGTTAGACATGGCAGATGATTGATTGGAAGAGGAAATTTTGGAATTGGATTTGGATGAAGATGAAAATTAGATGATGGATTAGAAATGGATTGGGGACTAGAAGAATAGGACCTAAGAATGAAGATGGAGGATGGGATTAGATTTGGGATCAAATTTCAAGACCTTAAAATGATTTGATTTGCTGATGAATTATTTTCTATACTTAAGATAAACTAACATTCTTAAGTAAGAATTGATTGGATTTGATTTCTACTTAAGATAGAAAAAGTTCTTAAGTAGGAATTGATTGGATTTGATAACTATACTTAAGATAGACTAAAATTGTTAAGAAAGTTTGGATTAAGGATGAAACCAACTTAAGGTATTGATTTTTGATTGGGAGATTGGATTTGGAATGGATGATAGTTGATTAAGGATATGATCCTTGGATGAAAGATTTGGATGATGGTGAAAGTATATGGTGTGTGAAGGAGATTGAGTCCTTAACCAAAATTTGATGTTCAAAGTCTAACTTTTGACTAAGGATTAGGGATTGGATGTGTGATTGAAATAACTAGATGGATAATGGATGATTGGAATTTGAATGAGGATAGATGGATTAGATTGGGATTTGGTTGGAATGGGATTAGGTTGATAAGGGAATTGGATTAAGATGATTATGAAGGATGTGGATTAAGGATGATAGTGAAGGGTGTGGATTAAGGGTGATGATGGATAAATGATGAAAATGGATTAAGAAAGAGGGATTTTGATGTGGATTAAAAAATGGTGACTAGGATGATGATTAGGACCTAAAATGGATTAAAAAAATTAGGCTTAGGGTAATAAATGATGGATTAAGGATGGATTGGATATAGGTTAGGGGATGATTTGGGAAAGATGGGTGATTAGAATGATTAGGATTAGAGGGGATGATTAGAATGAAGGGTGATTAGAAAGAAGGGGGGAATAGAATGAAAATGGATGATTAGGAGAGAAGGGATAGTTGGAACAGTTATGAGGGATGATTAGAATGATAATGGACAATTAGGATGGAATGATTAGGATATGATGATTAAGATGGAAAGGTGGTATGATTAGGAGGTGGAAGGGTGATTTGGATAGGAGGAATTTATTGAGATGAGGTGGAAGTTTAACTTTCTTGACTAGGATATAGAATTAAAAGAGCACAAAAAATAAAAGTGGCTAGGAGGAATTGGGGAGATATACATTCACCGGTTTAGCACAAGAAGAAACACCAAGCACTTGCACAAACCTAAATTATTCAAGTGGGATTATAATTTAGTGTAGGCCCACTAGCCTAAGGGGTTAATACTACTTGATACTTGGGTGAATCATCCTTTCTTGCAAATGTGGATAGGTAGAGATCTAGTGACACAGGGTCGTCAATAGATGCCATGGGCACACCTTCTCTCTCTCTCTTTGGGAACTATCTTAGTTCACCCAAAGATTTCTATCTCAACCTAAGGGAGTACATGGCGAGTAAGTTTAGGGTACAATCCACATCCCTTTCACCACACTAGGCTAAGGTTAAAAGATCTTAATCTAGGATGAATAAGGCTTCTAGAGAGTCCTCCAAATACCTCAAGGGTATGATAGGCCAAAATCTATAGATGAAAGGGAATAATTCCAAACAACCGGGAGGAGAGGGTAACCCACTGTTCACATTCACTTCTCAAAGGTATAAAGTTATTGGAGGCTTAGCTCATATTAACAAGATTCCACTTCCAAGAGAGGTCTCTTTTGATTCACCTCCCACTCTTTATACTTTGTTGGAACATTGGAGTTGAGGACATCCCCTAGGGAAATGAAATCCCTGCGTATGCCTCCTAAAAGGAATGATCCAAGTGTTTTTGGTCACCCAAGATCACATGAAGCGCAAGGGGAGAGCATGCACACATTGGGTTCCCTGGGATAACAAAGAAAATAAAAGAAAAAGAGTAAGTGATGTTTTTGATCCTTAAGATCACACTAGATGTGAGAAGAGAGTTTACACACCACTCACTCAGAGACACATCAAACAAATATTCATTAAAATTGAAAAATGAAATGTGCCTAGATTAGTGGAAAAAAGAGAATCTTAGATAAATTAATTTGTAAGAAATATGTTAGTGGTTTGATGATTTTTATTTTGATAAGAAATTTCAAGTTGCACCACAAGGGGTTATATGATGAAATGATCACATGAAATGAATAATAGTATGAAGATAACCATAGAAATTTAGAAACCCTTTTTGCAATGGGGGGTTTGGTACACTTAGCCCAATGATAGGGGGTGTGGGGGGACATGTGTGATCCCCTGCTGATAGGGGTTCGGGGGAAAAGTCCCCAAAGACAATTTTTTTGGATAAGAAAAAAGATAAAATTTGATGATTTTTTTCTTAAAAAAGAATTAAACCCATGCAACATGAATTAGTAACTCAAAAAAAAAGATTATATGAAGAAAATAACTCAAAAAGACTTAAAATATGAAATATGAAACACATGTGTCACTCTTTTTAACAGAGGTGCAACTTACAATTAGGCCCAAAAAATAGCTTCTAGGGCTAATAGATGAGGTTTTTCAACAACCTAGTTTAGGAAACAACTTGGTCATGCACATAGTGAACCAAAAATGGAGGTTAGATGCAAAAAAAATCTAAAAACCCTTAAAATATGCACCCAAAAACACAAGCGCAACTTTGTGCACAAAGGTATGCTTCTATTAAAACAAAGGCGCCACTCTGTGAAACATAGGCATAACTTTATAGATACAAGCAAAAAATAGTTTCTAGGGGTCAAAATGTAATGTTTTTTTCCAACCTAGGTGGGGAAATAGATAGATGAGTATGAAAAGACATAAAACATGAGGATCTTTCCAAAATATGCCCAACAATGTGATAAAAAAGATTGCAAAATAAGAAAAACCCTAGCTGATCTAGAAACTTTGCAACAAATCCTAACTTTGAAAACCCTAAAAACACTTAAGTTAAGCATGAAAATGATTATTCCACCTACAAAAAAAATGTTAGAATAATGATACCCTACAAGAAAAGAGCTAAAATATTAGAAAGATCCCATTACCATAAAAAACTGTCAAAAAATAGAAGTGCAGTTTTGGGCTACATAGGCACCACAACATAGGCACAACTTTGTAATGCAGATACAAGGGCACAAATTTATGAAAAATCTATGCCTTTGCTAAAAAAAAGGTGCCTTTCTGAGCAACAAAGGCACGAATTTGTATTTTTTATTCGAAAATGACACCTACTGCACCAAAACTCACAAAAACTTGACAAAAGGTTAGAAAAAGGGTGGGGTAACCTATGTGCATGCCAAAATGAAGAAGGAAAAACAAATTAAGAAGGAAAATAGATAGAAATTCATAAGGAAAATAAAAACTAAGACATTATACCTTCATTGCTTCCCTCCTCATGGATTGAGCTCACAAGATGCACCCATGTCTTGCAGATTTTCTCAAGTGTTGATAGTGGATGTGGTTGCTCAATATTTGGGCAACATGATGGCAGGATAGAGATGGATTCAATGGATATTTGAAAAAAATAAGGCTATGGAAAATGATGATGTCCAAAATGAGAGCCAAGGCCTCAATATATGCAAATTTGGTGAGATGAACCAAGGGCTAGGATTGATTAGTTGATGGAGGGATGAGATTAAAACAAAGATAGGGTTTGGATGAAGCTTTGTGACAAGCGTCACAAGAAGTAAAAAGGTGTGAGAGGGAAGTTTTATCACACATGTGCGAGTACACATTGGGAAGAGAGTGTGTAAGAGGTAGGGTGGCTCATAGGGTGGCTTGTGTAAGAGGTTAGTGGGGGTAGGTGAGATGTAGGAATTTAAAATTAGGAAATAATGGTAATGAGGATTAGGGATGAGGGTTAGATCAATTAATCAAGAATTAATTGACTTAGTGAGGATGGGTTGAGTTAATAAAACAAGGGTTTATTAACTCGGGTGGAGTTAAAAATTGGATAATGGGTTAATGAGGGTTAGGAAGTGGATAAGGCTAATTAATCAAGGATTAATTAACTTAAGAAAGGTTAGGGGATTTTAGATGAATTGGGATAAAGGTGGGGTTAATCAAAGAAATGTAGATTTATTTAATTAAAGGTGGTGGATAAAGGTAAGGGGAGAATTAATTAAATAAATAATGAATTTATTTAATTAATTATTACAATAAGGGAAGAAGGTTAAATTAATTAAATAAATAAAAAGTATTTATTTAATTAAATATGATTTTGGGTGTCTACAATAATCAATAGAGATATAAAAGAATATGGTGTTAATGGAAGATTGGTCACTCAAAATAATAACAAAATAATCCCTTAGTCCTTATACTGTGAAGGACAATCAAAATACCACTTTTGATGGAGTTATAGATACTCCACCACCTAAGAATAACAACAATAACCATAACTAAATGAAAATAGATACAATTGTAGCTACAATTACTCAAAATTAAGGAATCAAAATGTCAATGATGTTGACTATCCCCATAGGAACAATAATTATCAATGAATTAAGTAGATAAACTGACAATTCTGATGATAATGACTGATATGATCCATATCAACAACCTCAAGATTTCAATCTTGATAATTTTTTCTCCTTCCATAAGATAAGGGGGCATGAAATACAAATTTTCATGATCACAACATGTTTATCTAAAATATTTATTAAGAGAAATATCTATTTATAGATACATCCCTCCAAATGTAAGAAAAATGGAGTTACACAATGGATGTAAACAATGTTGATCATGTTGCAAGGTGTCACCCCTGGTATCCTTAGCGTGGGCTAGCACGATGCTCAGGATTTGTGACATGGTTTAACTACCTCCTATGGATCTTGGATCTTGTATAAATCTAGTGGCTGTATCGGGCATTAACAGGTCGATCTTTTGGTGCAACGACAACCGTCTTTTCAACAATTGATATTAGTGTTGAGGTCAAAGGTTCAAACCCCTCGCTTGCACTAGGGGGGATTGTTGCAAGGTGTCACCCTTGGTCTCCTCAACATGGGCCAGCATGATTCTTGAGCTTTGTGACATGGTTTAACCACCTCCCATGGATCTTGGATCTCGTATAAATCCAACGGTTGTATTGGGAATTAATAGGTCGATCTTTTGGTCAAACGACAACTGTCTTTACAACAGATCATTTCCAACCAAGAAAATATATTAGTAGAAAAATCTAGAACAAAAATAGTAACTCACCACATGTATACACCCCTTATAATGTCCCATTTTATTCCTAAATGTCTATAGCCTATGTTTAAAAGAAATTAATAAAAATAATTAATATTACACCTAGCTAACACTAAATAAAGATTAAGTTGTTAAGAATAGTTAGCCAACATATGAAGGGTTGTGTCCTTTGAGAAATATAAGGTATATAAGGAAGGTAGATCTAGAAGGAAAGGAAAGGAGGAAGAATTATTATGAATTATTACAAGAATAGACAACAAAAATAAAAAAAATAAATTACTTAAAATTAGATTACAATTCTCTAAATGCAACAATGAAGAGTTGTAGCTATTGAGGTGAATAGGTGTGACTACCTCAAACTTGGGATATAATAGGGAGAGCATTTCATTTGAGAAAGACATCCATAACATCATTCAATACTTCAATGGATAATAGAATCTTATGTGACTTTGCAAGTAAATTAAATTATGGGTAAAAGCAAGAAGATGAGTCCAATTCTTGTGGAAGTTTCAGACTTAGCCAAAAACCCAAATTGGGAAAAATAAAATGGGATCCCATTATTTAGCGAACGACATCCCGTTTCGCTTCAGGACCCTGAGCCAAAAATAGGATCACATTTCATAAAGGCTTAAAATTTTTAAGAAACCAAATGGGATCCCGTTTCTAAAAAAACAATTTTTGTCCCAATTTTTGCTATGGGTTTTAGGTCAGAAAAAGACTTGGGGACCTAACCCTTAGCTTTGGACCTACTTTAACCTGCAACTTGAAGGTCATGCTAGTGTCATTAGAAAAGTGTGACTTTGGACATATGTCTAAAGATGTTTTTTGCAATTTTTTTTGGACTAAATTAAAACCCATTATAGATGAGATTGCATAGATCCCAAATATATAAATTTTTTACAATTGGACTATTTTTCCTATTTTTAAAATAATATTTGATGAAACTAGTCCATAAACTTGAAATATCAAGGTTTTTTAGTATTTTAATAACTTTTTATTCAAATAATTTTTGGAAAAAAAAATGATACATGCACATTCTTCAAAAAATTCTTTCTAATTTAAAAAAAAATTCAAAAAAAAAAGTTTAGGTCATCTTATGTGTGATGTACATGAGGAATTTTCAAAACAACAATTATGGCCAATAAAAAATTAACAAAAAAATATTCAAAAAGAATTACAAAAAACATATCATGCACATTTTTTCAGTGTGTTATAGATCTTTTCCCAAAAGGATTCATAAAAATACAATTATTTAGGTCAAAATATGGATGATGTACATGTGCATGGTATGATAAAAAAAAGAATTTTAAACAATGGTTTTTAGAAATGCCTATTGAAAATCAATTTGTATCATCTGGGTAGTAAAATAAATTACATATTTGGAAACTAGACTAAGAGTACTACATTTCATTTTACTATTTTTGTTAAAGATTCAATATTTAAGTGCTTCAAAGCTTTAGGTCAAATGAGACAAATTCTTAAAATCAGGGAAAACACTTCCACTTTGTGGCCAAAAAGTGGACTCAACTTCTTGCACACACCCTTATGTTCTCAAGAGTAGTGATGATGTGAGAAAGGATGTGACTCCTAACGTGAAAGGTTGTGACTCTTTCAAATATGAAAGGTTGGGAATCCCTCAATAGTAAAATATAAAAGGGAGATCATTTCCTTGTGGAAAAATCATCAATTGGGAATGAATAAATCAAATACATTTGGATATAAATTATTATTCTCAAAAGGTATCAATGAAGAGTGATGACTCATTTTTTATGAAGGGTGGTGACTTATTTATTGTGAAGGGTTACAAATCCTTAAAAAAATGGATATAAAAGGGGAAATCAGTTCACTGACATTCAATCAAGCAATCATCACTCATCTATCCATCATGAAGTCAAACAATTTGTTTGATTGGAAAAAGAGATCTAGGTCTTAAATCACACTTCTTCCAATTAGGGACATTAGGGATTAAAAGTGATCTCAATATCCACTTGGCTACAAACCTCAATGGAAGAGATAGAATGGCGGATCAGGGTTTTAATCCCTTTTTGTTTATGTGTGAGGATGATGTGGATGAGATAAATTAACTTTTAATTGAATGAATTATATGATGCAATTTTGTTCCTAGGTTATTAATGAAAATGTAGAAAATTGACATGATATTTGAGAAATGCAGAACAAAAAGACACAAGAACATTCCAAAAAATAAAAGGGTAGAAAAAAAAGAATTTGACATATAAATTTGGTGTTGAAATGGTTGGAAAGGGGCATGGGGGACCCTATACTGGCTTCCTTCTATTTAAGTTATGATTTCATGCTCTTGTTGCTCTTGATCTACAAGTCCTTATTTCTTGGGGTCACTATCTGAACTTCGTCTATTGTTGATAAAATCCACTTTCCTTCACTTGACAACTTGTAGGTCTTGATTGAATGAATGAGAAAATTATTCACTAATCTTCCTCCAATTTGCTTCAAATCTAAAAACCTACATACATGAAAGAGGGTGAAGGGTTGTGCCATATAGGGGATTGCCTAAGTCAAACCCCGTTTTGGTACTTCTACCTCCACAATGGATATGATGATGTGTAAAGAGAGCTTATCCTCAATCAGGAAGAGGCTAAATGATAAAAAAGTTATAAATTAACAAATTGTTGCAACTCACCACTCAGATTTGCATTCCTTGATGGAATGAACTCATGTACTCATCACCTTCAAGGAGAATTTGATCCTTGATTTGAAGTCCCACAAGTGTTAGTACTCACAAAAAAAATGAACACAAAACATGATATATGATTGAGATGATGCTTGACTGAAATAAATGCTACAATAATCTTGATTATTTTTCTCTTGAATGCTTTATAATAATATTTCTTTATTTTCCAAAAATTGCTAGGATTCATTAGGTGTGATTAGGATTTCAAATGATGAAAATGACTTGTATTTATATGCAATATTTTGAATTTCCCAAAAATCAAATACTGAGAGCTGACAAATGAAATTGGATTTTTAAATAATAAAATGCTAATATTGACATATTTAAATTGGATCCAAAAAGGGCTGGAAAAGGGTGGTGGGCGCCCCAGTCCAAACCCATCCTTTTAGAGCCTTAACATTGGGGGAAAATATTAAATGCTTATTTTTATTCCCCTTATTTTATTTTCCAATGGTATTCATAAAACGAGTAATTAAATGTATAATTAGGTCCAAGAACATAGGGGGAAGCTAAATCTAGTGTGAAATTGTCAAGGGTGATAATTTTTGATGCTACATTTATCCCCCACTTTAGTGAGAGTATGAAATTACACTCACACTCACACTAAAGTACGAAAAAACCAAGAGGGGATAAATTATCCAAATATTGAAGAGATAAGACAACATTGAATCTAGAGGATGCATTAGCCCCTAGATTCAAGATCCTATGGTAAAACAATATAATGATAAAGGAACACACATATGAAGTGAAATGCAACATGAAAATCATGAAGCATACACAATGGAGACATACAACATAACTATAGACACTTAAAAATGCCCTGAGCATATCACACGCTGAGATTTTTCCTATTAACACCATTCTCTTTTAATTCACCTAATTCAAACATTTAATTAAATAATATGAGTTATTTATTTAGTTATTTAATATCAGTTATTTCTCTTTTAATAATATCATCCTTCACACTATTTTTTGTCTCATTTTTATTAAATAATATCAAATTATTTAATTAAATATCATAAATCATCTTTGATTAAATAATTCCTAATTATTTAATTAAAGTTTATAATTCCTCCACTTGCATAATCAAATAATTTCTTAAATTGTTTAATTGGTTAATTTCCTCCAATCATTCAAAGAATATTCTCATGGAAAATCTCATTTTCAAATTCAAATTTCTCCCTCCACATGGAAATATCTCCCACATGCTTCCTAAAATCAAGGGATTTGTTATTGTCTTAGGAAATTTGGACCTTTGATTAAGATCTTTGATCCATGTCATTATGCATTATCAATCCTTGATTTGATCTTTTATCCATGCCTTCATCTCTCATCCATTTCATCCATTGATTAACCAATTCAATCTCAACCATTAATTCATTCCAAAAATCTATAAATACCCCTCATTTTATATGAGAAGTGGATTCACAAGCATTTAAGTAACCTTACTCTACCCAATTTCATACTCACCTTTGAGAATTTTGGGAATCAACCTCACTATTACCATCAATTCATCAATATTTTGCATAATCAACCATGAATTAGGTGTTGGAAATTGGAAGAATTTCATTGATGTCAACAATGGAAATTGGAAGATTGTCATGCTATGTACTAGAAGTTTGTTGATCTGGTATTTTGGTCTGGATTATCTTAATTTGTAAGATTCAATCAAAAGATGATATTATGTTTTATCTCGACATAATTTTCATCCACTAACAAGATTTCAATTGGCTTGGCTATAAGGTTGGAAAGATACAGTTACCAGTAGTTTAGAAAATAGTGTTATGCTTATTACTGGTTCAATGTGTTAGTTTTTTGGTAAAAATTCTACCTCAAAGAAGGATATCTCTACAAGACCTTGTACAAAAATTCAGGACTACAAGTTTCATCTTACCTCAAAATTTTATGATGATATATGAATGTATTTGGAAGATATGGGTAATAGTATTCTACTCTGAGAATTATAGTAAGTTTCTATACAATGCATTGATGTGGGAGATTCCGCATCTTCTCATATTTAACTATCTTTCCTTGCGGAGTAGAAAATAAGTTATTTGATGTGTTAACAAGTTTTTGTGTTACACATTTGGAAAATTGCGTATACATATGAAGTCTTTGATGCTTTAGGTCTAACTTTGACCTACCTGATTATGAATTTGAATAAAGAAGATTAAATATGTGGTGTGAATGCTATATGTATCTATCTTAGGTCCATGCAAACTAATACCATATATTAGATGCTTGTGTTGGGTGTGAAGATAAATATTTTTTGAAGACAATGCCAATAGACTTAGTTTTGATGTGAGATGGGGTTTATATATATATATAAAATAATTTTTTGTGAATAGCGAAGAGCATGCAAGAGAGAAAAGATATGAGATAGAGAAAGGATGAATGTCAGAGAGTGTGAATGTGTGAAATTGTATATGTGAGCAGATAGAATTGTTGAGTATACTAAGAGAAGTATTTTATATATCATGCTTCACCAGAACTGAACTCCAACACAAGAAAGGTGCATTCTTTCTCAGTTCATCTTTTGGTAGTGAGACATACTCTATTTTTGTAATCATTTCAGGTTGTGAGCCTTTCAAGGACAGTGTGTCCTAGTAGTGTGCCCTTGTAATATTCTATATATCGATATATTATATTGTGAGTTAATCCTCACCATGTTTTTTCCCATTTTGGGTTTTCCACATAAAAATATTGGTGTTTATGTGTATTGTCATCTTGTGTTAATTCCATGCTTCATTAATTGTTACAGTTAGAGTTGTGCTATTACTTGCATGTATATTATGTGAATGGTTTAATGGAATATTGATTTCCCCCCTCTCAATATTTTAGGTATTCAAAAATTAGTATCGGAGCTTGGTTCCTCTTAATAAGTCTAATAGCTTGAGGAAGATCTTGGAATTTGAACACATGGAAGATAAGATATTTCCTATTCCTTCAGAACATATTGAAGAAGATTGTATCCTAGATAATGGTGAACTTGAAGTTGCTCTTGAAGATCTTGATAGAATAGAAGAAGAAAACAAGAATTCAAAGGATAGCCTAAAGGAAGAAAATGAGTGCATTAAGAAACTAAGAGAACAAATCAAGAAATTCAAGGAGAGATATAGAGAAGTTAGTGATCAATTGAAGAAAGTAGATGAGGACATCACCAAAATAAAAGAACAAGTGGAAAAAAAGAAGAGAATTGAAGATTGTTAGAAAGATGAAATTCAAAGGAAGGTGGATGAATGTGCTATGCTTGAACAAGAAGTGGTAATTCTGAAATCAGGTTTGGAGAAAGCAAGAGCTCATGACGAAAAATTCAAAACCATTTCTACAAGACTGAATGAACTGATTGTATTTGAAAAACCTTATAAGGATAAAAGTGGTTTAGGACTTGAAGAAAGAAAAAATTCAAAATAAATTCAATCCCCTAACATGGTTTCCAATCAAAGGAAGACTCAAGGAAATGGTGGAAAAATCAAGAATCAAAGAAGCAATACTAAAGGACTCCTATAAGACAACCTAATGCTCAAAGGTACTCATCTCTTAATGGTATATGTTATTCTTGTAATAGATTTGGAAATAGAGAGAAATATTGTAGAAATATAATAAAACAAAATGATGGAATGAATCAAAATGCTTTATCATTCACTAGTCAATGTTTTAAATGCAAAAGAATTGGACATAAAGATATAGAATACATAATTTAGATGTTGAACAAGATGATTTATCCATTCAAAGGCTACTGTTATCACTACAATTTATTTGGGCACAAGTCTAACTAGTGCATATATAGATTGAATAAAGGAAAATTTAGATAGAAGAATGTTGTTTGTTATAATTGTAGCAAACTGGGACACTTTTCCAGAGACTGCAGAAGCAGTAATATGAAAAGAGACTATCCGGTAAAAGGATATGAACCAATCATTAAGATTGATCTAGCAGAGGTTAAGAAGGAAATGGAAAGGTTCTGGAAGAAGGGAGGAGAATTTGAAAAGCAAGGAGAATCAAAATTATCAATTTCATCTGCGCTATCCTCTGGTGTAGACAATCCTGTCAAAAATTAAATCCAAGTAGTGGCTAAGGGGGAGAAATAATAATAAAAATTTAATATCCCCTTTTTATATATGATATCATGTTATGACATAAATGCATTTATTGAAGGTGACAAATTCAAAAATTTCATACGAAAGGATTTTCAGGTGTATATGTGTGAAGAATGAATTTTGTAGAGCTTGAAAAGATGGGAGTGCACACAAACTTCGAGGACATCTACTTGTGGTGTTAAGCATTTATTGCTGAAGCAATTGGGATCAAAGAAATAAGTTTAAGTATGCTAAGGAAAATTCATTTGATGAAAGGAATTTTTGGAAGAGAAGAAGCATGTAGAGAAAGCTTGAAGAAACCAAAGTGTTTCCATACTACAAAATTTCAGTGTTTGGCCTTAGTGTGCAGACAAGAGGTAAGTTACTGCTACTATATGTTATTCCCTTTGAATTGTTCATTGAATTTTGTTGAATGTGATGGATACACCCTAAGTCATAGACAATTGAAAGAGACTGGAACCAAAGGTTAAAATGTATCCTATTAAAACCCTAGAACTTGACCCCTCGAGTGCATTTTTGAAAGTTCCACCTCGTGTTATTCGAATTGAAGATATTGGGATATATATTCATAGAAAATTGGAAGAACCTACTTATGGAAAAGCACACATATTATGGTTTGAAGAATTAAGTGGAGAAGAATTGACCCTAAAATCAGAACACAATGTGCTTACATAGATGAAATTGGATATGTGGGATTAGTTTCCGAACTTTAGCAATGAAGAGAGATGTATTAGATTGGCACTTAGTAGATTTCATGATTAGTTTGTGTGGCTTCAAAATTATTATATGATATCTAGAGAAGTAATTAGAGATGTTATAGGTTTATTATCCATCAAACCTACTCTTGAATGCAATCTTGACAAAGGAAAGGGATTAATAAAGAACATAGGTAAAGGAATCAATGACCCGACAGTTCAATATACAAGTTTGGTTATTTTAGACTTGATTTTTGGAAAAAATGATGTTTCTGCTATGGAATTGACTTAGCATTAGATATAGTTTAGAAAAGAATAGAATATAATCTTTGTGAGTTTCTCTAGCAACAATTGTTGAAAAATTTGAATGATATCAAGAAGAAGAAATGCACATTTAGATATGGAAGATTGATATTATGTCTAACCTTCTACTTTATGAGAAAAGTTCCTAGTATAGGAGAAGTTGTTTGGAAGATACCAAATTGGTTGCTCATCAGATCAAAGAATTGATGAGAAATATTGGAGATTTGGATGCACAAGGAGATGCTCTTGTTAGTTTCTTTGGAAAATTCCAAAGAAGAATGAACAAAAGACAAAGAATTCCAAGAGAATTAGTCACAAAATTTAAAGATGATATAAGAGTTCTAGTATCCAATGATAGATGCATTATGAAGGAAGTTGAGCTGAGAAACACATGTATTTCTAAGCTGGTGTATGAGATTGAAAATGATTATGTTGTTGGTTGTATTGAAATGATAATTAATAGCCCTTTGGATCCCAACAGACCTAGATTTAGAACTTATACTAAAGTAGCTTGAGAAATTCTTGAAAGATCTAAGTTGATATTTGGTAAATTAATGACTACCTCCGAAGATAAGAGAAAAATTACTGAGGTTCATGCATTAAATGCTTAGATTGAGCCAGCTCCAAGGAGAATTAAATAGCTAGCTAGGAGAAAGGTACATCTTCAGGTAGTTCCTAGAGCATTCACTAGTTCTTCACAACCTATTGTGGAAAGCACAAAAGTTCATTGACTGATAAATTCAAAGATCTGAAGAGTCAAGCAGTAAGTGAAATGGTCACTTGGGTCAAAGAAAAAGGATTGTTGGAAATTGAAGATAGGTGCAAGTCTACACATAGCATTACAATTAAGAGACTTAAAGAGGTTCAAGAGTGTGAGAAAGAGGCTAGAAGTCTATTCTCATCTTGTTGGACATGGCCTGATGTGATTAAAAAATTAAAGGATGTGTTATGCCTTGCATAATAACCCCATTTTATTTTGGAACAAAATGGGTCCCCCTTCTCTTTTGCTTTTGTTGCCTTTGTTTATTTGGCTTTGGTCTTGGGAATTTCCTTCGTTTTCCTCCTAGGTATGTATTTTGTTTTCTCAGATTTTGGTTCTATCTCATCTTGAGTTAGTTTTCTTCTTGCTAAAAACTGAATGAAATAATCATAAGAATAGTGTATTTTATGATAACGTATCTTATATGCTTCTGAGGACTAATGGAGACTTTTTCTACAGGATTAAATCATGCACATGATGATATTTGTTAGGGAGCTCAGTTGGAAAGCATCCCCTAATCCAGTTTGGCATAAAATTCCTCTAAGGCAAGAGTCAACAAGACCATCCTGTTGTCTTGTCAACTGGCAGTTTGGTTTTGTTCATTTGAAATCCAAAGGGTCACCGAGACATTTAGGTCGCAATGAGTTTCTATGTGTCCCGCCAATCAGAGTGATGTCTCAGTGACAAGGTGGGGAGACTTTAGTGTAATGTCTCAGCAAAAGAAGAAAGTCTCGCCGACATGAGATAATATCGGCGTAAGGTCTCATTGATCCGTCGGAGTCTCAGCGAAATGGGAATGTCATCAGAAGGATCTCGCCGAGAGAGGGATGGCTTTGGAAAAAAGTCTCACCGACAGGGTGGACTCTTGGTGAGGTGAAGCGGCATCGGCGTAGTGGTTTGGGCTTGCTGAGAAGTCTTGACGACCGAGTGATGTCATGCCGAAAGGATGCCTTCGGTATAGGGTTGTGCTTTCACTGTGTTATCCTGCCGACACGGAAAAGTCTCGCTGAAAGATTTAAGTTCGACATGAGGTTTGGCCGAAGCGTGGAGGTTTCGTTGAAGGGTTCTCCCTTTGGTGTAATATCTTGGCAAAGGGAGCTAGTCTTGCTGACATGGAATATTCATCCCGCATGGGGGAGTCTCGGTGGAAAATTTGAGTTCAGCAAAAGGTCTCGCCGCCCAAGAAAGGTCTCGCCGAAACAAAAGTGAGCTCGGGGAAAACAAGGGGGCTCACTGTGATGTTTTGCCGACCGTGGGGAGTCTTACCGAAATGAAAGGGGCTCAGACCTAGCTTGGGATGACTGAAATGCACTCGCTATGATGTCTCCCTGATCAATGTTGGTCTTGCCGACTAGCGGTAGCCTTGCCAACGTGTTTTCTCCCTTCGGTGTAGTGGAATGTGCTTGAAGAAAGGTCTCACCGACCCAGAGGTGTCTCGGCGACAGGACGTGAGTTCGGGGAGAGGTCTTCCTGAACATGAAGAAGTCTCCTCGAAATGGGTGTGCTCGCCAAAGGAAGGGAGGCTCGATGTGAGGTCTTGCCAAGGGAAGGCAGTCTTGCCAATGGTTTTTGTGGTATCGATATAGCTTGTGCAGCTCGACCAGAACTCTTGCCGATTGTTGTGGGTGATGCTGATAACTGTTTTAGAATGTAATCACATCAGGGAGACATCAATGGTGTCTCACCGACATGTGATTCTGTGCGAATAATTTTTGATTGCCCGAGGGTCTTACGTGGAGTTTTCTCCACCAATCCGAAGAAGCTAAAAGGGCCGACCACTGACAGTTTGACTAATTGACTACCCCTGTGAAGGAAATCAACAGGATGTGAATGACATGAACTTACTCTGTGAATGAGCTGATGGATCAACCCAGGAATGATGGTGTCTGAATTTGAACAGGAGGTCGGATGTTGTCTCTCAGGAAAGGTCAACTTGTAGAAGGATCTATAGCAGGGAGAAAGTCAGGAAGAAAGAGGAAGCCGCGAGTCTTAGGGACAACTATGGTGTCCACTGGCAGAAATGGATCTGCATTAATGACAATGCTTTAGAGCATTCCAAGCAGCCCTTCAAGGAAGCTCGAGGATGGACACGAAGGCATGGAGTAAATGATATAGTTTTAAAAGATCTACAGATTATCTCCTGAGGGAAAATCTTTCACCAACATGGACATCGGGGATGCCATTCAATGCAACATTAACTCTATTCAAAAGATCTGAGGATCGACCTTTCTTGGGGAGATATTTTGTAAACCCTAAGGCAGGGGCCAACGCATTCTTTTGGGCACATCTAGTATATATGGCATTTTTGGCCTTTTTGTAAAAGGGAGGGAGGTAGAGATAAAAAGAGAGAAGAAATAGAGTAGACAGGTCTAGAGATAGATTTTTTTTAAGAGAAGGAATTTTTTGAAGGATAGAGGAGACAGAGCTGCATCCTGATTCTTTGTGATGGGAGCTACTTTTGTCTTCTTAGTTAGGAGTTAGATTTAGCAGAAGCCAGTAATGTATCTTTCCAGTTTTCTTAGTATAGGTGGAAACAATTTGGAGTCATAGATTTTTTGTACACTAGTGATTGTGCCAGATTTGTAAATGTTGCTTATCTGTTTCACTAACCGTAGAAGAAACCAGATCAAAATCTACTTCATGTTGTGTTCTAGAATGGTGTTTATCCTGAGTTAATCATTTGATTTGAAAATCTTTCAAGGAATGAAGTTTAATTTTATGTTTTGTTTAAATGGTGACTTGTAATCTGCTGTTGAAATCAACACTGTGAATGAATGAAACCGTGTGTTAATCACAAGTTAATTTTTTTCTGTAGTTTTAGTTATGAATTCCTTGAAAGGTAACAAGTATGTTTAAGTTGGATGAATTATTATTCTTTTCAGTTCCAAGCTTTGATCTATCTTTTTATGTTTCTTTAAAACCCTAGTTAAAATAGGTTTGAATTTATGCTTGATCTTAGAACAATCCATAAGCTCAACACCAACAGGCCCCTTGAACATTACTGTTACATTGACCATTGAGCAACATCAACGTAGTTGGGAACCAACTACAAAGACCTTGGGAGCTAAGATATCCATGTGTTGTCTTTCTCTTTCAAGAGAAATAGAATAGTAATATTCTATTTACACGTTGTTGTGCCATTAGGACACGTCAACAGATCTGGTGCTAGAAGGAGGGCCAGAAGGGAAAGCTGGATAATACTAGGTTTTTCTCACTAGAAAGGTCCCTTAGAGTTCTTCAATCAGCTGAAAATCCACCACCTTTGATATAACTTAAGACCCCAATAAGACACAAGAGTCACAAGACTGGGGCAACCATCATACCACCCTTGCTAGCTCCGCTCACTCCACCAGAATTTTCACCAGTACCCCAGTGGATACCCATTAATCCACCTCTGAATCCACCTCAATTTCCATCGCAGCTGGTTTCACCCATACAACCGCTGGCTCAACCACCACCAGCACCAATGGCCTTTTTTCATAATAATCCCCCTCCATTAGGGACTATTCGTGGAGGTTTTCATGATATGCCTAAAAAACCCTGAGAAAATTTTCCCCAAATAAATTCATGGCGAATCAAGGAGTGCTGAAGAGCACATACAAGCTTTTAAGGATGCTTGTACCTGAGCTCAGATAGCTCACCATGATGTAGTTTGTAGGTTGTTCCCTTATTGCTTAGGGGATATGGCATACAATTGGTATCTTAATCTTGCACAAGGTTCTATTCTGACCTGGACGGACTTGGAAAATGCTTTCATCAATCAGTTCAGAGTTTATATGGATCCAACCCTTTTGTACCATCAATTTTCCACCATTAGGAAGGAGCCATGTGAATCCTTGCCCTTATTCAATATCAGGTTTCAACGAATGTATAGGAGGCTGCAGGATCCCTATCTAGTTACTGAGAATAGTGCCATTCAAGCATATTTTAGAGTTATAGACCCTTTGCTTGGATTATTCCTACAAAGGACCTATCAGCTAGCTGACATTGATTCCCTATCCAAACTTTATCATCTAGCCATTAAGCTGCAACAACAAACTAACTCTCAACAAAGTTTGGGAGGAGGTTTTCCTTCAATAGGGTATCAGATGTCTAGCCCAACCCCTTTATTCAATACTATCCTAGGGATGTCTCCTTCTCATTATGGGCCTATGTCTGAGTTGCAAACTCAACCACCTGTTCCATTCTTTGTTAATGGAACTCCTGACTTCTTTCAACAATCACAGGCTCCTCAAAGTCCCCATGGTCATCATAACCCAATTGGAACACCAAATCATGGTGGTCAGCCACCTGTTGCTAAGAGTTTTGAAACTGAAAAGATAGTCCAACTCACAAACGAGGTAGAGACCTTAAAGAAAACGCTGTCTCAAGTCACAAATGACATGGCTCAGCTTAGACTGAACCCCTCTCAAAACCAAGGTAATTATCCTAATCAGAGCAGTAACAATTAGGGTAATTATCAAAACAACTATAACCACAATCAAAGGGGTTATCAAGGCCAAAATTCCCCAACCAAGGCTATCAAAATCAGAATAGAGGGTATAACCAGAGGTCAAATAACAACCGACAATGGAATACAAGACCAAACAATGGTGGAGTTCCTCACAATTATCAAGCTAGTGAGGAAAGGTCACATACTGCAAATGTGGCTGACCTCAATTTTATGACTAACTGGTGCAGGCTGCATGATACTGCAATCCATTCTGAGGTAAAATGCCCTGGAATGGAAAAGATGGTCAAGATGGCACAGGAAGATGCCCAAAAATTCCAAGGAAATTCAAATAAAGAAGGTGGCTCAGTAGATACATCAATGGCTTATGACCTCTCTTAGGAAGAACCTTCATTCCCAATGCAGAGTGATAATGAACCAGAGGAAGATTCATATGATGCCCAAGCTTTTTAGACAAAGGGAGGACACTTCCTGAGAAATCAGAATAAGGGTCCATTCACTACATCAACACCGCCTAATCACATGGTGCCCCCGAATCAAAGTGCTGACAATAACCCTCCTCCACCAAAAGGCCCGCTTGACCTCCATAACAAAGGTAATTCGCTTGGGGTTGTCAAAATTAATACAACTTATAACACAAAGTTTGATATTGTCTCCGAGTTGCAGGGACAAAAAACCTCTTTATCATATTTTGACATCCTAAAGTGGTTCCCTGCTCAACGGGAGGTAGTGCTGAAAGCTTTGGAGCAAGCTGATAAATCAAAAGAAAAGAACAGGAAGGCACTTGCTGCAGACATGAATGAAACCTTGTACAGAGGAAAGGTAGGTACTCCACTATTTCTTTTAAGTTTAAGAATTAGTGGGAAGAACCTACATAATTTTCTGCTAGATTCAAGGGCTTCTGACAATGTTATGCCATTTTCCATATGCAAGAAATTGGGATTGAACCATGTCCAAAAAAACAAGAAGGTCATCCAACTTGAAAAAACAGAGGTTAATGTAGTGGGAGAATTGAGAAACATGCACGCGTAAGTAGGGTCAGACCCTAGGATCCTGACCAACATAGACATTCAAGTAGAAGACATTCCCGAAACTTATGGTATGCTGTTGAGCAGAGATTTGATGAAAGGTCTAGGGGGATATCTCTCCCTTGACTTTTCACATATGTGGCTACCATGGAGAGGGATTCTTACTCAGATTAGGATTGAAAGTGAACCCCGCCTCAAGCATGTCATCACTGAATATGATTGCCCCAATGAGGTAGTCTATTTTGAAACCGGGATAGGGGTTTATAAAAGAGAAGAAATTTTAACCTTTCTGTTCTCAATCCTAAAGAACTGCCAATATGAAAGTTCCCTGATTCTATGATTAATGAAAACCAACAAGCATTGATTAGGAAGCTACACCAGGATCAGCTGGTATTAGGGGAAGGTACCAATGTGCAGAGTCTTCTACTCCCTAATTGGTGCAGGGTGCATTACCAAAATCATTCTGAATTGACTTGCCAATCTTGCATTAACATTTTAAATCATGTTTCCCAAGCCGAGGAAGCTAGCTTAAGTCACCCTGATACCGTTGCAGATCACTTCTCATTTGAAGCCAAGGAAGCAATAATGTTAACTAGGGATAAGATACCTTCAAAGGAAGTTCCTTCTCAAATTGAACCTACCCCAGACACATTTCCGAATCAACATATTGATGAAGAACAACCCCAAGGTTTGTTTGACATCCCTGCACTCACTAGTATACCAAAACCCAAGTGGTTAACCAAAGGCACAAGTAACTATCAGAAGGATAGCCACATATTATATGATATAGCTGTGCAGGAATTGGAAGGTGTACCTAAAGAATCTATTGAACACCCGTTCCCTATATCTGATGCAAAAGATAAAGAAGTCCCACCTCTGGCTCATCCTATCCAAATTCCCACAATAGCCTCCAAAGAATCAACCCCAGCTCATGATCAACTGTGGACCCTTACGTTTGATGGATCCAAATCCAAAACAGGCTGTGGTGTTGGAATTGAACTAACTAGCCCAAAAGGGAAAATTTTCTTTGCTTCTTACAGGTTGCAGTTTGGATGCACTAACGACGTAGCAGAATATGAAGCTCTAACTCAGGGGCTGATATTCACACATAAGAAGAAAGTCACAGCCTTGATGGTCAAAGGAGACTAAAAAATTGTTAACAAGCAAGTGCGCAACCAATACACATGTCACAATAGAAGGCTGGAAGCTTATAGAAATCAGGTATGGAACTTGATTGAAAACTTCAATGCTTTTTGGATTAGCTTAATCCCAAGAGAGGAGAATCAGATAGCTGATTCATTAGCTGTTGCTGCAAGCACCCTGGAACCTATGCAAGGCTCCAAGCTTAAGAGATTCTCAGTGGAATTGATTTCCACCCCTGCAGTTCCTGATAATGTCAGGAACTTTCAAGTCTTTAATGATGATCAACATATTCTTGCTTTTCTAGCAAGCTCAGATGTTTTCGAAGGAAAGATCATTGATGAGTCCAATAGGGATCAAGGAGATTGGAACCCTGAAGATTGTGATACAGAAGGGGTCCTCAATTTAAAAAGAAATAGAATTCCCAAGGGAATGATGGCCTTGGAAAGAATTTTTGATTCAGACCCAAGGGCTCGGGAAAAGATATCAGTTGAAGATAAAGGAGGGGAATATGCAACTGTTAACCTAGCTGATTTTGGCCCTGAAAGAAGTGTTTACGTAGGGACAACTTGCCCTAAAACAATAAGAAAAGATATACTGAGGGCATTGAAGAAAGATATTGCTGCGATAGCCTGGGGATATGAAGATCTAAAGATGTTTGATGCTTCTGTAATGACTCATACTATCCCTCTGAAGCCCGAAGCTAAACCATTTTGACAGTAATAGCGCCCCGTCAACACCCTGATTGAACCACTAATCCTTAAAGAAGTTCAGAAATTACTTTATGCAAGAATAATTTTCCCTGTACGACACTCAACGTGGGTGGCTAACTTGGTCCTAGTCTACAAGAAAAGCAGGGAGATTAGGCTATGTGTGTAGACTTCAGAAATCTAAACAGGGCCTCAGAAAAAGACAACTACCCACTCCCTTCTCTGGATGAAGTCTTGCAAACTGTCAATGGATCCCAGATGATATCATTCCTGAACGGTTATTTTGGATACAATTAGGTAATGGTTAACTGTGAAGACAGAATGAAGACAACCTTCACTACCAAGTGGGGAACATTTACTTACAGAAGGATGCCATTTGGTTTGATAAATGCTGGAGCAACTTTTCAGCGCACCATGGACGTAGCATTCAAAGATCTGATTGGTAAATGTATCATTGTTTACATGGACAACCTGATAGTGTTCTCCGAGGATAGAATGAACCACGCTGTAGACTTAGCCAAAGTTCTTCAAAGATGTATCCAGTATGGCATTTCCTTGAATCCAAAAAAATGTGTGTTCGGGGTTTCTGAAGGGAAGCTCTTGGGACACATAATCTCAGAAAGGGGAATATCAATCGATCCAGACCAAGTTGAGTCCATTCTAAAGATCACCAGGCCAGGAAGCAAGAAAGAAATGAGGTCTTTCTTTGGAAAGATCAACTTTGTGAGAGAATTTATCACGGGCTTTGCAGAAATCGTGAAACCATTGAATGAAATGATGAAGAAGGACGCCAAAATAGAGTGGAGTGATGAGGCAAAGGTCACATTTTCACAAGTCAAGTGATCCATTTTAGAAGCACCAGTTCTCACCAGCCCTGACTACTTGAGGCCATTCTATATTTATTCTTTTACCTCCAAACATTCCTGTGCAGTAGTACTAACTCAACGAAGAGAAGAGGCAGAGGAGAGGCCAATCACTTTCATGAGTTCCCCATTCAAGAATGCTGAAATCAAATACCTACCCCTGGAAAAACAAGCTTTTGCGTTGGTTAGAGCTGTTAAAAAGTTCATGCACTACATTCTCTGAAGCCAAATTATTGCTATAGTCCCTAATGCGGCCGTGAAATCTCTACTGATGCAGAGCGAGTTGGGAGAAAGAAGGGGGAAATGGATGGCCATCTTGCAAGAGTTCAATCTGGAGATACGCCCTATGAAATTTTTCAGAGGCACATGCCTGTCTAAATCCATGGCGAATGCTGGTGAGAACATTATATGCCAACAGTACACTACTTGGTCCTTTTCCAATGACCCTTGGTATGCTGATATCATCTATTTCATCCTCAACAATCGATATCCAGAGGGAATGAACACCCTCAAAGGAGAGTGCTGAGAATGAAGAGCTCCCATTATATGCTCAAAGGAGGATTACTATATAGGAAGAATTTCGAGGGAGTGTACCTATGATGCCTTGATCAGCAAGAGGCTAAACACGTGATCACTGAATTCCATGGGAAACACGACACATGTCATGGTTTAGCAGACTCATTGGCACACCAGATCCTCAGATTTGGTTACTATTGGCTATGTGTGTTCAAATATTCCCATCAACATGCAAGAACATGTCACATATGTCAGATTTCTGCATCAAAAGAATGCCACTCAGCCATGCCATTGCAACCTGTTTATGAGGTAAGACCATTTGCCCAATGGGCATTGGACTTTATTGGGATAATTAACCCAAATTCTTCTGCAGGACATAAATTCATTCTGACTGCCACTGACTACTGCAGAAGATGGACAAAGGCCATACCCTACAAGAAAAACACAACAAAGGTGGTGATCAAGTTCCTCACCGAATGTATCACAACTAGGTTTGGGGTACCCTTCGCTTTGGTATGTGACAATGGCTCTTCCTTCTCTTCTGCTGAGTTCATTTCATGGGATTATGATCACAAAATTGTCTTCAAATATTCTTCAAACTATTACCCACAAGGCAATAGAGTTGCATAATCAACCAATAAGAAACTCTTAGGGGTAATTAAAAAACTGTTAGAGAACAACCCTAGGGACTGGCATACCCAGCTAAGATTTGCATTATGGGTAGATAGGACTAGGATTAAGGCTGCTTTAAAGACTTCACCCTTTAAACTAGTGTATGGGCAAGAGCCTGTGTTCCCTATTCATTTGCAAATACCTATCCTTGAGTTCATGCAGAAATTCTACTCTAGTGATGATAGGATAGAGGTAAGATTAGCTGCCTTGTTGAAATTGGAAGAGCAGAGAGATGCCGCCTTGCACCAATTCTTTAGACATCAGGTTGTTGTCAAATGTTGGTTTGACAAAAGAGCCAAAACTAAGGCTTTCAGGATATCAGACCTTGTGTTGTTATGGGATAAAGCTAGTGAAAGGAAGGGTAGTCACCAGAAATTTGATAAGCTCTGGTTGGGTCCCTATTAGATTGTTGAGATCCTAGGAGAAAATGCTTTCCGATTGAGTAGTTTAACTGGAGAACCTGTCCCCTTGCCTATCAATGGGTAGTTTCTTAAGCATTATTTCGAGTCATAAAGCTTAATAATTCTGTTCTGCATGTAAATAGTTTGCTGGTCTTTATGTAAATAATGTGTTTTTTTTTGTTTGTAAATATTTTGTTGTTGTTTATTTGTTCTTTCTTTCTGTCCTTTCATTTCCTTTGTTCTTTTGTTTTTGTCTTGTTTTGTTCTTTGGGGTTTTCCTCTGTTCTTTCCATCTTTGAGTAGTGGGTTGTTATCTAAAGTATGCTTTGGTTATTAGGATGGAAGTGGTTTAGATATTTTCAGGTTGGATGATTGGGTGATTTTGTCCTAATTTTCTTTACTTTATGTCCATTGTCAATAAGAGTTGTGGAAAGTCTTGAAAACAAGGTACAAAGTAAATAATCTTCATCAACTCCCTCTGAATCTGTCACAAATCATCAAGATCATCTCCTCTTGTAATGGTATATTTGTCTTGGGACCATGGTGTTGTAAGATTTGAGTGAAAAATCTGATCTCCCAAGTGCTGTTATGAGGTCCATGGTAGTTTTCAACCCAGAACAGATGTTAAAACATCTGACATTTTAAAAAAAAAAAACTGAATGAAATATTTGAAACTCCATGAGAAAAAAGAAGAGAGAAAGAACTATTTAAAAGAGAAAAGAGGACTCAATATGAATGGGTGATTCCAGTATCTCTACCGGGGCTATGGATGCTTGACTGGCAGTAGAGCGATGTTGTGAGAAAACTAGAGGTATCTCTGTCGGGGCTATGGATGCCTGACTGGCAATAGAGCAATACCCATGATATCATTGCATAACAGCTAAAGGGAATCAACTCATGTAGTTCAAATCTTGCACATTGTTGTTCGAAAGATGAGGAAAAAATTATAAAAGAGTGATGCACAATCAAACACACACATAGATTCAGGGGTAGCCATTGTTGATTTACATTTGAGATTCTAGCTCAGCCTTGGTTGTTAAAACTGACCCAACTGGAGTTGTGATGTTGATAAACCAGGAGTTCTGGGAAGCTGAATCCTTCAGTTTCTTGAAAATGGTTAAACCATTTCCCTAGCTAAGTCACCATTTGTTATTCCTTGCATAACCACCCCATTTTATTCTGGAACAAAATGGGTCCCCCTTCTCTTTTGCTTTTGTTGCTTTTGTTTATTTGGCTTTGGTCTTGGGAATTTCCTTCATTTTCCTCCTACGTCTGTATTTTGTTTTATTAGATTTTGGTTCTGTCTCATCTTGAGTTGGTTTTCTTCTTGCTAAAAACTGAATGAAATAATCATAAGAATAGTGTATTTTATGATAACGTATCTTATATGCTTCTGAGGACTAATGGAGACTTTGTTTTGCAGGATTAAATCATGCACATGATGATATTTGTCAGGGAGCTTAGTTGGAAAGCATCCCCCAATCTAGTTTGGCATAAAATTCCTCTAAGGCAAGAGTCGGCAAGACCCTCCTATTGTCTTGCCGATTGGCAGTTTGGTTCTGTTCATTTGAAATCCAAAGGGTCACCGAGACATTTCGGTCGCTATGAATTTCTATGTGTCCCACCGATTGGAGTGATGTCTCAGAAACAAGGTGGGGAGACTTCGGTGTAATGTCTCGGTGAAAGAAGAAAGTCTCGCCGACATGAGATAATATCGACGTAAGGTCTCGCCGATCCGTCAGAGTCTCAGCGAAATGGGGATGTCATCAGAAGGATCTCGCCAAGAGAGAGATGGCTTTGGCAAAAATTCTCACCGACAGGGTGGACTCTTGGTGAGGTGAAGCAGCATCAGCGTAGCGGTTTGGGCTCGCTGAGAAGTCTCGATGACCGAGTGATGTCTTGCCGAAAGGATGCCTTCGGTATAGGGTTGTGCTTCTGCCGTGATGTCCTGCCAACACGGAAAAGTCTCTCTGAAAGATTTAAGTTCAGCATGAGGTCTGGCCGAAGCGTGGAGGTTTCGTTGAAGGGTTTTCCCTTCGGTGTAATATCTCAATGAAGGGAGCTGGTCTTGCTGACATGGAATATTCATCCTGCACGGGGGAGTCTCAGTGGAAAATTTGAGCTCGACGAAAGGTCTCGCCGAAACAAAAGTGAGCTCGGGGAAAACAGGGGGGCTCGTCGTGATGTCTTGCCGACCATGGGGAGTCTTACCGAAATGAAAGGGGCTTAGACCTAGCTCAGGATGACTGAAATGCACTCACTATGATGTCTCCCAGACCAATGTTGGTCTTGCCGACTAGCGGTAGCCTTGCCAATGTGTTTTCTCCCTTCGGTGTAGTGGAATGTGCTCGAAGAAAGGTCTCGCCGACCCAGAGGTGTCTCGGCGACAGGACGTGAGTTCGGGGTGAGGTCTTCCCGAACACAAAGAAGTTTCCCCAAAATGGGTGTGCTCGCCAAAGGAAGGGAGGCTCGATGTGAGGTCTTGCCAAGGGAAGGTAGTCTTGCCGATGGTTTTTGTGGTATTGATATAGCTTGTGTAGCTCGACCAGAACTCTTGTCGACCGTCGTGGGTCATGCTGATAACTGTTGTAGAATGTAATCGCATTGGGGAGACACCAATGGTGTCTCACCGACATGTGATTCTGTGCGAATAATTTTTGACCGCCCGAAGGTCTTACGTGGAGTTTTCTCCACCAATCAGAAGAAGCTAAAAGGTGCAACCACTGACAGCTTGATTGATTGACTACCCCTGTGAAGGAAATCAACAGAATGTGAACGATATGAACTTACTCTGTGAATGAGCTGATGGATCAGCCCAGGAACGATGGTGTCCGAATCTAAACAGGAGGTCGGATGCTGTCTCTCAGGAAAGGTCAACTTGCAAAAGGATCTGGAGCGGGGAGAAAGGCAGAAAGAAAGAGGAAGCCGCGAGTCTCAGGGACAACTGTGGTGTCCACTGGCAGAAATGGATCCGCATTAGTGACAATGCTTTAGAGCATTCCAAGCAGCCCTTCAAGGAAGCTCGAGGATGGACATAGAGGAATGGAGTAAATGCTATAGTTGTAAAATATCTACAGATTATCTCCTGAGGGAAAATCTTTCACCAACATGGACAACGGGGATGCCATTCAACGCAACATTAACTCTATTCAAAAGATCTGAGGGCCGACCTTTCTGGGGGAGATATTTTGTAAACCCTAAGGTAAGGGCTAGTGCATTCTTTTGGGCACATCTAGTATATATGGCATTTTTGGCCTTTTTGTAAAAGGGAAGGAGGTAGAGATAAAAAGAGAAAGAAGAAATAGAGTAGACAGGTCTAGAGATAGATTTTTTTTAAGAGTAGGAAATTTTTTAAAGGATAGAGGAGACAGAGCTGCATCCTGATTCTTTGTGATGGGAGCTTCTTTTGTCTTCTTAGTTAGGAGTTAGATTTAGCAGAAGCAAGTAATGTATCTTTCCAGTTTTCTTAGTATAGATGGAAACAATTTGGAGTCATAGATTTTCTATACACTGGTGATTGTGCCAGATTTGTAAATGTTGCTTATCTGTTTCACTAATAGTAGAAGCAACCAGATCAAAATCTACTTCATATTGTGTTCTAGAATGGTGTTTATCTTGAGTTAATCATTTGATTTGAAAAGATTTCAAGGAATGAAGTTTGATTTTATGTTTTGTTTAAATGGTGATTTGCAATTTGTTGTTGAAATCAACACTGTGAATGAATGAAACTGTGTGTTAATCACAAGTTAATTTTGTTCTACAGTTTTAGTTATGAATTCCTTGAAAGGTAACACATCTATTTAAGTTGGATGAATTATTATTCTTTTCAGTTCCAAGCTTTGATCTATCTTTTTATGTTTCTTTAAAACCCTAGTTAAAATAGGTTTGAATTTATGCTTGATCTTAGAACAATCCAGAAGCTCAACACCAGCAGGCCTCCTTGAACATTACTGTTACATTGACCATTGAGCAACATCAGCGCAGTTGAGAACCAACTACAAAGACCTTGGGAGCTAAGATATCCATGTGTTGTCTTTCTCTTTCAGGAGAAATAGAATAGTAATATTCTGTTTACACATTGTTGTGCCATTAGGACACGTCAACAAGATGATAAAGACACAATTGAGACACAAATAAAGTTTGCATCCAACACCTTTAATCTAGCTCTAGATCTAGATGATCAAACTTGGTACACTCTAATAAAGCTGCATGAAGAATATATTGCAATACATAAGGAAAAAGGAGAAATTATTGAACAATTTGGTCAACTTAGATATCTGAAAAAGATTAAGTTCACTCTCCTGCACTCTTTCTTTGGCTGATAGGATTCTGAATTCAAATGTTTCTCTTGGGGCTCTAGTTGAAGGAAAATACATCCTAGTTTATCTTAATTATCTATGTAGAGCCTTGTTAGAAGCAAAGAACCTCTGGGATGAAGGAAAATCCTCTTGCATAGACACTCTTAGCAAACTTCAAGGGACAACCACCTTCAGTTGATTAATCATAGCTACTATTTTGGAGTATTCAAGTATGTAAATGAAGTTGTTAAAGAATTCAACATCTTTTTATCCTTTTCCATTGATGTCAAAGGGGGGGAAAGTATCATGTGAAAAATAAAAATTAAGGGGGAGAAATCATTCTTGGAGATTGATGGTTTAGAGCTGTTGTGTTGTTTTTTGATGATTTTCACATCAAGTGTTTCCATCAATGGCAAAGGGGGAGATTGTTGGAATTTGAAAGATTGTAATTGATTTCAACAATGGAATTGGAGGATTGTCATTCTATGTTTCCCCCATTCACCTAACAAAACAAGATTTTTCCCTCTTGATGTGTGTTTGCAGATTTAGGTGGAAGATCTATTGAAGAGAAAAATTGCAAAGTTGTCAAAGTTGCATTTGTTGTCACCTTCTTGCAATCTCACAGAAAATGAACTTCAAATTTTATTTATGACTTTTTTACATTTCAAATTCAGGAATCTAGGAGTGTAGACATAGGAGAATAGAACCCAGAAACCATTTTTGCAGAGCCCTAGGCAGGACCCATTTTCCATAGGACGAATGGGTCCTTAGTAAGCTTTAGAAAACACCTTTTTGTGAGAGGTAAACTTCCAAATTGTCCAGATGCTTTGTAGGTTCCATTAGTATTATGATTAATCTTCTAAATTCACTTTATAGATTGAATTTTGGAGTTGTTTTGCTATTTGTAATCTTTCTCCCCAAAGAGTTGTTTGACCTAGACCCCTCGTCCTTGCATAAAAGAGAAAATTTCAAATTCACACTTTAACTTGATTCACCTCAAGGTTGATAGTCATTTCATAGTGTGAATCTCATTTCCTAATGAAACTAGAGAATTATGACCTCTTTTCCCTTTTTGGATCCACTTTTCCATTTTGGAAAATTTCCCTATCCTATTTTTCTATGTTTCATTTTGGTGAACTCGACCTTGTACAACAACATTCAAAAAATTGGAGTCCTTTTAACCCTAGATATAAGTTTTACAATAGATTGGATTAGGTTTTATTAGTTTCATTACATTTAGGGTTCTTCACATCTTGCATTATTTTGCATTGCATATAGGGGTTTAAATTTGCATTTTTGTAATGTTTAAATCTGAAAAATTCAAAAATTTGCATGCATATCACATTAATTTTGCATATTGTTTGCATATTAGTGTACTTTTCATAATTTATATTTAAAAATTGGATCAAAATTACATTTCAAAATTTTTCATATAGTTCATCATTTTTCATTAGTCTTACTTGCACTTACACATCAAATTCTAGAAAATTTTGTCACATAAATACCAATTTGAAACTTGGAATGGAGAACACATCTAATCACTCAAAAATTGCATTTTTCAATTTTAGAAAATCTTGTATAGGGACCCATTCACCCTTGGTTGAATGGGTCCTTGGAGGCCTACAAAAACCAACTTTTCTGAGCTTTTTTTGTGGTTTTCTACAATCCCTAGGCCTACTGGTAACCTACTGTATCAGTTTGGAAAGTTTTAGAAATTTTTGTTTTATGCCTCTAGGTCTAAAAATCCATTTAGAACATATTCATTTTTTTTAAATCATTAAAAAATCATTTTAGTAGAAAAAATTCATCAGATCTGTTAGACAATTTTTTACATCTTAAAGCATCACATAATTTGGATATATTACTTTTCACAATGTTAGTATCTTTCCTTTCCAAGTTTTCCAAAAAAAAATGCATTAGCAAGCATGCTAGTCATGAGAGCCTCTTAGAGAAAGAGATTGAACTTTTTGACATATTATATACTACCACATTTCCCACCATCCCCTCATCCCCTAATATCTATCCTATTTGTGATAATGTCTTAGTGAAAGAGGATGTAAGCATAGACAATCATGATAATCATAGTTGCTCTTCTCCTAATATCTCTCCTATTTGTGAAGAAGATATTTTGGTATTAGAAAATGCACCCATTAGAAGTCATGAGAATATTTTTTCTCCCTCTCCTAGTGCTTCTCATACTTGGGAAGATATTATGGCACAAGAGAATGAGACCATTAACACATCCCCTAATACTACTTTTCCTATTCCTCCTATTTGTGAGAATGATTTGATAAAGAGAACACCATCATTGATAAGCAATAAAATCCAACCATTGATGACTCCCTTACTTGTGATGAAGTCATTTTAGAATAACCAACCATTGAATTCCATGAACATCTAGTTTGTTGCTCTCCTAAAAAATATTCTACTAGGGAAGATATCATGGTGCAAGAAAATGACAACATTGACACATATCTTTCAAAAAATAGTAAATTGGCTTCCTTAGATGAAGATGGTGAAGTGAAATTAGACTCCCCTTCACTAAGAGATCATGAAAATAAGGATAATCTTGTTTAGGTTATGAACATTAGAACTCCGTCGAGTCCTCTAATTCTTATACCTCCTACAAATCCTTTAATTATTGGACCACCTAAGCCTCAAATTATCCTCTATCCACCCTCACAACAACCACAAGTTCAAAACAAACCTATTCTTATCCTAGAACCACCTCAACACAATGTTTCATAGCAACTGAGTTATAATACCATTGCTCATACATAAAATACAAGGAAGAATAGGCAACCACAAACCATCCCTACTTTATTGCCATTACCTCAACCTATCTTTCCTAGTGCTCCTCGTTTGCCTTCACATAGTGGAAAGGAGTATGATCTTGTTAAACAACTTAAAAATACTCCCACTAAGATATCCTTATGGGATTTTATACAAGCCTCCCCTAATTATCATAACATGATTCAAATTGATTTACAAGAATCTATGGTTCCCCCTAGTACAAATACAAATGATATAGTAGTCATAATTCAAGTAATAAATTCTGAAATTGTTTTCCACCAAAGTGAGCTACCTCCTTTGGACATGTAGAAACAAAATAAAGTGTTCATGATAATACCTATTATTAATAGGAAGGGGATAAAGATGACCCTTTTTGAAAATGGCCCACCATTAACATATGTAGCATAAACCTTTTGGATAAGATTGGAGTAGAAAAAAGCCAAATTCAACTATACTCTTTCTCTATACATGCTTTTGATAATGTAGGAAATCAACCTCTCTTGGTGTGATAATGTTACCTATGAGAGTTGAAAAAGTCACATTGCAAAATACTATTCATGTTATGCCTCACGATCTTTCATATAATCTTCTTTTAGGAAGACCATGGATTCATGTAATGAATGGGGTGCCTTCTACTCTTCTTCTTAAAATGAAGTATGTCTACAACAATAAAGTGTATACAATCAAGGTCGACCCTAAACCAAAAAGTTGTTTGAACATTGAGAAAGACAAGGAAAATACTTTGTAAATATTGACACCAACTACACAAGTGGAACCCATGCAAGAAGAACAAAAAGATAAGTTCCCTAAACCCTTCACAATGTTATCGGTGGATGATTTGGGATCATTGGATTTTACACCTACATTCATGGGTGAATACAAGATCACAAAAAATGAGTTTTAAAGGGGAAAATAAAAAGTGGTAATGTCAACACAAAATTTGAAAGCATCCACTTCAACCACTTTAGAGGAAGAAGAAAATTACACAAAAAACTTTGATGAAGTTAATCATGATCAGCCATCGAATCCAAAAGAAATGAAAAAGATTTATGGAAGAGGTTATGAATTTTTGACACAACTTGGTTATAGTGGAAAAGGATGTGGTTCTAGAGAAGAAGGTATCTATGTCCCTATATATCCTAGCACACAAGAAACAACTAGTGGTCTTCGTTATCATCCCTTGACAGAAACAAAAACATAAAAAAATCCTTCACTCAATATCAATACTCTTACAAAATATTTTTCCAAGATAGCTATAACTTTGGTGTATCCTCAACTGATGGATACTGAATGTGGGAATATCTCATTATATAGGCCTCAAATTGATACTTTTTCTACTCATTAGAATCAATAACAGTAGCTACTGCTCCTTGCCATGTAATAGTTGTAGGATGATAACATACTCACTATTGCATGTTTTACATTCATTGCAAATAATTTCCTTTTTTGCAAGGAGCAACATACCATCATCCATTTTTGGCTCACCTCTTTCCCTTGGGGAGCAAGGTGTTAGGTAGCATTGTCCTAGTATGGCATATTCTGTTGTCTCTTTTGGCTAGTTGATCGCCTTCCATGTATATATAAGAGCAAGCTTGGGATGTGGACGACCTGCTATAGGTTGACTCACATGTGCCTTACTAGTATATTTTCTTTTTCATGTTTCTTTGTGTTATTTCATGTGTGTAATGTGATCCCTTGTAATGTTCTATTTGATGTATCTCTCTTCATGTGTATTCCTCTATATGTATGTACATTCATTTATATGTCATAAACATTTATCTTTTCTTCTGTCTTGTGTTTTCCTTTTGGGGATGAAACAAGGTGTCAAAAAATTTAGGTCTCTTCCATGTTGAATCAAAGGATTTTTCTTTGTTTTTTGTCTCTATGTGTCACTCTTCCTATTCTGTGAGTATTTGGGGAATGATGACATTTCTGAGTTCTATAATCACATTGTAGAAAAGATATACTAAACCCAAATTTGTGGATCCCTTTTGTGTTTTGGGATTTCATTTTGGGGGAAACCCCTTTACATGATGTAGCTTCATTTGAAAACATATGACTTGGTATATGGATTTCCCAATAAGCTCTCATGTCTTCTTCATTAGCTACTTTAAGGAAATCACTCACAACAATGGTGTAGCAATTCCTTTAAAATGGGGGCATACATTGGCATTATTATTGGGGAAATATTTGACATCCTCATGTTTTTTGTGTGATTTTCTTACTTCTTGTGATGCGTTCTTTTCTTGGTGGTGTCATTGGATTTGACATCCTCTGAGAGCATGATGTTTCTTAGCATATGAATTTCCTCTTAGTGGTGATGCTACACATTGCATTCCCTAAGTTGTGATTATTTTATTTTGGATTTGTCCTCTCTTAGAGACATTAAGCACGATGATCCCTAAGAAGAAGACCTTACATGAACTAAGCAAGATTCATTTGAACAAAACCATATATAATGTTCATAAATGTTTAGCATAATACAACTTGTTAACCTTGTGATGCTTGAAACCAAAACATGTGTGGCACCCTATTGAATTTTTCAGAAGGATAGCTTTGGTATGGTAAGTATAATGAGAGCCAAGATAGAGGCGTGACTTTCTTAGTAAGCCACTTTCCTAGGGGCTCACTGGTGCGGGAGTACCTTGGAAAAATTAGGCCTCTATGAAGCAATGTATTGAAATTTGATTCAAATTTATTTTGTAAATCATTCTATTAGAGTCAGGTTTCATATATATTAGTTCATGTTGAGGTCATTTTGTGTTTATTAAGTCCAAAAGTGCAAAAATGAAAACAATGTGAAAAGTTGTCAACTTACCATTTGTTATGTAAAAGTTGTATAAAAGGGTCTTAGGTGGTTTTAGGCATTAGGAGGTAGTTAGAAGGCTTAAAGTTAGTTGGAATGCATTTAAAAATTCTTTTGTATCTTTTGGAACTTTTAGGGTGGTTTGAATAAAGCATAAGTTTATAAGAAATCTTTGATTTTTATCATTTTTCTTCATAAATCTTACATTTCTAGGCTTATGTATAGAGTTGTATGGATATAACTGATGGAAAATCATTTGTAAATGGTAAAGCACTCAATCACCTTCCAGTTGGACTTGGTTTCATGCATTTTGGTGTTCATTTGAAAGAGATATCACCGTTTCTCTCATAATAGTCTAAAACCCTCATTAGGGTAACTAGTGGCCTACAAATTTTAGATTTCTCACGTTATACTCATTGAAAAGTGCTGAAATCTGGTGGAGACTATCTTTGTAGCATATTCTTTAATGTTCTTGAAGTTTTAAATTGAATGAATAAGTTTATTGTGTGGAAACTTGAGAGTTTTTTGACTGAAAATATGTCAGTTTGATAAAACACAGAGTTCCAATGGAACTTAACCTAGGGTTTGGAAATTAAACATGGGATTGATTATCCAAAGGTTTCTTAAGCATAAAAAAGTCTAAATATGAGTGATTGAAGTGATTTTCCAATAAGTTTGTGATTTGAGGTATCCAAATGAATAAGCCCTTCCTGGTTGTAGACCTAATTAACCCTGTTATTGAACTTAGACAGTCTTAATTTGTGCATTTCTCTTCAAGCAACTTATGGCGAGTCTTTGATATGTTTTAATACATGATGAAGGGAATCTTAAAGGTTGTTTACAGTCATTATTGAGGGTCTGTGTTTGAATAAAAGCTCTGACAGACCTATGGAAAACCTACTAGGAATAGGGCAGAGTAACGAAGGAATCACTCCCTAACTGAGTTCTTGGGGTGAATAAAGTGTTTGTTCTTGTTGTTTCAAGTCTAGCAATGTTGTTCAATGTGTTGGTTCAGTCATTGGTGTTTGGGAAGATGAAGTTAAGGTTGTGACTTAGGAGAGCCATTGTAGCACACTTAATAGACAGTCATAAAGAATGGAAAAAGGATGATTGGGCAGGCTGTGTAAGGAATGTGGTTTTTTCATTTCAACTCATAAGAAGGTGTATCAAGCCTAGACTGGATTGATTGTGCTTAGAAAGACAAATTTTTTATTTGTAACCATCATGTGCCATTGGAAGAAGTTATAAAGAAAGTTGATCTTGATTAATGGTGTTGACTGAGTGTTTTGAAGAACTTGAATGAGATTGGAACTCTTATTTCAAATTTTTGAAGAGACATATAGTTGAATAAGTGTGTCAAGGTTTTGGATTTCTCTCTTGGCTCTGCATCACTCACCTAGTGGACAGCCTAAGGTTCTATTAGCTTGTGTGAGCATACATATCATTTGCATAGTGGACATTGGGTTCTTCTTGTGAATGATAAGGACAAACAACCGCGTTCCACATCATGTTGGGACAGTCGAAGCTTGATCCAGCCCCTTCCCTGGACACATAGTCATGTTCCACATGCATTGGGATAATCAAATCTTGATCCACCCAACTCTTCTCCTAGGCTTTGATGTTGTATGATTGAGTATCTTTGTCATTACTACATACATATTTTCCTGAATGTCTACTTTAGTGTGAGTTTGACATGGGGTCATGCTCTCACTAAAGTTGGGGCTAAATGTAGTGTAGGAAAAACTATCCCCTTTTCACACGTAATTTGGGAAATAATAATAATAAAAAAGACTAAATTATGCCTTAATTTAGTGTTGTAATATGTTTTACATATTCACATTAAGTTTAGGGCCTTATTTAATTAAAATGAACTTAATTGTGCCTTATTTATGGTGTTGTAAGGTGTACCTTTAACTTTCACACTAATCTAGGGATTTATTAATTAATTGAGGTTAATTATGCCTTAATTGGCCCCTTTAATTCAAATCCAAGCCTAATTAATTGCAAATTTCAAAGGGTAAAACTCGATATTCATCAATGCCATAACATAACGCTTAACATTGGAGAATGTGTGTCCTAGGTGAGTGACCTAGGACCTAAATTTAAAATACGTTTTTGATGGTATTTCAATGATTTCAAATGCATATTCACATGTCGGCTTGTGTTATTTGAATTTCGTGAATTAATGTTAACATATGTTTAAATAAGAGGTCATTTCATTATGTTTCATCCTAAGACTTTCAAGCAAGCTAGAAAGTTTTTATGATCACCTAGAAGATTTTAAACAAGATAAGAGCATTCAAGTGAGCAATTTCAAGAGCATTTCAAGGAATTTAAGGGAAGATTTGTAGAAAAATTATTGCAGAAATCAAGATCCTATTATCATGTCAAAGCTTTCTTGAATCATGCATGTTATTTGAGCTAATGTGTTGATGTCGTGCTCAAGATCCATTCAAGCATTCAAAGGAATTTTTTCAAATCAAGTTTCAAGATCAAGATCCACATCCAATAAGCCATTTCATGCAAGTTGCAGATCTACATTCCAAGGTTCAAACAAGGGTTTGGTGAGTTGTGACATGCATTTGTTCATTCATCATTCCTTCATGATATTTCATATTATTTCAAGGTTTAATTACAAAAATGGGGTTTGACCAAGGCAAACCCCCATTCATGTAACAAAATAAAATTTTCCCTCTTGATGTGTGTTTGCAGATTTTAGGTGGAAGATATATTGAAGAGAAAAATTGCAAAGTTGTCAAAGTTGCATTTGTTGTCACCATTCTTGCAATTTTATGGAAATTGACCCACATGATTTATTTATGGCTTTTCGACTGTGAAATTTGGGAATATGGGAGTGCAGACATAGGAGAATAGAACCCAAAAACCATTTTTACAGAGCCCTATCTAGGACCCATTTTCCATAGGGCGAATGAGTCCTCAATTAGCTTTCAAAAACAATTTTTTGTGAGAGGTACTCAAGATTCATCCCTTCAAATTTTTCCAAATGCTTTGTAGGTTCCATCAGCATTATGCTTAATCTTCTAAATCCGCTTTATAGATTGTATTTTGGTGTTGTTTTTCTATTTTTAATCTTTCTCCCCAAAGTGTTGTTTGACCTAGACCCCCGTCCTTGCATAAAAGGGAAATTTGCAGATTCACACTTTAACTTGATTCACCTCAAGGTTGACAATCATTTCATAGTATGGATCTCATTTCCTAATGAAATTAGAGTAGTAGGTCTCCTTTTCCCTCTTTGGATCCATTTTTCCATTTTGGGAAATTCCCCTATCCCATTTTTTTTTATGTATCAATCATTATATTAATCATATCCAAAAGAGTGCAATATATCTTCCCCTATACTTTTCCTATCTCTTTCCTTTCTTACATACCATCCTTATACATAATATAATTCCATGTGTAGTTATTATATATTCCTTTGTTATCTATTTGTTATTCTCTATATCTATCATTCTTCTTTATTATATTCTATCATTCACATATTTTTCTATACATATATCTATGGGATGGGATGTGGCCCATATATTATACCCCTATTTTGTTGCAAGTATGAGAAGTTGGTGTTGTCATTGATGTTTGTAGTTGATGTCTTGATTAGATGCATCATGTTGTCATTAGTAAAGCTACTAGTGTCAACCTCTAGTGTTTCTTCTATCTATGCTTGTCAAAGTGATTAAGATGATGAGAATGTGTCTCTAGTGCTTGTTTTCCAAGTGCTTCTAAGAAAAATTGATAAAAAGAGGAAACCGTGTATTGTAGTGGTATTCTGAGTAATAGAGTTGTGTTTTGGTTTTTCTCCGCATTTCTTCTAGGTTCATGATATACCTATGAGATTCAAATATGTTTGTGATAACTATACAAAGGTGTTGTATTCAAGATATGGTGTGCTAGATCATGGTATAGTAGAAGTTTTGTTCACCAGTGTGTTACTGTGCATTGTAGAGGTGTCTGGGAGAATGTTTTTCTCCACGTTTCTCCACAATTATGTTTTAGGTCTTGTGATTCTGAAGGTGTGTTTATAGTGTTGGTATTTTACCACAGTCAAGAGGATTTGAGGTTGGTGCATCAAAATATGGTTTTTCAAGTAACAATGTATGACAGAGTTATTTGTGTGTACACACCTATACATTCTTTACATGGAATTTGTTGTGAAGGATTTTGTTGAATTTCAGGGTATTAGAGGAATATTATAGATCATGTTTGAGCATGGTGTGTGGTTTTCAAGTCTTCCTTGGGTTTGAGGAAGTGTGTACTTCAAAGTTTAATGGTGTTTGCATGGGTAATGACTAACCTAGTGTTTACACTACATGTGCAAGATAATTATTATTTAAGGAAGTGTGTGGTTCTGTGATGTTGATTTGGGTCCCAATTAAGTTTTGATGTGGTCCGCATTCAATTCTATCCAGCACAAAAGTGTTTTGGCACTGAAATAATTTGAATTTGAATGTTTGAGGTGAATAGCTGACCTTGGAGAGGGTTTCAAGGTTGAAGACGATATAAGTATGAGTTGAGTTGTTGAAGGATGTTAAGATAGATGAAAGATAGATGTGTGAGATGCAAATGGTGTAAAGTGCAGTGTGATAGAGTGAAAAATTGAGAAGTGTAGTGCAATCTTTCAAGTGTTAGTTACTGGATGCAATGAGCAAAAGGTGGCTACAATTATTCAATTAGACTATGAAGGTGTTGATGTCATTGTGGTGGACTCCCTATTGCATTGAGATGATTTTCTTTGTGTAACATTCCTTCTCTATCTTCTTTTCTATTTTGGTAGTGAGCCTCTTGGGAGTCATCCTTGTGGTAGTGAGCCCTATTGTATTTGGTGTTGATATTACTTATACTGTGAACTAATCCTCACCGTGGTTTTTCCCTTAGGTTTTTCCATAAATAGGGTGTTCTCTTGTGTATGGAGTTGAGTTGCTTAAGTTTTTGTTATTTTATTTTCATGCCAATTCATCATAATAGAGTGTAGGGTTTAATGAATGAATGTGGATCTGAATGTTAATAAGGATTTTTAAGTTTTGAGGTATAACTAATTCAACCCACCTCTTAGTTGTCTTGTGAATTTAACTTATTCTATATGGTATCTTTATAATATTAGGGTTCTTAATAATTTTGTGACAAGATGCAGTAGGATTTTCTTGACGGTGTCTTCTTTGTTACTCTTTTCGAATAACATCATCCCCCTTTCAAAATGTCAACTTATCCTCAAGTCAACACTACTATGCTAGAAGAATATCTTTGTAGATCTCCTTTAGTTTGGAAAATGTGTTATCACATTGAGTTTTTTCCAAATGTAGTTGTTGATTATGCACTTGGATGTATAGTAAGAGATTCTCTACCTCTAGGATCATTTGAGGAATTTTTATCTTTTGGGAAAATTTTTGTGCTTCCTAAAGGACTTTAATAATGTGGGATAGTTTTAAATTGACTACCTCTTGAAGCTGATGGAATTTGTTCTAAATTCTCTCTTTGATCTTGTAGCTACTAGAATTGTGTATGAGGTGATTCTATCTACACCCTAGACTTCCCATCTTTATCTTGTGATGCATTGTATGCTATGGATCTTTGGAGTGTATGGGCTTCCAAATAATCCATTTGAGCCTTGGTTGTGGTTGTCACTATTGGCCATTATAGAAAAAATTGATATAAGCCATTAAGGTCCCTTTGATGTTTTTCAAGGTATTGATATGTGATTCTAAGGTAGAGTGTGCTATGGGAAAATTCTTCTATTTGCTATCTATCCTTGTCTTATGATACTCTTCTTGTAGTTTTTGTCATATGGTTTTATTCTATACGTGGTTTTCTTTTATCACCCCTTCTACTATAGTTTTGAGTTGTTCCACCAATGGTTGGGATGAGTCCCCTTAGATTTGAGGGAACTTGTCATGTATCTCCTTTGTTATCTCTTCTAATTAGTCAGAGCTCTCCTTATGGTGTTTTAAAATCTCTTCCCTTGCTATTTGGTGCAATATATCCTCTAACTAAAACTTGTGTAGGGGTGAGATGCTCCTAATGTCCACTTGTGACCCTACCAATGGAATTTGGAGAAGTTGTGAAGATGTCACTAGATGTAGTTGCTTCTGTTTGGCCAAAAAATCCTTTATGGAATACATAAAATATGTGGCAGAGGAAGAGGGTGTCTTAGACTACAAAGGTTTAGAATATTGTTCTTACTCCAATGAAACCGCCTTAAGCTTTGCCTCTCCTCTTGTAGCTTCTGATAGGCTTTTTCTATAACCTCATTTATCTCCTTTTGTATTTCTTGGGGGATTTCTAGTTTCTCTATCATCAATTTATCCAACCACTTTTTGGATTGGAGTTCTTTGGTTTAGATCTCTACTATCTTTTACATTTGAGGAGGCATAACTACAACGAACACTTCTCCATGGATAAATATTCCAATCGATCCTCTTCTTTGGCTTATTTCTCCCTTATTTTCTTCAATGTAGTAGTTAAGGGGTCCAAAAAGGGGTCAATTAGATCTTCTAGAGTTGTGTTGGAGGCTATCATATATCTGATAATTTCCCTCTCTATGATTTGTTGATTGGGTATCACCATGTTTAGATACTTTTGAAGTGTCATTTATATCACATCGCTTCCTCTTTTGATGATTTCTTTATGGGAGGAGTGGTTGTGAGCCTTATCTTTCTTGGGCTACTAATTCCTTCTTGGGTAGATTTTGTAGGTGGAGTTCCAATTTGGATCCTTCCAGACCTTCAGGGAGTGGATGTACTCTACTCCTTTGGCTCTTACTTTGGTAAACCCCATTTTTCATGTAGTTTTTCCTTATTCTTGTTGAAGTGCTCCTCATCTTACTTCTTTTCTAAGTTTTCCATATATTCTCAATAAGTAGTGAACTTCTTAGCTTGCAGATCTTTGGGGAGGTTGAGTGTAGAGGTGCATGATTTTTATTTCAGTATCTATTACCTCATAGGGTAGATGAGGTATCCATGATGTTTTCATCTTAATAGATTCCATAAAGGTGAAGTATTTATCCACTAGGAAGACTATATTCTTAATGTATTGGTGAACCAACTCATAGGTGATGCATTCCCTAGTTTGTAGGTTTTATTGTAAATATTTAAAAACTCCCTATTAGGTTGTGGTAAATAAAGTGGCATCTTGGAAATTTTTTAAATGGTCTTGGATCTAGGCTGCAATGGGCCAAGTTGAATCCTAAATTTTCTCCACAAATCTTGATAATTGTTTCATGAAGTAAAAGGCTAGGCATATCAATAGAGTCCCATACCTAAACTAATAGTGAGGTTTCTTGGCTTGTTGGATGTTATCGATGATTTATTTCCAAAAAACCTCACATAGGTCTATATATTTTCCTTTTTGTGATCATTTGATAAGCTGTCTGGATAGCAATTGTGGTAGCTAAATTCTCCTAATTACTGTAGTAATTTTTTTAAGGAAATACCCATAGTGAAATACCTGATCATGCAATTGGTGATTGTGGTAACATCTAGGCTTTGACCATCATACATTAATTTGGTGAGCCGTGTAACTTCCACATTTTTTATGGCCTTCTTTGCTGCAAATATGTGCCTAACTAGTGTTGTCATTGATGCCAAAATATCTATGTTGTTATTAGTGTCAACTGTGCTTTGGTATGTGCTCCAAATTTCTTCTGTGTTGATCCTATGCTGTTGTGGATTTGAAATGTTGTTTAAGGACATCATTGGGTGATATATCCTAGATTACTGCTTCTGGTTTGATGAAGAGTGAAATTTGTGGTCACTGGTTTGTGAATTGATCTGACAGAGTTGGTTATCTATGGAATGGGAGAAATGTATCTGCTCTGCAGTCCTTTGCTATTTTATTTCAGGTCTTGTGGATTTGGAAGAAGGTTTATAATGGTGTTATTTTTGTCCCTTCAAGAGTGTACATGGTTTGGTGCTTCGGTATAAATATTTGAGTGAGCCTTTGGTAAGAATGGTCTAATAACTTGCTCCACATTTCTTGCATATTGAATATCTTTGTCTGTGGATTGTAAGTTATTTAGAGGCATTTATGAAGATAGTATGTTCCAAATTTGAGCCTCTGGTATGAATATTTGAGTGAGTTATGTTCACCAGAGTGAAAATTGCTTTTTCTGGACATTTGGTGATGACTGGGAAAATTTATTTTGTTCTGCATTCCTCCGTGTTTAAGCTTTCTAGTCTATGGTTCTAGAATTAGGTTTGTAATATTGTTATGTGCCCTCAACTCAAATTGTACTTATTTTGGTGGTCTGGAAGTGATCTCTTCTTTATGATAGTGTTGCTTAAAGTGCTCTGGTTTGATAATTCCTATAGATAATGTTGTTAGAGCTTGTGTTGATATTGTTGGTAATTATAATGGGCTTATGGATGTATCCTTATCATGTTTCTACCTTTTGATTGGTCTTCAAGATGATCGATGGCTAGTGTTCACACTTGAAGGTTTACACACGGTCTGGTCCATGTGAATAAGGGTTTCAAGTCGATGACCGACATGTGAACATAATTAGATTTCCTAATTGACTGACATGTGAAAATTTAATGAAGATGGCACTAAAAAGGTGACATGCTCGATCAAGATCAAATTCAATTGAATGAACAAAAGAAGAAATTAAATGCATATCGGATTTTGGGGTAAAAAGGAGAGCTAAATTAGGTAAATTCTTGATAACAAGGTTGATTGGTGTGCTGCAACTTGATATGGGATATGGAAAATATGATTGGATGCCATCATTAATGGAAAAAACAATATGTTGGAAGCTCGATGTTCTAACACTTGTCGATGAAGGTTGCAAGTGAAAAAACCTAACATAGGGTTTTACTCGTATGAAATATATGAAGGCATGAGTTAGAAAGAAGGGTGGGCATGCTTGGATAGATGAGTCAGAGAGAACTATAACAAAGAAGAATAATTATAAAAATACAAGAATCTAATTACAATAGTGTAAGAGTGAACAAAGAGAAAAGTATAATGTGTTGAATCAATGCATCATAGGTTGAGCAGAACCATGTTATGCATAGTTGATTAAAAATATTTGTAAGAGGTTGTAGCCTCCATTAGTACTGAGTTGCAACTTAGTTCAAGGTGTTGTGGCATCCTTGAAGTTGATGCTTCTAAAATAGGGAGTCAAAGCTTCCTTAGGGTTGTAGCCCTTAAAACCTGTAACAAAACTTTGATGCTTGTGAGGCTGGATTAGGATGGTAAATCCTAGTAGCATTTCTCACTGTGGTTTTTCCCATATTGGGTTTTCCATGTACATTTGGTGTAATGTGTTTTTCTCTCTTTTGATTGTGACTACTTTAGTTGTTTATGCTTTGAATTCCTCATTTGAGTTGTTAAGTTTAATTTTGCTAAAGGTCACTCTAAGTTTAAAATTTACAATCTACTGATTCACCCCCACTCTTAGTAGAGCATTATGTTCCAACATTATTTTGTGCAACATCTCCCTTAGCCTATAGGTCTATCACTACTTGGATAACATCTTTAGTGATTCTGTATGGCCTATCCAAGTGGAGGTATTCATCTTAAAACTTGCTTAGAATTTTCCAGAACCAATCTTGCTACACCATGAAGTTTTGGAATTCCTTCCATACATCTACTGATTTCTCTGTGACAATATTATACTATGGTAGGTATTTTTGTGTGCTTGAATTTGTAGGAGAGTGTGCCTCAAAACTTCAAACTTGGTATGGTCAATATCCATGAGGGATACATGGATTTATTTCAAGATATCTTATATATATATGACATCCATGAGTACCTTTGAGAATTCACTTGTTGGGTTGGTCTAGATCACTTTGTAGGGGAATCTTTTTTACTTTGGCCTCGACTTTTAAGAAATATCAATGAGGACAGGATTGAAATTTTTTACAAATTAAAACTATGTAGTGGGCTTGTAATTAGGTTAGGGTTTGGTGTGGGGTAGCTTGAATGCTTTAGCAGATAGATAATTCATAGTAAGTGAGAATGAGGATGGAGATTCTATATTTATAACTTTCATTAGGGGGTAGGAGTAATAAATGGTCTAGCCATTTTATCATCTTCCCACATTTTTCTACCCATTTTATTCCTATAGCTCTATTTTCCTAGGGAGTTATTGCTTTTTTGTAGTGTATGAAAATACTATATTACATTATATGATAACTTTATTTGAGCTATATTATGGTGGTTATCTAGTACTGTTCTTTGATCCCTTGTTTTATTCATCTAGGGTTAGGTTGAGGAAATTGATGTTTAAACTCAGGCCTACCCATTACTTAGAGATATTGATAGTTAACTATTGTTGAGTAGGAAAAGTGATCCTAGATCCAATTAGGATAATGGTGTAGTCACAGTGGGAGGGTTCTAGAAGGAACAATCTGAACTGTGCAATAATGAGTCAACACTGTGGAAACAAATCTGAAAACTAATATGTGAACATGAATCTCCATTAATATAGAATTCTTACATGTAATATTGGCCACAAGGGTGAATTACAAACATACAATTGGACAAATGGGCCTTATTACATGCCCCCAAAGGGTTTTTACGTGAAAAGTGATGATTGGAATCTTCCTAAACTATTTTTTTTTAATGATGATCCTAAATGATTAAAAATGCTTATAAATATTCTCCTCAAGCTCCAAAATAGACCCACACTGGCCACATGAGTTAATAGCCTAAAAATGATCAAAACATGAAGGTCAACCATAAAACATGATGTAACTTGTAGATCTCCTAGATAGGTCCCAATGAACCCAAGATGCTTTAATGACATTCTATTTAGGTTCACACAATCTGGAATAGGTTTGCATTAAGAATCTAGATCCGGTCGGACCCAAATGCTTAGACTGGTAAACATAGTGAAGTTTTGAGAGTGATAACTTTCAATAGACAACTGCAAATGGTTTGAAATTTGGATATGTGATAGATGTCAATGTGTTGGTGCTATATCCTATTCCATGAGCTGAGAAACAACAATATGGTAAAATGTGAGATGAACTACTAAAACTGATACTAAATGCAATGCAAGAAAAGAACTATTTTTAGTTGATATAGGACTACTTTACAACCAGGGATGCTCCTACATCAGACACCTGAGGTTGGAAGAAAAGTGAGTCCCTCACTTTCCAAGGTTAAGAGGAAAACCAAGATGGTCCACCTCAGCCTGAGAAATCCATGATAAATCCTCTACTAGTATACCTTTCCACTTCACAAGATATTCTTTGTACTATTTGTTCCTAGTGCTTCTTCTGGTTCTAACGTTCAAAATCTACTCAATCTCCTTTGGTTCCTGATGTGGTAACTGCTCCTTCAAATTTGCTTCATCATTATTGCTACTTGATTCTCCCTTATGAAAATCATATATGTCTACCACATTGAAAATAGGTGATATACCCAATGTTCCCAATAACTCTACTTCATATGCATTTCTAGAATCGAACTTCCTTAGAATCTTGCTTGGTCCAAACTTCCTCATCTTCAGCTTATTGTATGTACTAACTGGAAATCTCTCCTTCCTCAGATATACCATTCTTCATCTCCAACAAAAAATTCCTTGTGTCTCTGGTGCTCATATTCCTTCTCCTTATACTCATCATTCATGTCTTCCAAATGCTTTTGGACCTGATTATGTAATGTCTCCATGAAATCTAAAAACTCTTCTACTTCCACACTCCTTTTACCCTCCATATTGATGTCTCTCAATTCTATAAATCCTCTAAGACCTACTTTGGTGACAATTTGAAATGGTGTCTTTCCTGTACTTTGGTTCACTAAATTATTGTATGAAAACTCCGCCTGTGGTAAAACTATATCACAAATCCCTACCTTTCTCCAACCAAACTTCTTAACAAGTTACCCAAACTTATATTCACTACCTTTGTCTATCCATCCATCTGTGAGTGATATACTGAACTAAACTTTTGATCTATTTTCATCTTCTTCCACAATGTCCTCCAGAAGTACCCAATGAATTTAGCGTCTCTATCGAAAACAATACTCTTAGGTAATCCATAAAATCTTACAATCTCCTTGAAAAATAAATTAGCAACATGCACAACATCATTAGTCTTCTTACAAGGATCAAAATGTTCCATTTTAGAAAATCTGTCCACTACTACCATAATAGAATCATAACCTCTCTGTGTTCTTGTCAATCCTAAAATGAAATCCATGCTCAAATCTTCCCAAGGTCTCTCTAGTACTGTCAAAGGTTTGTACAATCTAGTATTTTGATTGCTTCCTTTCGCAACTTGACAAATTTTGCAACTCTGAACAAAATTCCTTACATCCTTATATATTTGTGGCTAAAAATAAGGTTCAATCACCAAATATACTATCTTAACCACTCCAAAATGTCTTGCTAATCCTCCACTATGTTTTTCTATGATCAAATTGTCCCTTATTGATCTCCTTGATATACACAACTGATTTCCTCTAAATAACATACCTTCTTGAATGAAATAATGTAACCATTGGCTTTAATCTATCACTACTAGTTCTTTACATTCTCTCCATGCTTCCACCAATCTATAGGCTCCTCATACATATGCTTCAACTCTTCAAATCCTCATACTTGCACTCTCATCTTTGTCATCAAATTCCATCTGCTGAATTCATCCACAACTTTGTTTGACTTGCCAATCCTATGCTTCAACACAAATGTATAACTTTGCAAGAACTCAACCCATCTCATATGTCTTTGATTCAACTTTCCTTGAATGTTTAAATACTGTAAAGCTTGATGATCTGCATATAACACAAATTATTTAGGAAACAAATAATGTATCCACTTATTCAAGGCTTGAATTATGGCATGAAATTATTGATCATAAACTAAGTATATTCTCCTGAAATCATTCAAATTTTCACTAAAATAAGCGACAAGTCTTCCTTCTCGACTCAATACTGCTCTAATTGCATTCCCACTTGTATCACAATCTACTGGAAATACTTTGTCAAAATTTGGTAATGCTAACACTGGTTGTTCTATTATCTTAGGCTTCAATAATTCAAAACCCTTTTGTGCTCTGGATGTCCAGTTAAAATCCTTCTTGTATCCTCTCATTTTTTCTATCACGGGGTTACAAACACTATTGAAATTCCTGATAAATTTATAATAGAAACTAGCTAATTTGTGGAATGATCTAACTTCTCCAATTTTTACTAGTGTAGGCCAATCTAAAATTGCATTTACCTTGTTTGGATACATCTTCAATCCTTTAGTAGAAATAAAAAATCCCAAGTATACCAACTTTGTCTTCATGAAACTACATTTCTTAACATTAATCAACAACTTCTCTTCTCTCAACCTCTGTAATACTTGAAAGATGTGCCTTAAATGCTATTCTTTGGTCTTACTAAAAATTAGAATATCATCCAAGTAAACAATGACAAATTTACCCAAGAATTTCTTTAGTACCTCGTTCATCAATCTCATGAAAGTACTCGGTGCATTGGTTGATCCAAAAGGAATCACTAACCACTCATACAATCCTTCATTAGTCTTAAATGCAGTCTTCCATTCATCTCCTTCTCTGATTCTGATTTGATGATATCCACTCTTGAGATCAATCTTTGTAAAATATCTTGCTCCACTCAAACTATCCATAATGTCATCCATCCTTGGCAATGGGAATCTATACTTGATAGTGATCTTATTGATTGCTCGTGAACCTATACACATTCTCTTCTCTCCATATTCCTTAGGTGCAAGTATAGAAGGTACCACACATGGGCTCAAACTCTGATTAATCCTTTCCTCAACAACTCTTGCATCTATTGGTTCAACTCTACATTCTCTGCTAGTGTCATACTGGCTCTTAGTATGAGATCTATATGATGATTGATACTTTGGATAGGTGGCAACCCCTCTGGTACATTCTTCAATATGATATCTTCATATTATGTCAACAATTTTGAAACTTCTTCACTCTCTACAATAGGATTCTCTTCCCTTGGTTTACCACCCTTCTTTGGAATCAATACAAACCACATGTCTTCATGCCTCAATCCATCAAGAAATTTCCTTCCATCTACCAAACATAGTCTAACAGTGCCACAAAATTCAGTCTTCTCCTCTTCCTCCAAAGGTATCAACTTGATTCTCTTTCCATTAGATGTCACAGTATAAGTATTCCTTATTCCATCATGAATTTCCTTCTTATCATATTACCATGGTCTTCCTAATAGTAAATGATATGCATCCATAGGCATAATATCACTAACACTTCATCCCTATATGATCCAATATGAAATTTCACCAAGCATTGTTCATTCACCAATATCGTATGTTCATCTTGGATCCATACTATCTGTATTTGAGGATTTCTTTTAGGTTTAATATTAGGGGAGTTAGTAGTAAATCAATGAATGACAGAGAAACCCAAAGACCTATCGAGTACAAAGGAAATTAAACAATAAATAGTTATACCTGTAAATTGAATTTTCCATGATTACCTCCATAGTACCTTCTACCTTGCTGGTTGACGTGTTGCCCTCAAATTTGACGTGCGAGCAATCTTTGACGAAGTCCTACACCAAGCTTGAAGGATTTGATCAAAGTCCAATGCCTAATGCCTAAAGATGTCAAAACTCAATGAAGTATGCTAACAATTGCTATGAAAAGTCTAAGTGTGCAAGTGAAAGAGTGTATAATGTCTCCGTGTAATCAAGAAATGAGAGGAAAATGGCACTTTATAGAAAATGCCATTTTGAATGGATGGGTGAGATTGACTTCTGACTAAGACCTAAAATGAGAGGCCTAGATTAAATTTGATAATCCCTAATTAGGGTTAGGGAAAACTCATTAATCGAGCGGTCAAGATGTCGTCTAAGAAGATCAAATCGACAGTGGAGAATAAATGAGGAAATTAATTCAAAAATAAAGATTTTCAAAAAAGAAGAAGATAAAGATGAACTGAAGATCAGATTTGGAAAAATCAAGAATCTGCCCGATTACTTGATTTTTGGAGGAAAGTTACCATTTTGAATTAAGTTAATTCAAAATATGGATTTGGTGAAATAATAAATAATCGATTTTCAGATTATTTACTAAAATGAACTGACAGTTAAGATTGAGATGACATTTTAAATAATTTAATTTATTTAAAATGAGAAGAATATCAAATTTGGCAATTAAATAATTAAATTTAGGAGATAAGACTAATAATTAAATAAATTAATTAATTCATTTAATTATGACAATTAGTGACTTATTAAATAAATAAATAAAAACTTATTTATTTAATAATTTAGAAAGAATAAAGTGAATAGAAGGTAATTAAATAAATTAAGAAATTTATTTAATTAAGGGAAGACTTAGACAATTAATGACGTATTTAATAAATAAATAAGATTTATTTATTTAATAATCATGAAGAATAAAAGGACATGAATTAATTAAATAATTATGAATTATTTAATCAATAGTCGAATGTGGACCAAAGACATAATTAAATGTCATAATTATGCTAGGACGAAAGTGGTAAAAATGAAGCTTGCAGGCCTAGGTCATTTTTAGGTGTCTACACTATCCTATAAGTGTTTGGATGTTTCAATCTTTTCAAATTCAACTTGGTTACCATCTCCTCTGAAACTAGATTATCAGTAATACCACTATCAATGATAACTTTACATACCTTTCCTCTGGACTTACATCTAGTTCTGAATAGACTTTTCCTCTGTGGTGGTTCTTCAGGAACTTCTACATGCATCAAAGCTTTCCTCATCACCAATGATTCACCTTTCTCTAGTTTTCCACACAAATTAGGGGATCCAACATGTTCTTCCTCCACAAATGTTGTTCGTCCGGTATGCCAATTTTTTTTTGATATTTCCTTGATGACATTCAAATGCTCTATGTCCTTCACCTCCACACTTGAAAAATATTCCTTTGAATGGTCTTCTCTCCGATCTTCCTTCATCTCTCCAGAATCCATCATTGTGGTAAGAATTGTGATCTCCTCTGTTACTATGGTATAAATTTCTGTCCTATCTTCCTCTATGGTATGATTTGGCTTCCTTTTCCTCACTCCGGTAGGGTTTCACATCTTTGTTCTACTCCACATAAGGTTTTCTTTCTGTAGAATGGAGTCTATTCTTCTGAAATATTCCTCTTGCACTTCTTTTCCTTTATTTAAATTTCTTATTCAGCTTCTCTTCCACCTTCAATGCAAACTGGTACGCTTCTTTAATAGATGTCATCTTTAATAGGCTAAATTATTCTTGAATGTTTGTTTTGAATCCATTGATATATCTTGCAACCTTCTCTTTGCTTGCTTCACTATGACTAGTTCTTATTATCATCTTGTATAATTCTTTAGTATACTCCACAGATCTTTCTTTTTGTCTCAGGTTCAATAATCTCTTCAACAATTCAAGTTCATAATTTGCTGGTATGAATTGATTCTTCAACTTTGTCACCATTCTATCCCATTTGATGATTCTTTCTTTTCCTCTCCTATTTCAATCCAATTGAACTTCTTTCCACCATAATGCCACATGTCCTTTCAATTTTTTTTTCACAAATCTAACTCTTTTTGGATCTTCAATTTCTTCATATTCAAAGTATTCCTCCATTTCGTTGATCCAATCAATCAATTCTTCAGGATTCAAATTTCTCGTATAATTTTGAATTTTACTCTAGGTAGCTTGCTAATTTTTGAATAGCCTTGATAAAGATATTTGATTTTTGTTTGGGTTTTACTCATTCACTACTTGTGCATTCTCTATTTGCTTCTTCTCTCTCACACACATCTCTTTGCACCTTTCCCTTTTTCTACTAGTGCATTGTCTATCCGCCTCAAGAGCTCACACATCCACACTATACTGCTTCAACACTTAACAATTAGAAATTTTTTTGATTGTATTCTTTCTTCTTACATTCACCAAAAATTATTCCTACTTGAGCAATGCACCACCATCCAAATTAATTGCATTAATTCAAGAAAAAATCTAAAAACATCCAATATAGTTTTCTACTCGCTTCCTTCTCTAGTAAGCATCCTGTTCATCAACCCATGCACCACCATCATCAAATTTTGTACCAATTTGATGAGCTTACTAAAATTGGAATCCTACAAAACCCTAATTTAGATATGCATTTAATGTCATAACCTTGTATATCCAATCTGATTTTGATCTTGATCACCTTTCTAGTCTATGTTGCCACTCTGCAAATAAAATCACCAATCAAATTGTCATTAAAGTAGTTGGGCCAATTAATTTTGTTCACTGTGTCAGCTACCAGTCAAAAACCTTGTTCACACTGACATAACCATTGTGAGAATTCAACTTTAAACTTGGGTCATTGATGTTTGATCTTCATGCCACATTCCTTCGATCATCCTTCATTCTCACGATCTTCTTTAAACCATCACCACTGATCTTTATTTCTTTGTATACATGACCATCACACACACATAACGTATTGCATTTTCACTTAGGGAACCAAACTCAGTTTCCATGATGTGAAGAGATCTAGTGATCACCATATGATCTCCTTGCTTAAATATTCACCATTGAACTCCTTCATTAAATATCATGCAAACACTATGCCATGGGAGACATAAAGTTGTGATGTGAAGAATTGACATGATGCAATAGAAAATTTCCATCTATCTTGCAAAGCATGTGTCCACCGTGTCTCCCCATCGCTCTTTTGAGAAGGGGACCCACAAATGCCTTCATCATTTCCCTTTAGTGTATCACATTTAGGCCTGGTCGTATGTTATTCATAACCATGGCGTGGATAACATGAGGGATGCAATCGTAACATGCCACTTGTCTATGCTTTCATCATACTCCACTATCTCTTTTTCCCATTGCGTATCACATATATGAGTTTTGTGGTTAAACACAAAATAATGATGAACTGAAAGACTTGCAATGTAATTCCAATCATTGATCTTCGTTGATCATCGAGCATCACATATTACAAATTGCATATCTCCGGTAACTTGCTTCATAACAACAATGTGAAGAAATTTAGCGATGGTTGTTAGATCTTCTTTGTTTGATCTCTATCATTGATTAGTCTCCATCACACATCATGCAAAGTACATGTTGAGGTAACCTTCAAAACGTGATGCAAATGACTTGATAAAAAATAGCTATATGATCTTATGTGCACCATCATCGTCACATCTTCCAAGGATCATATCACACATCACAATTTTAACATGGTCATGATGAACAAAAACCACGATATGAAGAGATGTCGTGATGCACACTTTGTTGAACTAGCCGATAACACTATGTACGAGGGCCGGTTACAAGAATGACACCAATGGCTTAAGTTGTCACTTAAGTGACCTGCTACCATCTATATCCATTCAATGAGTAAATAGAATCCATGTAAATCACCATGACTACAACACCTAGGGTTTATCTAAAAAAACCCTAGTTTGACCAGAAAGCATAAATAAATCTTTTCTAAGCATATTTCCCCTCCTCTGATCATGTGGACCATACCAATCGAACCCTCTCAAAAAACCCATCTCAAATATGTAGCCTATTTTCTCCTCTTACTTTGTGAAGTAACCTCTACAACACCATGACAACATTTCATGACAACTTTGCATCCTTTTGAGGAACATTGCAATTTTGCAAAACATGCTCTTCTCTCCATCAATCTTTGTCAATCCTTCCATAAATTGATCCACTGATATCCAATGACATCCAAGCTTCCACTGATTTACCCTTTGACATCAATGAAAACATTATGCCAACAGTCATATGCCTCTTCTACCCTTTGAGAAGTATCAACACTAAACATAGCAGTGTGTACCACCAATTTTATTTCTTGTGGCATTGTGGTGTTATATGTTCTTTTTATAATCACATCACTTGTGATTTCCCCCACTGTCTTGACCACTCTTGGACTATTTTTTGTGGGGCCCATTACCCATACAACCAATGTCTGCAAGTTAGGGTTGAAGCTAAATCCAAAATAGAATTTCCCTACTTGCTCTTCTGATGTGAAGGCTCCCTCATCTTGATGCCTTATTGTATCAAGTGTTATAGCTGAAGTGAGATCTCAACTTTGGTAATTAAATAATACCAACTTCTTTCACTAATCTTCTTCCTTCATCAGGAGTGATTTTGGAAGTATCAAAATCCATCTCCTAAATAACCTGCTAGGTAATCTCCTCATGTCTTGAATGATCAACTCCTTCCTTTTATTTTTCCAACTTCTCATTGAGCTCACTCTTCTCGATTCTAATGAAAAAGTCTTTAAATTCCTTTGTATTGACGAGTGTGTCATCATCCATGAACTCACTTCAAGCTTGACATATTTTATCATTTGGAATAAAATTTTCATAAGAAAATTCAACATCTTAACTATTTTTAGGCACTTGTTCATCCTCTTGATTGATTTGGGGAGATGGGAAGTGTTGATTAACTTCCCCATCTCCATGCATATTCTCTACAAACTCCTCCTGCATTTTATCTCTTGCCTTTGGTTGTTCTAAATAATCAACCATAGGTTGATCAAGAATTGGCACTTGTTCGCTAGGAGCTACTTGGGCTAATGACTCTATAGGAAAGTCTTTTATTTGTGCAAGTTGTTCAACATCTATTCTCCTTGCCTCTTTTCCAATTTCATCATATTTTAAAAAGTTCCATAAGGCATGGTAGCAAGTATATTCTCCATCCTCTTAAAATGATTTGTATACTTGGAAAAAGGGCTAACATAAAGAGGATTCACTTGTATCCTCTCCCCCTCTATCTAAACCATAAATGTCCAATACTTTTTCCTTTCTATGACCTCTTCATCAGTTTGTATATTTCTGATCACATCATCGAATACATCAAAATGATGATAAAATGGTGATATACCCCTATCTACTCTCATGTTTCTAATATACCCTTTAGGATAAGAATTCTTGGCAAGTTCAACCTTCATCCCATAATTATTCAAATTTGTAGAGAAGGCCTCCAACACCTCTTTGCTAGTGATGATAAAGTGGGAAAATCTCATGCAACTAGGGATAAATGATCCCTTATTAACCAATCTAAAATTAATTTTATCAGATTCGTTTAGTTGCCACATAATTTCCATGAATGCTAATTTGTTTGATACAAATATTGGGAGAAAATAGGGTCATACTAGTGTACCATGTGCTCTAAAAATTGTAAAGTTAGTGTGTAGGTATAAGTCTCCCTAGTTGTGATAAATTTTTAGTTCAGGATCATATTGTTGTGGTCTTAATAATTTCATGATATTCACAGAAATTATCTTTTATGGCTTATAGCCAAGATTATATAATACACTCAACACAAAAGTGTTCTCAAAATTCAAAAAAATGGAGGTATTTCAATGTTGGTCCCATAAGTGTGTCCATACTTATTTAGGAATCTTTCTTCCTTCTGCATTATGAGTCTTCAAATCCAAGGGATTTTTCCTTTCCTTTTCCCCACTATACAAGGTCATGTGCATCAATAGAGAGTACCATCTAAAATATAGACCGACCTTAGGGCCTTTCAAGTATGTTAACTACCTATAGATCCCTTAAAAAATGAATGTGTTTCAAGTATGAAGGTGTTTTCATTAATGTCAATAGGAAGTCTAATGATTGGTGTTGTCATTGATGTGAAATATGTGTTAAGGATGTTGTTGCATGATGAAGATGTCGAGGATATTGAGAAAATTGTGAAAAAGAGGAAAACAGTTTGATGCAGGTTGCTCATGTATAGTTGAGATATTGAGGAAGTTTTGTGAGTACATGGAGCTTTGTTTTTGTTGTAGAGTTTGAAGATGAGTTGGAATGAAGTAATGAGCTGATATGATGTCTCTGGTACTTGGTTTCCAAGTGCTTTTGAGAAAATTCAATAAACAGAGTAAACTATGTTGTGCAAGTGTTCATAGTGTGCTTCAGTATTGTGCTTCACATTTCTTTTGTATTGACCTATGCCTGTGCAGATCTAATATGTTGTTCATGGATGTTAGAGGTTGCTATATTCAAAATTTGGGTTATTGGATCATTGTATAGAGTGAGATATTTTTTCCAGTGTGAACTAGTTTTTCAGTGATATTTTTTGTGGCTGAGGAGAAATGTATTTGCTCCATATTTCTCTATTTCTCTATATTCAAAGTTTTACTTGACTTGGTGGTGTATAGTGTGAGTTTCACTTGTCAGTATGCATATAAGGGTTACCAGTTGTTCCAAGTTGAAGTATTTGTATGATGCAAGATTGGATGAAGTATTTTATGAATCTTTAGTAATTTGTGGATTATTCTAGATTTTTTTCAAGTGAATTATGTTTTTTGAAACTTTCGGATTGATTTAAGTGTGTACATAATGATTATGGTGTTTAACATAGGTATTGGCTGACCTTGTGTTAGCACTACATGTGAAGCTTGTAGAAGTGTGTTGATGTGTGTTGGGATATATTTGGGTCATAATTAAGGATTTTTGTAGGTTTCCTTCATTCCTATCCACTGTGGGAATGTCTTGGTGTCAACCTACTTTAATTTTGTATGTATAACAACTAGTTTATGACATTGGAGAAGGATTTTGAGGTAGAGGTTGATATAAATAAGTATGGTGTAGTTGTGAACTTGATGTATGAATGAAATATGAAGCAAGATAGACGTGAGATCAATGTGAGTGAAGTGTGTGATGTAAATTTGAGTAGAGCATTGTGAATTTCAGTGTTAGGGTTCTTGTAGGTAGTGAGCTGAAGGCATATGAAATAATTCAAGCAAGCTTTCGAGATTGTTGGAGCATTATGGTGGATTCCTTGTTGCATTGAGAAAGTGTTCTCTATGTAACATTCTTCTTTTACCTTCTTGTATTTCTTTCTATGGTAGTGAGCCTTGGCTACAAGCCTTTTTGGACAATGTGTCCTATTTTGGCAGTGAGCCATTGTATCAGTTTTTCAATTACTTATATTGTGAGCTAGTCCTCATCATGGTTTTTTACCTCATTGTGTTTTCCATGTAAATCTTGCGTTCTCTTGTGTATAGTGTTGCTATTTTACTTTATATTATCTACATTTCATGTTGAATCATACTAAAAGAATAAGGGTTTAATGAATGCTTGTGGATTTGATTATTGTTGAGGGTTTTGAAGGTTTAATTTGCTACAACTAATTCACCCCCTCTCATTTGTCTTGTTCATTCAAAAATTGGTATCAGAGCAAGGTTCCATGGAGAAGAGCTTAACCACTTGAGGTAGATCTGGGATGGCGAACAAGGTTACTTTGGAATGTCCTAGATTTGATGAAATAGATTATGCATTCTGGAAGACAAAGATGGAAGGAAATTTGTAAAATCATGGATTTGAGATTGAAAAGGCTTATAAAAGTGCATATAATCCACCTTTGAATGGTCTAAGTACAAGTGTAGAGATCAAGGTGCATGAGATCAATGCTAAGGCAAGATTTATTATTATGAATAGTCTTTCAAATGCTGAATTGGTAAAAGTTGAGTTTGAATACTGCTAAAGAGGTTTGGGATAAGTTGGAGAGCATTTATGAAGGAGATGAGAAATTCAAATGAAAAAAGTTACATAAATTGAAGGCACAATTTGAGACCTTGCATATGTCTGAAGATGAAACAATCAGAATCTACAAACATAGAGTTGATGAGTTGGTGAGCACAATGAGAGGTCTTGGTGCACAAGTCAAAGAATCTAAAGTGGTAATGAAAGTTCTCAGATCTCTTCCTGATGCTTCTAGTGAAAAGGTATCTTCTATTGAGGAAGTTACATATCTTGATGCTTATTCTAGAGATTAGATGATTGGTGTAGTGCCCCTCCGTATCAATCACTTTGGAAATTTGTGTAAGTATTTATTCTTGATTTCGTGGTTTAATGTGTTATGTGAGTTTGTGGAAAAAGTAATATGCTAATAGCTTTGTTTAAACAATTATTTTAATTAAATTGCTATATTGATATTATTATTAACTTGATTAAATAATGTTTTGCCGCCATTAATAATCTTTAAATGATTTCCTAAATAAAAATAATAATAAATATATATATCCTTGTATTAAAATTAGCAATTGGTATTTCTTGAGAGGTAAATGCATAATGAAGATAATTAATTAAATAATAGATATTATTTCATACAAATATTAAAATTAATATTATATGTATACGTGTTGTAATGTATATCTAATTCATTAATTTTAATATATTACAATTAATTTAAAAGGTTAACGCAACTATAAAGAAAATAGTATTTATGTATTAAGAGGGGATTAAAGTTTTTATAAAATAGAGTTAGATAATATTAAGCCAAAACATTAGTAGAAAAGAGTTAGGAAATTGTTCTTCAGGTGGCATTCCTTGGGACCACGTGTCTGGGAGGCATCTGTCAAACTGTACGCATGCCTTGTCTAAGCCTCCATATTTTTGCATGCATATCTCCCTGGGAGAACGACCACTTGAGGATTCTGTCAAGCAGTACACGTGCCTTGTCTGTGGGTCCTCTTTCTGCATGCGTTCATTTCTTAGGATGCTGGGTCCTCAGGGGAGAGTAATTTTTCTATGGGGGAATTCTGTCGAAGAGTTGACGTGCCTTGCTTAAGCGCCCACATTTTGCATACGTATCTGACGAAGGAAGAAAATAGGAGGAGGAGGTGCCTGGAGGAGCGACCACATCTGTATACAGATCTCTGAAGGTTCTGAGAACGCTGCATTATTTTCAGTAGGCACATGTGGTCAACATGGCAATTGGTGCATAATCTGGAGGTAAGTTACTTGCTTATTGGAATTGCTTGTAGTTTCAGATGCTTCTTCAACAAATCCGCGTTGTGCATCCCCTGTAGCCATTCGAGCCCCTGAGATCATCTTTTATTCGAAGCATGTTACCCTGTAGTCACAGGTCTTGTCCATACTTCCTCTTTACTGTCAAAAGACCACACACCTTGTATTTGCTTCCACATTGGTTGCCAGTAGTTTCCGTGTCTTTCCTAAAATTCCCACTTTTTCCTTCATGTCTGCTAGGGAAGCTTCAACTGCAACATCTACTACACTCCTCTCTGGTCATCATTTGATGAATTCCCCCTAATACCATTTGCAACCTGTCACAACAATAACACTCGAACATAGAAGGGCGTAAAAGTTTAAATGACCCCCCTGATTATCTTGGCAACCTGCAAAGAGAGGGTCTGGTAGCGTCGATGCTGGGAAAGGCTGTGAAGTTGGCTTTACACCTATCAATTGCGTTTGCTTGAAAGTTTCTTAAGCCTTTTCAGCTTAATCCATTCTGTGCATCTCCTGCAGTCTGGGATTCCATGAGACCACAATTCTTTTGAGGCACTCTGTTAAACAATTCACGTGCCCTGCCTGTCTTCCACACCTTGCATACATGTCTTCTAGGGCGGTTGCAACTACTTCATCTAATAAATTTCCCCTACCATTATGCTTTGATGGATTTCCATACCCTGTTCCAAAGCTCTCATTTCTGCACAGGCAGAAAGGATGCCGACGAAGGTTGTGAAGTCGGGTTTACACCTGCAGACTACATTCACTTGAAGGTTTCTAAAGCCTTTTTCTTCAAATCTATTTACTGCATATCCTGTAATCATGGCACCCCATGAGACTGCATTTCTCTGAGGAATTCTGTCAAACAACTCACAAGCCTTTTCTGTGCTCCACATTTAACATTCATATCTACCATGGCAGCAGAATTACAACGTCTGACAAAATTCTTGTTTCCCTTATGCGTTGATGGATGTCTATCCCCTGTTCCAAAGTGCCCCTTTCGACACAGGAAGAATGGATGCCTTACACCTGGTGACCAGATTTTCCTGCAAGTTTTAAAAGCCTTTTTAACAAATCCATTTTGTTTAGATTCTATAAACTGGGATAGTTCATGTGCCTTTTCTATTCATGGCTTTCGTTGAGACCAAGCATCATTATTCTTTTTTGGTTTTGTTTTTTTTTAATTTCACATCATTCAGGTATGTAAATGATTTCTCGAATGGTATTTATGCTTCTTCAAACCAGCTACATAATACTTGAGTCCTTATACTTGATGGATTATTGCTTCATAGTTTACAACAAGTAGTCCTCACATCTTGCAAATACATTCATCTGTCTCATGCATGAGACACCAATCATAGAGACATCGTGTCATATAAATCACGTATCTTCTCTTTGCTTATACATTTTACATGCATGACTACCAGGGAAGTCACACTATTCCTAGCTACAAATTTCTCTATTCTTTTATTTTACCTTGATGGAAGCTGTAATATTTCCTACGGTATGTGGGTACTAGGAGAAAGTCGAACCTTGCAGTGCATTTGCATGTTCTTTTTTTCAATTTTACCTTGGCAATCCCATTTTGTGTAGGCATTTATTTCCTCTGTGACAAGTTATTGAACAGTATAAATGTTAAGGCATGTTGTAAAATCGTATCATGTTATAAGCTGTATCGAATTGGCTAATGTTTCAATTTTCTTATCAAAACGAGTTGCTATTGAAGATGGTGGTGGTTGTTTACTGTTATCTCTAAGTTTATCTTCTGCATAAACCAAAAAAAAAAATATATAATTTCATTCCCGTTATTTGTGTCAAAATGGGGAAACTTCATATTAATAAATTTAGCTAATAGTCTCCCTTTTTCTTTTATTGAGCCATCATCCTTGTTAGATCCATAGCATTTTTACTTAGTTTATAAATAGATTTCTGCCATCTAAAAGTAATCATTCTATATTTTGGATATGAGATTACTATTTTAACATAAGTTGCTATTTTGTTAAGTTATTTGGTAGCATTATTTGGTTATCATAGAATCTTGTATGCTGAGAGGTATAGTAATCGTGATTAATTATTTGTTGATTGGCTTCAAGTTATAGAATATGTAATGAGAGCATTTACAATTCAATGACTAACAATATTTTAAGTTATAAATAACCATTGGCTAATTCTCTTAGTCATGTTATATCATGATCTTTTGGATTATTTGGATTAATCCACAACTATAAGTCTAATAATCTATTCAAGTTATAGAATATGTAATGAGAGCATTTACAATTCAATGACTAACAATATTTTAAGTTATAAATAACCATTGGCTAATTCTCTTAGTCATGTTATATCATGATCTTTTGGATTATTTGGATTAATCCACAACTATAAGTCTAATAATCTATTCAAGTTATAGAATATGTAATGAGAGCATTTACAATTCAATGACTAACAATATTTTAAGTTATAAATAACCATTGGCTAATTCTCTTAGTCATGTTATATCATGATCTTTTGGATTATTTGGATTAATCCACAACTATAAGTCTAATAATCTATTTAAGTTATTTAATAGCTATCTTCATCCTAGATAATATATGATTACCCTATTTATGGAGTGGTCTTGTATTAGTGTTATGATTTTGATAGTTAAATTGTCATAACTAGGTGGTTACTATTAGTTGTGTTATTTATCAATATTGCATCAAGGGGATAAAATTGACTCATTTGTTATCTGAAATTTTTATTCTAAATTAATAATTTGATAAGCTGTATATATATATATATATATAGGAAATCCATCTTATATTGTTGCAGACATTATCGTAAAATTTATAGAAACCTAAATTACCTTTTTGAAATTAACGGCATTGTATTACCAATGGGAAAATATATTTAATAATATTATTGATAAAATTATTAGCAATACTAGTAAAAGGTATTTTACCCCATGAATAATGATTTTAATATTACTAGAAGTAAATCTAGAATCGGTTATATTAGTAAAAGAGTAAATGTATGTTGGTTGGGTAATCTTTATGGATTAATTATTTTGACATAGGGTTATGATAAAGTTAAGTAATTATAATCTCAACCTTTGACTTATGGAATCTCAAATTAAAAATAAAAGATTATAGATAGAAAGTGCAATATTAAAGTGAATTCTCATTAATATAAATGCAAGCTAATATTAATTTATTAAGGGAAATTTGGAAATAGGATTTAAATAGAAATATTAGTATTTATGTAATCAATTTGAAAGAGAATTAGTTAAGTAAATAATTGAATTAAATTAGTTTAAAAGAAAATATTAACTCTACTTAACTTATATTTTGAATGAAAGAATTAGTTAAGTAAATAATTGAATTAAATTAGTTTAAAAGAAAATATTAACTCTACTTAACTTATATTTTGAATGAAAGAATTGGCCTATCTTTAATTCAATAATTAAAGGATTGTTTTCAAATAAAGGAATTAAACTATCTCTCCGTCAGTAGTTGAATATTGAATCTTTTAGGATTAATTTATTGAATCTTTTAGGATTAATTTATAAACAACAAGAGATTTGTAATTAGATTAATTGCTTAATAATTAATTATGAATGTTTGCAATATTCTAGAGAATGGGGACTTTGTCCTTAATTATTGGATTGATAGTAAATTAAGTAAAAGGCATCTAGGAATTCATGTGTATATTTGTATTTTGTGTTTGAATTTTTTTGATGTAATTGTAATTAGGTATTTAAATATACATCATACACTTGTCAATTGCATTAGTAAGGAAACTTTTCCATCTTTTATGTTTTTCCGGATTGTATTACGTATAGGTGAATGTAAAAGTAATGGGGAGTAGATAAGGTAACTTAATTATTTAGAATATGGTTATTCTAGAGGCCAATAATCTATTTATGGTGTCAATTAAGTATGTGAATTGTAATTATTAAAATTGTTATGCTTTCAAGATGTTATTTGAATTGATTTGTTAGTAAATGAAAGAGTCATCTAGATGAGATAGGGTGCTTTATGGTTTTATTTATATAAGTGTATATAAAAAATGTGTTTATACCATGAGTTAAATAAAAGCAAATTCGTTGGTGAAAATAGAGATAATTTTATAACTTATCTACATAATTCTTTAATTATTTAAATAACTTTGTGATAGTCAAATAAAATATAGTGAAATGGTTTAGGATGTTTATTACATATAATGAATGATTATGAAAATGTAAGTGGTTATAGGAAAGTTAAATTAATCTTGTGTTAGATGCTTAGTGAGATAGTTGTAAAATACGTTTCTATAATTCCCTTAATTGTTTTAAATGATTTCTTGATGTAAGTAGTTATAGGAAAGTTAAATTAATCTTGTGTTAGATGCTTAGTGAGATAGTTGTAAAATACGTTTCTATAATTCCCTTAATTGTTTTAAATGATTTCTTGATGAGTGAAAGAGTAATTGAGTAGGCTTCTATTCATTTTGTCTTAAATTGCTCCTCATGGTATTAATCATTGTAGACTTTAAAAGATTATAATTGAGTCTGTATGTTGATATATATATATATAGGTGTGATTATCATATGGTTTTGTTCATTACATAGATTATTGATTATCATATGGTTTTGTTCATTACATAGATTAGGGAATAATGAAGAGATTTAAGGAAATGTAATTTAAATAATGGAGCATCCAAGTTGTGATGGATAAATGAATTAGATAATTGGAGTACTATAATGATAAGTTGTAAGTTAGCATGAAGGTTACATACTAACTAGTTAATAGTGAAGATTGCCTTGTGTAATCAATATGATGGTTATTAGGAGTATTGCATGTTTGTGTAGTGGAAGTGTAGAGTAGTAGTTTGGAAACTTTGAAATTTGAATATTATTATGTGGATGGTGTATTAAGTGAAATTAGTGAGTATAATGAAATGCGAAACAATGTTTTCATGGTCAATTGGTTACTTGCTTAAATTATGGTGTTTGCTTAGTAAAATCATTGTGTTTCTGGTTATTGTCATACAGAGGGAGCCCACTAATTCCATCTGATTATTATGAAAACTTTGGTTATTGTGTTTGATCTTGTATGAAGATGAGTTTTCTTAAAAGTGTTGGCTTCTATTTTCATTGTGACATTGTCCCCTTTACTCAACATCTGTCGATTTGTGATAATGGAAATTATATAGTCATTTTGTGGTTCCATGATATGAGTTTCTTGGGAACCCAAGTATTTGCATACCCTTTAGTTGGGAGTATATGAATATTGGTGTTATAGTGTCCCTTGATTTTTCCTTCGTATGTCTCTGGAAGTAGTCATCTTGTAAGTGGTCATTGAGATTGTTGTATGTTATGTTTTGGTTGACCTTGTGGTTTGGTCTTGTGATCATTTTGCTTGTCTGTCTTGGTCGTGGGTTCTTTCTTGTCATCTCCTAGCACAAGGGGGGTGGGCCTTCGGGTCCACATGGTCGGGTGGAACGTGCTATGCACCCCATTGGGTTCCCAGGTTGTGTTCACGATGTGGAACAAGATGCAAAGTTCCAGAGCTTCACGTTGTTGAAGAATTTTCCTCACTTTGTACCTTATTCTCCTTTAATGTAATTATTCTTGTACTTGATGTACTCTTCCCATTGTTATAAGGGAAGTATTATGTAATGTATTAATGTAGTTATGATGTGTTGTATCTGTGAAAATATGCTTCACAATTGTATTGTTGGAACTATGAATCGAATTGGAATAAAATGATGTATCATATTCCTCTCTTTTGATCTTTAATGGTTGAATATAATCATTATGTACTCTTCGCCTTTATTCGCTCTTGTTTGATACAACTTTATGCTTCTTAATGACCGTTTCGTCTACCCTAGAGGACATAGGTGACTTTGTAAATGTATAATTTCTTTTCATGTAATGAATGTACAATTTATCTTACGCAGTGTTTCACTTTCAAAAAAAATAAAATTTATGTGATGTTTGTTGTCCTTTGGGGTTCATGCGGCAGAGCATTACATCATTGGTAGCAGAGCCTAGGTTCATACACTGGGCACTTTGGTTTCATCTGAGCCCATTATGTTGTCCTAGTGAATTTGTTAAATGAAGTTGTTATGTGATCACGATGGTCATGTAGGGTTGAGGAAAGGATGTAATGATATGAATCATATCATTGTTGGAAATAAGTGTACTTATGGAATTGTGTATGTAATTGTTTTCCCCCTGTAAATGTGAAAAACTAATAACTGTGCATTGGTTGAGTGTTGTGAATATCCCGTACTTTTTTTGCGGGCCCATAACCCATAGGGCCTATGGGATGGTGATATGGTGTACCCACCCATTCAGAATATGTTGTATTTGGTGTGGGATTAACCATACCATTATGTGTGTTTGTATGTTTGTTACCTGATTGAGGTCCAACCCACGTGTGGTTGAAAATTTATATATATGAGTAGCCAAAAGGTAGTTTCATAGATTCTTTTCTTTTGGTTCTCTAGCCCCTCAATTTGTGAAGGGGTAGTAGCAGTCACAAGTTTCTTGGGCAGAGTGTGCATTGTACGCACATTGCGATGCAGAGCGGTCTTAGCTCAACTGATCCCAAGGAAACATTCTCACTACTTTCCCTTACGATGGATCAGGGTACTTGATCCATATGTGCTAGCCTAAACCCCACATTTTTTAGTACAACAACATTGGATTGTTAGTTTATGCCTAGCCGTCTGTAGGGACATTGAGCTGGAATTAGTGAGTCAACCTCGTTTGTATGAGAGGTGAAGCTCGAGTAGCCCCATATTGATATTCTCATATATGTATTGTATACATTATATTTGCACGTGTTCTGACATGATGCAATGGATATGATGCCACACCCCACTAATGTTCCGACATAGTGTTGGTGATGATGTTGTGTTGCTGATGGTAGCGAGTTGGGCTCGAGGACACGATGCCACGTGCATAAACACATGAAGGTGCACTATGAGATTGTGTTATGATACCCTACTTGTGTGATGAGCGTAATGGGGCCTCACACACTTGTAGAGGGATACTCATGTTTTCTTTCGACAGTGTTTGGGTCGGTTAGCATATGGGTATGTCCTAACCATGTATACATGTAGCAACAACAAGTACCTGTTTGTGCCTTCTCCACGAGGTATCTCTATGCGAGGTGTGTTTGCGCGTACCTACTTCTATGGAGCCACATACACATTTCCAATCAGCATACGACCAGTGCGTGCAATCTTCGGCTAGTGTATGACCATGTCATGTGACAATGCAAGGCAGGGTGTAGCTGAGGAGCACACTCTAGGTCATGTGGATGGCGTGCTCACTCTGCACCACATGAGGGCTACTATTATAGCCTGACAATGTTCCCTCCTTCCTTGTTTGGTGGCTAGTAACTAGTCACACAGTGTTGTATTGTGCAATTTTGAAGATTGAGGACCCCCTATATTATTATTGATGATTTTAGATTGACTTTGAAGGCTAAAATTTTGTTATATTTAATTGTAATGGTTTAGCCATACTTTGTGATCTTATTCTCTCGTAGCCCTCGTGGTTACATTTGATTTAGTGTTGACATTGCGTGCATTTCTTACTTTATTGTTGAAATCGAATCTTATTTGATGTTTATTTTATGACTTTGGTGGCTAAACTACTTTATCTTTATTGTTTTCAAGGTCAACCATGTGTTGTATTGTGATTCCTCTCCAATGACATATGAGGTGGACTTGGTGAATGTATACGAGGAAGAAGAAGTAGGGAACCTTGAGGATCGGGGTATGTGAGGCTGTTCTACAACTAGGACCCACTACCCAGCTATGTGTGATGAATATCTCTTGAAGGATAGCCACCTTATACAACAAGAGATAGGTCATTGTGGCCTTGTTTGGATGGTCTCACCATGTTTGTATGGCCTAACACCATCAAGCCATTGAGTGTGAGGTATGGATTATGTGAGATGGATATTGGCTCTTGGCTCATGGATTTGTATCCTGGATTAGTATGCTACTTTTTAGTGTCCAGATGGACCCTTGTGTAGCTGAGTGATGTGAGTTTGTGTGTATGTGTAGTATGTATGTTAAATTATAGAAATAGTAACTATGAAATGATAAACTGGGGATTTTATGCTTGGGGAATGATACATGTGTTTTGTTGATGTTGAAGAGGTGTTATTAAATAGTCCTTGCTACATATGAGGTGAAATTTTCTGTTGAATAATGAATTAAGTGGAATGCCTTGTGTGTAAATGATGATATTTAATAAAAAATGGGTGCTCTGTGTGTGTGAGTATGTTGAATTTCTATGGAAGTGTAGTGTTTCAAGGTAATGAATTAATTTGAAAGATTGGTACTAATGTGTTATGTTCGCACCCTAGTTTGCGATTTTTAGGTTGTCAACTTCTAATCTTAGTGATGAAGGTAAATTAATTGGTTATGCTTATCTTATGGACTTAGTCTTATGCATTGATTTGTGATTTTTATGAGATGTTGGTTATGATGCAATTAATGTTATAAATGATATAATTGATGTTACATGATGTGTTTACTGTTATGGTCTTGGTGAGAGGGATGGTGTAGCATCACTTGTTTGTGAGTACCCTACTACACTGCGACTTCCTCTCATGATGTGTTTGTTTTGGATATATATATGTTGTTTTGACACTTGGTTTTTTGCAGGATTGCAGGTACCCAAAGCCTCGATTCCACCTGCATTGTCAGGACAGGGCGAGCCTCATAAATCCCAATTGGTATGAAGTTGAAAACGGAGTTGACAAGAAAGTTCCCCATTCTAGTCCATCACCCCATTCTTATGTTTGGCGATGTCGTCTGTTTGTGACTCCATTTCCGTTTTGGTAACTCCATTTTTGTGATGCATTCAAGGACATAGCATATATCTATTAGGTATCAAATTTTGAGAGAAAAGGTTACGGAGAATGAAGTGAATCTTGAGTATGTTCCTACAAAGGATCAGATTGTTGATATATTCACTAAGGCTATTCCTAAGGATACTTTTGAGTATCTTTGAGAGAGGTTGGGGTTATTACCCCTCCTTGTTTAAACTAGATGCATATAGAGATGAATCAGTCCAATGGATCTATGGATCTATCTCTTTTCTAGACTAATGTTGGTGGCTACCTCTTAGGGGGAGTAGTGTTGGCAAGAGACACTGCACATGTTTTTTGGTGTTGTCATTGATGGCAACCCTTGTCAACTAGTCGATCCGTACATTACAATTTGATCATACCAACAAACAAATTGAAGATCAATGATTATCTGTTAAGCTAGAACAAAGCATCTGGTAATCTTGTGTTCTTTGATTCATATGCAAATTTTCTGTTATTACTTTGTGCTGTGGATTTGAGGGAGTATTGTTCGATGCATAATATGTGGTATTTATAAATCTTAGTGCCTTGTATCAATTTGGGTGGAAGTTAGAAGGTTTAGTAAACTAATTTTTTGTTCATAAGTATTTGGGGGCCGACTTGGTAAATATAGTGTGTCGCCAATATTTGAGGAGTTATTGTTTAAGTATTTTTGTGCTTGAAATTTTTGGTTTGGGTCCTCACTATGTTGTGGCTGACTCTTGTGGATGCACATTGAATATTATGGATGATTTGAGCTGATTGTTTGTGAATATTTCTTATTTTGTTGAAGCCAACATATAACGATTGAATTCTTGGTAGTGGATATATATAAGTGATAGATTATATCATTTTGGTGTTTTTTCGATGTGAGTTGATGTATGTTGCGAATGTCTGAAGGTCAGTAGAGCGATTATGCACAGTTTCACTTATGCATTAAGGATTTTTGGTATGAATTGAAGTAGAACAAAGCAGAAGAGCATAATCAGTTAGAAGGTCTAGAATTCGATTGTTGAGCCTAATTGGAACTGTAATTAGGCATTTATAGATGCTACTTTATTAGTTCAAATCTTTGGAAGTATTCCAAACTTTTGTAAGGCAGTGAGCCTTTCAATTTTTGAGCAGTGAGCTCTAGGTAGTGTGCCTAAATGCAAGTGCATTCTTATTTTGTAATCTTTTCTTCTGAGTATACTCAGAACAATATTGTGGATTGACCTCCACTGTTGTTTTTCCCCTAACAAGGTTTCCATGTAAAAAATCCTTGTGTTATGGTGTTGTGGTTATTTGTCTTATCTGCATGCATTTTTATTTTAGTTGAATGTTATCAGCACTTTAATGATTAGACTAATAAAGTTAAAAATTGCACAACACTGATTCACCCCCCCTCTTAGTGTTGCTTGATTCCAACAAGTAGGTAGTGCCATTTTTTGTCATTAAGTTGTTGATTTGATTGGGTGTACTCCTAAGGGGGAGTATTTAGAGTAGGTATTTTGGTTTAGCGACAAAGGGGGAGAACAATGAAAAATAATTTATCCTATGCCATTGATGTCAAAGGGGGAGAGAAAGTATCATGTGAAAAAGTTTTATCTAATTAGGGGGAGAAAAGAAAGGAAATCATAAGAGTGTGTTCAAAGTTGTTATGTTGTCTTTGATGGTTTTTCACATATTGTGTTTCCATCAATGACAAAGGGGGAGATTGTTGCAAGTATGAAGTTGTTGTCATTGGCGTCAATGAGAAGTCTACTGACCGGTGTTAAAAAATATGTCAACTATGTGTTAAGGAAGTTGTTGCATGATGAAGATATCGAGGATGGTGGAACCTTTCAAAAAAAAATTGAATTGGTCTTTGGTGGTTCTAGGTTTTGAAATGTTGTCAAGAGTTTAGGGTTTTATGTTGTGTTATTAGATTTTGGTTAGCATATTTTCCCTTTGTTTTAATCCTTGTTCCTTTGGTCCTTTCCTCCATTGACTTGTTGTCTTAGGTTTTCAATTGTTTAAGTTACATATTAAGCCATCATATCCATGCGATAATTGATCCCTTGTGTCTAGGGTTACCATTTGCTCCATCACACAAAAAGTTTCCCTTCATTCTGGTCTGGGAATTATTGATTTATAAGTTGCACTAGTGAAATTATTTTCCTTTTGTCCTAAGTTACATCTATGCCTTGGGTTTTTTTGAAGTCCCAATTCTACATTGTTCCTAGGTGAACCCTTTTTATGAACAACTTTTGGGCATGTGCTAATTACTATCGCTTAAGTGTGGAATCACTCATCGCACTTTGCATTTGTATCATTGGTTCCATTTCCACGATGAGCGATGGAGTTCTTTTTCTTGCATTATGTGCATCCTTTATATCTCTACAAATTTATTTCCTTTCATTACATTTTTGTGATGCGCGATGGCTTATTTTTCCCTTCACATTGCTAATTCCCTTTGCATCGTTGAAGTTATAATGCCCACTTGACTCTTTTTGCAATATGTGAGGGCCTTTTCTATATCCCTCACATTGTGCTGGCTCTTTGTATCATTGGAGGCCTTTTACCATTTAATTTTCTCAACAATGTGTGATGGGAAAAAAATAATGAAGGGTTGTGATTATGCCACTTGTCAATATCTTGTGCTATCACTCCTCTTTCTCATATCATTGATTTTTTTTTTTATTTCAAGTGAACTTTAGCGACATGCGATGAGCGATGGTGAAATCTTAGTTTCCTTTGCATCGCTTTATGTTAATACATCATTAGAACAGGGTTTATCCTTTTGAACACTTCAACGATAAGTGCTGGACGAGGGGAGGATATTCCTATGAATATTCTATCCATCAGAGGAAGTCTTCACATCACTTATTTATTCTATAAAGTGATGAGTATGACAGCGATGTGTGATAGCTATATGGAAGGAGATAATGGAGAATGTGGAATAACCATGTGGAAATCTCTTAGAGTATCATCGTTATTTTAAAATAGGGTGCCAAAAATAAAAAAGAAATGGGTAAAGGTGATGGAGATCCATTGATTGAGTTTTAAATCAAATGGATCAACAACTAAAATTTAAACTTAAATAACTAAGTGTTAGAACACTCCCGTTCACTCATGTGAGCCATATTTCACCATTAATGGTAAATCTACTCATCTCTAAAGCCATTAAAGAAGTGAATTGGTCATTTTTTACCATTCTTGCAAGAATTCAGGAGCAAAAAGGTGAACACGAGCTTCAAGAAAATATAATATGAAGAAAAAAGATCTTGTTTTCTCAGGAAAGTCAATTCTATACACTCCCATGTCTAGTTTTCAAGCATTAGGTTAGTTTGAAAATTGGGGTTGGAGTATAGGGTTTTACAACTTTAGGGTTGTATTCTTTGTTCTGTAAAAGGAGTTTCATAGTTTTATATTGGGTTTGAGGAGTGGAGTAGATAATTGTAGAATTTAAGTGTGAACCTTGTAAATTTGAGAGCAGAGCCTTAGTTATTGTTTAATTTGAAACTCTACTCGCCTTCAATCTTGCAAAATGAGTCAACCTAGTGAATCCTCTAAGCCTGAAGTGAAACCCAAACACCTAGAAAGACAAAACCTAAAGATGATGTAGCAAAACCAAAAGTATCAGGAGATCCAAGAAGAAGAGGTCAGTGAAGAGGGATTTCACTAGGTTTATGGAAGAGGCAACTAAAGGTTCATCTTTAGAGGTAAAACCAGTTGGGAAAATAGAAACAGGTGAAGGTGTTTTAACGAGTCACTTTTAGGATTTGGCATCTGGGGTCGATGATATTGTGTACCTCAAAGTGGATGGGAATTATTGTTCTATGCATTTAATAGAAGGTTTTCCAGTCATTCAACATGTCATCTCTAGACATGTGACATCAAGAAGCTTATTGTTCCAAATGTATTTGTGGAGGTAGATTTAATTCTAGAGTTGGCTAGATGTTATGACCCCAAGGATAGGGTGATAAGGAGGTTTACAGATGGATCCCTTATCCTAGATATAACCAAAAGCTAGATTGTAGAAGTTTCCAAATTGAATCCTTCTACAACTCTTTCAATCAATTTTGGTGCCTTGTATCAAGAGTATGAGCAAAAAAAATATGGATACATTTGTTAAAGAGGATAGGGTGTTGATTGATGCTAGATACAATCAATACAATTCTAAAGTACAAAAGTTGTTGGATACTCAATGGACCACCAAGGAGGAGTATAATACGTGGCTCAAAAAGTTTATAGATTAAGCCTTAGATAAATTATGGTTAAAAATTATCTCCTCTTGGCTATAAGGTTGATGATAAATTTTGCTAATGTGGAGGTGTTCTATTTTCTTTCTTTTAATGCTTTTATGTTTTAAGTCTTGTAATCTTGAAGAGCACATGGAGAGTATTTTGGCTAATGGGAAAAGTATCTTAATCGGTTAGGGAGTCTTTTTATAGAGCGGGAAGTATCTACATCAACAAATGAAAATGAATTTTGTCGTACATGAGTTTTCCCCCTCAAATTTTGTAAAATATAATGGTCTTTGAAGTGCAAAATGTAATTGTCAAATGAAAAACTAACATGTGTACATTGGCCTGAAGCTTGTTTTTCTCCCTTGTTTTTATAAAAGGGAATTCAAGGCCAAATGTATGAGGTTGTTAGCTGATTGATCTCAGAGAAGTTTTGTAACCAGGTCTAGATAATAGAAATTTGAGTCTATTTTAGATTTTGAAGGTTTTTGAGTCTTGTAATGGTGAACTTTGATAACAGTAATGTCACATTTTGAAGTATAAATGGAAAATATTCAAGGCCAACATTCTCCATTGTATACTTTGCATAGATTATGAATGCAAATGAATCAAAGATTGTTTCTAATTGTCTTCATTATCTTTCCTTTGAATGCTTATTCATTGTCGTTACACTTGTTCAATTTATGAGTTAAATCTATATTAACATGGATAAAGGTTTATGCGAATGTATACATGGATAATTAAGCATTGTTGGTTTAGTTTATTGTATCAATGGTGTAAGGCACCACTGATAGGATTTATTGTGATAGGTTTGATATTGTTAATATTTTTAAAATTACATGATTAAGATTCTCCACCCAGGATAAGGTGCTAGTCGTGATAGGTCATGTTGTGTTACAATTCCCTATATCTCTTTTAGCAGCTACATTCAAAATCAATTTTGATCTTCATTTTCTATGTGAAAGTATGTCGAGCATAAATTATAATACTTTCTTATGCTTCAATGTGATGTTTCCATAAGGATTAGCTAGATATTTAAAGTTTCCACTTGTTAAGCAATTAAAGGAGAATATATCTATTATGTTTATAATGTATATGATAATTGGCACAAGAATATTTGAAAATACATTGTAGGGATCACCCTCTTAGGTTTTGTAGAGCCCAAAGTGTAGAGGGATAGACTAGCAAGCTTTCACCTATTTGTTGGCCAATCCATCAGAGCTATTGACAATTGAAGTTGTTGCATTCATAGATAACTGTTGATATAAGCTTGGTTCATTAAAAATAACCAATATATTGGTGACTCTACTAGCTAGGGAAAAAGCTAGTCCAATGTCTCTAAGTCGGGTTAGGTATAATCAGGGTCAATGAAATTCCTTGTTCTTTGTTGTTTGAAGGACAAATCATACAAATTATAATCATAGTTTATGTCTATTCTCTATGACTCAAGTTCTATCTCCCTTTTCTATTTCCTGTTGGGGTATGTTCAAAATCCTTTCTAAAATTTCAAAAGCTTCTTACAAGTATGATATATTTTCATTTCCCCATCTAGTGGGTGGTGACTCTGAAGTCTCTTGTACTAGTGTAAATTAAAATTTTCAAAGAAAGAGAGAGAAGAATAATTGTAAGGAGAGATTTGAAGCCACGAGAGGAACTAGGAGCAATGTGAAGAAGAATCTTGAGAAAAAGTTGGATTATGAACTACCATGAAGTAAGAAGTCATCATGGCAAAGAACATTGAAGCAAGTAAGTCGGCTAATAATATTGATCATGCATCTACAATTTTAAATGTAAATACTTGTGAAGAAACATTTGATTATGGTATGCCCCCCAATAATGAGGTAAATATTGCTACAAATGAACCCCCTGTTACTACTAGTCAGCCTAATCCTAATCCTCTATTATCAAAGGAATCTAAATCCCCAGCTAGAAAGGAAATTTTTGGGGGTACCTCTATTTTCAATGATGATAACTTCAATCCAAGAGGGAGATCACATAGTAGAACCTCACACCACTCTTCTGAAAGAGAACCACTGAATCTTACCTATTATACCCTAGACTCTAGTGAATCTGAGGTTACTATGGAAGATGAAGACGATATAAATAAGGATATGGAAGATCTACAAGAAGAAGATTTGAGACTTAAGGATTTGGGATTAAAAAAAGTAGAGGAAAGAGAGGAGAAGATTAAGGTTACCATGATCAGGAGAGATCAATTAAGGAGAAGGGTAGAAAAGATGAGAGACATGGTGAAGGAATAATCACTTCTAGAAGATCCCTCTGAACTTGTTGTTAGGGAAAAATTTGATCATCTTAAGTTAAATATTCCTATTGGAACCATTGTTGCAAGCAAATATATGAGTTCTATTGTAGCAAATAAAGTTTCAGATCCCTCTGTTGATGTCAAAAAATCCCAACCTGTAGATACAAGAAAGAGACCTATAGGTCAGCCTAAGAAAGAAAATACAAATGCAAACACAAGTGCCTCATCCACTAACACATCTACCACAAGTGCACAAACGAAGTCCATTTCATCAAACACACCTCCTGATCTTGAAGTTTTGAGGTTGCAATTAGCTAATGAGAAATAGAAAAAGGAGTTGGATAAGATGCAACTTATTGTTGCAAACATAGAAATAGAAAAAAAGATTGCATTTCTCAAAACCTCCATTCTAGACCTAGGATCTTCAAGTTTTGGGCATTCCATTCCTGATCCCTAGCCACAAAACACTCAATCAAGTGGAAATATCCCTACTAGTAATGGTGGTGGAGGTCAAGGTGGTGAAGGTGGAGGTGGTGACAAAAATAAGAATACCCAATTTGGAGGTGGAAATGGAAAAGGAAATAAAAAATTTGGTGACAAAGATGAAAATGGACCTCACAATAATTAGAGAGATTGGTTCACTAGAAGAACTATGCAAGTGGATAGATACAAATAATTGTGCTTCATTGGGATACCTGGTTACCCAAACCAATTCCCTAATGATATCAGAAATGCATTGGTTAGATTCTCTAGAGATAATGCTATAAGTGGTGGGGATCACTTAAGATCATTTATTAACATGATGGATGATTTTGGGGTTGAGGTTGAAGATCTTATGATGAAACTATTTATGTAGTCACTCACTGAAGATGCTAGGGAATGGTATAGATCCTTTCCAACAAAAAGAATTAGGTCATGTGAGGAATTTAAAAGGATATTTAGAGAACAATATGGTGATAAAACTGATGTGAGGTTCTTGTTGAATGAATTTAATAATATCTCTAAAGGTTCCAATGAAATGGTTTTTGATTTCAACACTAGATTTCAGAAAGCTAGAAACAGATTTTCCTACTAACTTGAGGCTAAATGATAATGTATGTTGGTAAATTATTGCAATTCCTTTGATTCAAAAGTGAGTTATATTCTATGATACAAGAATCCTCAAACCTTGAGAGATGCCTTCAAAGCTCTATTACAAATTGAAAGTGATAGAAGAGCATTAGGAAAATTAGGGAGGATAGACAATGTTAAGATCCTAAAGAACCCAAAGGATATGTGCAGGATCATGATGAGCCAAAAAGTGGCAATATGATGGGTATGTGGCTGATGACTTTTTTTTTACCCAAAATTGATGAAACAAAAAGGGTTTTTAAAGGAGATTCTTAGCTTTCCACCAATATAAATTATGCTTTACTTTGAATTTAATAAGTAATTATTATTTATTTTCTATTTGAATTACGAGTAAAGTCCTGATTGATAGGCTGATTGAAAAACATCTATAGCTTTCAAATGGTATCATATTTTTGAATCCAAAACATGTGTCAGATTCTATGCTTCACATACTATAGGATTAAAAAAATAAAAATTGAATTTCATGAAGTTTTGACCAAGTTAAGGTGGTCAGACATACGAGTTTTTATATTTTTTAAAAGTTGTAATAAAAAATTCATAATTAATTATTTACTTGGAAAAAATTATAAAAAAATAAGCATCACATTGGGACATGAGTCCTCTACTTATATCTAAAATTGTATCAATGGAAAATTAGATTGTTAGATTGTTAGATAATAACATTAAAAATCCAATGAAATAACAAAGCACAAAGGAAGTAAATGTGAAAATAAAAGGAGTAATACTACCAAAAATCTTCATCTTCCATGGTTCACCTTTGTTATACCTTCTAGTTTGCAGCAAATCGAATGAGGCCCTCAGATTTCAAATGAGCAACCTAAAGTAATGTCAAAGCCCTATGCAAATGTTGAAGGATTTGATAGAATAATGCCTATGTCTATGACAATATGCTGAATGAAATAATGATTACCAATGCTAAAATGACTATAATGCCTAAATTCGAAAATGAAGTTGTCAGGCCCCCAGAATTATGAGCAAAATTGTCTTTTATAGAAAATACAATTTTGAGTGGATGGATGAGATTGAATTCTAAGAAAGACCTAGAATGAGAGGTCCAGATTAAATCTGAGAATCCCTAATTAGGGTTAGGGAGAATTCATTAATCGAACGGTCAAAATAATATCTCAGATAATCGGATCGACGGTGGAGAATAAATGAGGAAATTAATTAAAGAAATAAAGATTTTTGAAAAATCAAGAAGATAAGATTGCCTGATTTGTGAGATTCAAAAAATCAAGAAGATAATATTTGAATTGAAGATCTGATTTGAAAAATCAATAATCTGCCCGATTACTTGATTTTTAGAGGATTAGTTTCCATTTTGAATTAAGTTAATTCAAATTATGGATTTTGTGAAATAATAAATAATTGATTTTTCAATTATTTACCAAAGTGAACTGTTAGTTAAGATTGTGATGACATTTTAAATATTTTAATTTATTTAAAATGAGAGGAATATCAAATTGGCAATTAAATAATTAAAGATAATTATTTAATTTAGCAGATAAGACTAATTAATTAAATAAATTAATCAATTTATTTAATAATCAAGAAGAAATATATGACGAAGGGTAATTAAATAAATTAATAAATTTATTTAATTAAGGGAAGACTTAGACCATTAATGACGTATTTAATAAATAAATGAAATTTATTTATTTAATAATCATGAAGAATAAAAGGACATGAATTAATTAAATAATTATGAATTATTTAATCAATAGTCGAATGTGGACCAAGGACATAATTAAATGTCATAATTATGCTAGGACGAAAGTGGTAAAAATGAAGCTTGCAAGCCTAGGTCATTTTTAAGTGTCTACAAAAATATTATTAAAAATTGTGGTTAGGGTGGTCAGACAGACGCCTACTTATTTTTCTTTGAAATTTAAGTACTACTGCATTGAAATTTCAAATTTTCACCAAATAGATTTTTTTTTTTTAAACAAACCTAATAGTTTAAAAACTACATTCAATTTGCTATAGATTTTATTCTTACATATTTTTGAAATAATATAGATAACGTATTCAAATGTTTACGTCAAGTTGCCTAACTCTGATTTTTCTAAAATTTTTGCCACTTAAGGGCCTATTTTTTCCATGATGATCCTGCACATACCCCAAAGAAGGAAGATAAAATTTCTGTAGAGAAAGGATCTTCCCTTGAAAACAAAATTTATAAAGTTTAAAGCTCCATGAAGGACATAAGTTATAGACTTGCTAGACAGAAAAAAGGATCTAACAAATGACAAGCTTAATTTCCAAAGAAATAAAAGATAGGTCCTAGACTAAAAGATCGTCCTTACAATACCAATTGGCATAATGGAAAGCCAATTCAAAATAATTAAAATAATACACAAAACAAAGTTCCTCCTAATCCATTATAGAAGAACTCTTCTAATTTTGTTGATGAAATGCATTGATGTATTGTTTGCCAATTTCCACATGCCTCTCAAACATGTTCAATAACAAAAAATTTTGAAGGACAAAATGAGTCTAATGATTATGGGTCACTTCAAGAAAATAGTGAGGAAATACATGTTCTTATGCAAAAAATAGATTTTGTTGAAGAAGAATGCTCTTTAGATGAAGAGTCACATAAGTTTGATGTTGACAATAAAATGAAGAAATCATATGATTATCATCAACAAATTTTTCCTGATGAAGATGATATTATTAAGCATAATATTTGTGCTTTGGAAATAGATGAAATGAATGTTTCTCTAAGAAGACCCTATAATGAGGAATATCAGAGAATGACAGTTGTATTGGTTGCATAGGCTCGAAACACTCACAATTTAAGAAATATAATTGTAAATTGTGACCAAGGCAAGCCGGGCAACATGTTCATCAAAGAGAAAAATGAAAAAAGGAAGGGAGCTAAAGTAGATGGTAAAGAGGGTGAGGTCAAATCCAAGGAAAATAAAGGACCTAATATTTGGGATAAGTACAATACAACCAAGAAAAATGATGAGATTGTTTCTCCAATTATAAAAAAAGACTCAAAATTTAAGTGTTGTGCCTATAGCACACACACCCCGTTTGGAATAGGGACCCTCTCTTTTCACTTTGCTGGGTTGATTTTTCCTTCACCTCATTTTGTGTGCCCCCTATTTTGAGTCCTAAGTGGTCAAGTAGTTCAAGAGCTATCATCTTGAGTTGACCAAGTTTCACCACTTTCAAAATTTTCAAGTCTTTGGCCTTCGCGGAGTCCCTTTGGAAGTTTTCCTTGAAGCTTCAAAACTGTTGTCCTAGGTTCATTGTAGGTTCACCCATGTGGGCTGTCCTGGGTGGAATTCTGTCCTACCTTCACTATTTTTAACGACTAAGCTAGCATGTCTGCCCACACTGCGGGATCCACGACCTCCGTTGTTGTTTCCTCTACTGACCTGTTAAACAACGAATACCTGAGTGTTGTCCACCCTATGGGATTTTACGTTCCCACCACAGACCATTTAGAATTTCGTGCTCACGAACTCCACCTGCCATTGTATTGGCATTTATTTCTAGTATTTAATGACTAAAAGTCTATAAATAGCAAGTTTTGACAGGTCATTTTCATTGACATTCATTCTAAAATGTGTCAGATCCCTCCTACTTCCGTTGCCTCCACGTCTGCAAGATCCCACTACCATTCGATCATCATAGTCCTCAACTTCTTCACAAATTCTTGTAGGTTTGTTAGTTATGTTTTCTGCTGCCACCTATGTCATGTTTTTTCACTGATTTTCACAAAGTTTTCAAAATTTAAAAAAGAAAAAACATTCAAACTAGTTAGAAAATCTCATTGTGAACAAAACCTATGTTTTAAAAATTGAAAATCCTTCAAAAATCCCTCTATTGGATCCATGCAAAACTTTCTGTTATAGCTGCAATTCTTTACCAGGTCCGTCAAGCCCTTGTGGCCAGCAAGACCTCCGCCACTATTACCTCGTCAATTCAAGCAACTAACTTTAGACCGTTGCTATCACCTTCAGCAGGCCCACTCATGCTGGTGGATGCCCCCTCTTTTCCACCACATGTGAACTTAATGAAAATCCTAAGTCAGATGGAAGTTATCTCAATCCCCACAAGTCCGCAAGTGCAGGTTTTTGCATGCAGATGGCCCCATTTATCTCACTATTTTCAGCAGTTGCCTCACTCCAGCCTTTCAGCTTGCAGGCTCTGTGGGGTCTTTGTCTGTCATCTAAACTCATCACTTAACTCTTCCTATGGGCCATTCAATGCAGGTTTCCATCATTGTTTCACTGCCATTCCATGATCATTCCCAAATGGCGAATCCCTTGGTTCCTCCCCCTTTGTAGGCCTCACGCCATCAGTTTCTATTTGAACTTTCTGATGAAATACCTAGGTATGAGTCCTTTGCGTGCTTCCCTTTACGGACTTCCATCTATAGGCCACCTATCTCCTTTTGATGTGATGAACTGTCGTAGCTTCCCATCTACTTGCCTTGTAGAATCTGCATTAACCGTGTTTGTTTGAACCTTGAAAGTGAAAAACAACCAAGTATGTTGTTTGTGGACCCTCCATTGCAGGTCATCGCTGCCATATGTCTACCATTTCAAATGGCCAATGATCTCTTTCCTTCCACTTGATAGGCCCTGATGCCAACCTTTCCCCTAGGATTCATCAAAAAAATAATTAAGAGTTGCATGCAAGCAGTCTAATGCGGGTGGCCACCTATGGGCTGCCGCCCCATTTTCATTGCTCCTAAACCACTGAGCTAAGCTTGCCTTCCACCATATGGAGCTCAACCCATCTGCCGCCGTCTGGCCAAACTGCAAACTAATAACTTATGCCAATACCTTGTGTGGGCTTGACGATGCGGACCATCGCTTGTGGGCCGCCCTCCCATCCCCACCATCTCCAAATAGCTACCACCTAACATCCTCCCATGGGTCCCTACCCACATCTGGTTGAATGACTTGAACTTCAAAGGTGGACCAATGACGCCATTCCTTCCTATGGATCCCACATTGTAGGATTCCATCTATGGGATTCAGTCTTGCTAGCGCTGTCCCAAATAGTGGAGTCCCCAATGGTCGAGACATCGCCTACACCCGTAACCTTTGGACCTGCATGCCAAAATTATTGATTTAGCATTTCAAAGACCTCACGAACGAACAAAACCACATTTCCAAATGGCTTTAGACCTTGGTGGGTCCCATCATAATATGAAAATATTGATGCAGATTCCTGCATGCGAGGCGTCGATCCCTCTTCACCGTCCGCCTATAGACTCCTTCAAAACAACTGCTAGCCTAGGGAAACCCACACCCCTGGGCCCGCATTTCCATATCTTCCCTGAATGAAAGGAAAAAAATGATCTATGATGAATTTTATGATCCTTAAAAGATGAACTACTTGACCTAACATTGATTTTGCAAGATTTTCCTAATGCTCACTATATTTTATATATGGATATGCTTATTGCATCCTTGCTTGCAGGATTTATGGAATCAACTATAGGACCTTTGGGGGAGTCCGTAGAAAAGGAAAAGGGGAAGAAGACCACCTAAGCACCAAGAGGGAAGGAGGAAATGGACGAGATGAAATAAAAATTCTAGGGAGTGGAGGTCACCTCCAAGGTTACCACCAAGTGGGATACATTTACAAATACAAACCTGGGACAAGTTGATTTGGATGAATTCAGATAGAGGGTCATTTCCAACCCCACTAGAGAAAATGCAAAGAGAATTAGGAAAAGTGGAATGGCTAAGGAAATTGGTTTCCTACTTGCTCTTGTGGCTCTAGAGCTGCTAATGGCTTGTAGAGAAGCCTACCAAGAGAAAATTAGGAGAATTGTTGACCGTGACGACAAAGTGTTGGCTGACTTGTTTGCCAAGTCTATTGGGAAAAATTTCCACATCCCCACCTTTGATCCAATTGAGGAGACAAGCAAAGAATATGTAGAAAGAACATGGACAACTGACCTTCTAATATGTAAGAAATTGATTAATCAATACTAGTTAAAAGAGAAGAGGGGCAACACGAACAAAGTGCCCCAAGAACTATTTAGGAGTGATTTCCATGAGGATTACCATGACTTGTTAAATTTTCTGAGCAGAGTCATGGGCATCCCAATTGCAACATACTTCATAGATTGGATGTTCTATTTTATAGAGGAGATTATTAGGGGGAAAATAAAGTTCAACTAGGCAAGAATGATTAGTAATACCTTGCATGAGCAGTTTGTAGTGGTCAGGAAGACCTCTCAGTTTTACATGACTTCTTATCTGGTCTACCTTCTGGCTAACCCAGTTCCATACATAGGTCTATTTGTGGCACAAATCATAACTTTGAGGAGAGAGCTAAAGGTATATGATAGGCATCCCCAACTAATACCAAAACTTTAAGAAGGACTACTACCATGTAAACAATGCCTTCATTGGGAACATCATTAGACTACTCAAAGGGGATTTTGAGAGGAGAGTTACTCATAGCACCTAGGTATTTATTCACAGATTTGGGTTTCTATTCATATAATTCCCTGATTTCACTTACATCAAGACAAAGGGCTTCTCTGAGAGGACATATAAGCTACCCTGGTATCCAAATGACTGGTTGATCTTAGTAGAAGTCTCTAGGAAGCTGCAACATGGAAATAGGCTAGGCATCCCCTATCCTCTCACCTTTGGCCAAGGAATGTATGCCCTTCCCGCATCCCAATGTGTGGAGTATTCTGAGGAGATCATTGAATATAATTTGGAGCTTTACACTACCCGGGCAAGGATGGACCCGTATGGAAAATTGAAGAAGATGGTTGGGAAAGAATATGCCCACTTACATAGTGTTGAAGACTTCTGGGCTAACTACAAAGATGAAAAAGAAGTGTGCATGATACACTATATGCATATGAGTGACTACTTTTTAAAAATAATCAAACTATTTCTAGTACTAGATAAGATCGTCGAAGATGAGAATATCGTCATAGATCCGAGGTTTGATGCAGTTGACAACATGCCCCTCCCATTGATTGAATAGAATGAGGAAGAGGTCAATGACTTGGATATTCTAAAAAAACCAATAGAGAATAGAACTAGACAATATATTGATGGGAAAATTGCTCAGCTAAAGCTCTAGGGAGCAACTCTAATCTATGGTGAGCTCGAGAGTGAAATTGATAGTGGGACTACTGCTACCCCAACTAGAGAGAGTCCAAAATCTCCTCTCACCATGAGGTCAAAGAAAAGAAAGGAAGTATTAGAGTGCCAACCGAAGCATAAGGTATATTCAAGGACAACCTCAGAGGGAGAGACCTCCAAGAAAGCAAAGAAATCAGGTGGATTCTCTGAGATGCCCAAAATCCAAGAGGATCCACTCCACGAAGTAGAGGAAGAGGCAGAGTAACCAAATTTTTTGCTTGCCACCTCTGCTCTTTTTTCCACCACCACTACCACTAGTGTCACTTCTCCTCTGACATCCCAAGCATTACTTGCTTCCTCTCCACTTGCAGTGGACATCTCAATTCACCTAGCCTCCACCTTGTCAACTACACCCATCATGGTGAGGGATTCCTCCTCTGCAACCACTTATCCACTCTCTTCCTCCTTAATGTCTACATCAACTGTGGTTCCCTTGGCCTCCAAAACAAAAATTCCCACCCTCACTCTTCTAGGAGCTTTTTCCAGCATATGTAGAACATACCTATGGAGCTCTTTGGAGTGCTAATGAACCCCATAGTACAAGCTACTGTAGCTCAAGTTGTGGCTAGTCTCCCTATCCCTTCTCTCACTAAACCACCCAAAATGGAGATGACCATACAGATATATGAGGAGCTAGAAAGAAAAGAGAGGGAGGAAACCAAATAAATGGATGAAGAATCTAAGGATGACTACCATGAGCAACTGAAACATCAACACTTGGTCATCTATGAGGTGGTGCATGGTGAAGAAGGATTGTGGTCCTCTAAGGAAGATGTTGAAGACCCTAGCACCAAATACATAGTGGAGAATTTTGATCAAGAACTCAAGGAAGAGTTGGCTCAACTCAAGGGCATTGGAGATGAAGTTGAAAGGCAGTCCTCCAAAGAAAAGAAGAAGATAGATGAAGATATGGAGGTATCCACAGAGTCTCCAACCAAGGAACAAGACAAAAGCATCGATCATGATGAAGAGATGCCTCCCACAGGGGAAGAAGAAGAAAACAAAGATAAGAAAAAAGAAGAAGATAAGCTTAAATAAGAGGCTGAAACATGAAGAAGCCCACAGGCATAGCACCATGAAGAGATGGGGTAAAAAGAAGAAAAAGAGAAGACATTTGAGGGGGAAGATAGACCCAAAGAGAACATAGATACTATTGAGTTACAAGAAGAAAAGGCCATATTCATCTGTGACTTAGATGATGAAGAAGAAGAAGATAAAACAGAGTAGGAAGCTCTAGGCCACAAAGAAAGGGAGATCCAACGTACTCAAAGAGAGGAAGGTGATCATGAATCACCAAAGGATGGATCCCAAATGCTCAAATGGCTAGAGAAACAATTGCAAAAGAAGACTTCCACCCCCATGGACCCCAAAGAGAGATTGGAGGCCATCCTAGCATGAGCTCAGATAGGAACAAAGAAGGAGAAGAAACCAAGGGTTCGATCCCATATCACGATGGATGCATTAGGATCACAGACAATCCAAATTGCTACTCCTGTAATGGATAAAGGTGAGGGAGTTATCTATAGTATCTCCACCATTGACATGGGGACACTGACAAGGGAAAAAAGGATAGACCATCTCTAAGGATCCATCACCACGATTGTGCACCAGATGAACAAGGACCAATCCTACAAGGAGGAATTGAAGGCACAAGTGGTAGATCTCATAGCCTATATATAATAATGGTCTTCCATTATGGAACTACCCATAATGTCGTAAACCACTCCTTTGCTGCTTTCCAAGGATCACATCAACAAATTGGAGAGGAGAAAGAACTGGACTATGAACACTCAATATTGGTTCTGTTAGGTAATTTAGAATGGAGATATAGGCATTGGCATTGTTTTCCAGACAACAAATAAGTTTTGGGAGGTACAAAAATAGCTTGAAGGCATGTAGAAATTTTGCATTGATTTCCCAGAACTATACATGATTACATATCCTAAACTCAAGGCTATCCTCAAGATGCTTGAGAGAACTTGGGAAAAGGAGTTGGCACTGGCAAAAGATGACCATTAGCTTGTTGAAACATGGAAATTAGGCCTGGATCATAGATAAGAAGTCTTGGAGTGGGTGCTCCATGAAGTGGAGCTTGTCTTGGATTGGGTTAAGGTACATTAGGTAGCCTGTGAAGAGTATTTGAAGCTCATGACAGACTATGAAATGCTCGCTATCGAGCTGGATCCTAAGAAGATAAGACCATAGTTCCATAAGAAGATGGAGAATGGAGCCAAAGATACACTAACGCCAGATTTTATGGATTTTTCTACCAATAGCTTTCACCCAATTGGAGTAGGTTATCAAGAGTATGCCAAAGAGTAACAAGGATTGGGAGCTGATTACCACTAGATCTAGAAAGTTGAGCTTCCAAGTGCTCCAATATGACATAATGGAATGGAATAAACTTCAATTGTTGATCAAAAAATTTGTAGGGTATGCCATGGTGAAGAAGAATGAAGGAAAACTAGTTATTTATGATGAGTTCCCCACTATGTAGCTACAACAAAGGAAATCAGGTAGAAGAAAAAAGTGCTATAGTACCAAGCACTAGAGGACAAAATAGGCTAAAAGACAATAATGTAATTTTAAATTGTAAAATATTAAGGGGTAGGTGAAACCCTAATCTATAGTGACTCTTGGCCACACAATGAGATTAAATCTTGGCCATTCATTCTACTTTTTGAAAACTATAAATAGGGGGTCTCCTTTCATTTTCAAGAGAGAGTTGAGTTGTTGTAAAGACATACTATTGAAATTCTAATAGAAATTCATTGCTTTTGGGTGGATTGTTGAGTTTCATTCATGTTTCATGATTCTTCTCATAATTAATAGATTTGAGTAGATTTTCTTTGTTGTTCTATGTGTTTTGCATGCTTTAGTAGATTACTAGTGTTGTTCATTGATGCTACAAGATTATGTTGTGTTGATGCCCTTCCTTGTTCATGATTTTTGCTATTTATTGATGATAAATAGCAGTGTAAAGCTAGTCTAAACATACATTGATTGTTGCACTTAAATTCCATCTTTTATTCATGCTTTATGGTGAATGAATGGTTGAAAATCTATAGACCTTAGGAGATGACACTAGTTTCATGAGACTGTTAGCTGATTTGGTTAAGTGGAACTTAGTTTTAGGAAGGTTTTCCACTATAGCATCCTCCATTATCACTGTTCATTAGTAGTTTTAGGTCTAGGAACTTACTCTCTTCCCTTCCCTTTTGACCTTTCTTTAAAATAGCAATTTAGGAAAAGTTCAGGCATCATTGTAAAGCCAAATCTAATGATAAAGGTGGGGTTCTAGACTGCTGTTTTGAACTTGCAACAATTACACATCCATTCAAGGAATCAATCTCCCTCCAATTTAACATACATAAGGCTGCCCTATGATTACCAAAAAATCACATGAACCAACTGAGACATTCAAAGCAAGTCATGACATGACACCCGAGAGACCTTGGGGTTGTTTTCTGCAACTTTTTTTTAGGAAATTGCCTTTCAAGAGAGGTGATGAACTTATGCATTACCTGTGTTGAGAAGTGCTAAAACACCCATCAACAAAACTGGTGCTAGAAGGAGTTCACCCTTGAGTTAAGCTAGATTGAATTAGTTCATTCTCCCTTGAAATATTTCATAGATTCCTAAGATCCACACCAAACAAAGGGGAATTACAAGAACTACAACCCCCTACCAAGGCTAAGAGAGCCAAAAAAGGGGAATACACTTCATCATCTTCATTCGCTCCATCCTATTCATCTCCATCCTCACCTCCTTTCTTCATTCATTCACCCCACACTCATCTCTCCTTTCCCACATCCACTTCCTCTGCTTAGCCATCTCAAATTACCTTCCAGCTGTCCACTTCCCATAGCCAAGGTGTTGCCCCTATCCCTGCCCTTCAAGTCCAAAGTGTAGTCCCAGTTGCTACTTCCCTTGCACAACCCCAAGTTACTATTGCACAAAAAATATAACCTCTACCTCCCCCATGGATTGGATAGGAAATAATCCTTCTCCACTATCCTTCAATAATTATCATGGTATGCCAAAGAATCTGGAGGGCTTCTACATGAAATTTTATCCTCGAGATCCATAGGGGATGGTAGAAGAACACATCAAGGTAATTCAAACAACATTGAAGTATATGCAAATTGATCATGAGGATGTGGCTTGTCGACTCTTTCCTTATTCCTTGGGGGAAGAGGCCTTCTATTGGTACATCAACTTTCCAACCAGATCCATTACCACTTGGAACCTCTTGAATAATGCATTCTTATAGAAGTACAAGATTCCAATCAACCCTTTAGAGTTATATCAGCAATTCATGTCCATTTACAACGAGGTAAATGAACCATTCAGCCCATTCAATGATCACTTTCATCAAGCATTCATTTGATTACAGGCTTTGTATGTGCATAATGATGTTGCAGCCTTTTTGGTCTATTATGCTGCCCTAGACAAAATTACTATTGCATTGGTGAAAAGAATGTGTCCACTCACCAGGTTGGTGGATGTGTATGTTGAGGTGGTTATAGCAAGCATCGACTTGGGACAAAATTTTTTTGGTCCACTACCCTCTTTGGGACAAGTTTCTCATCCCATGTAGATTCAAGGGCTTACCCAAGCTTTAGCACATCAAACACCTCTCATGAACCAATTTCCGCAGCTACCCATAATTCCTCATTCGAGACCGCCAATGAGTTAGGTGCCCCCAATACCTCACTAAATGCAACCACAACAATAGGCCTATCCTTAGAAGTCCTAAGTACCTGCATACCTACAAGGACCTGAATTCATACAAGTGCAACAAAATCAACCAGTGGTGCAACTAGTTTTCCTCCAGAACCAAGCACCACAACCAAGTAATACAAAGAAAGATTGACTAGATGAACTGAAAAAGATGATCAGGAAAATGTCTATAGAAATGACACTTGAGAAATCAGAACAATTAGTTGCAAGCATCCCAATACAACATTCATGCCAACCTTAATCGAGAAAATAGAGACAACCGTGACATAGGTACCTCACCTAGGCAAAATTATGAAAGAGGAGAAAATTCCAACTAGAACTTTGAAAGGAGGCCTTCACAAAGGAAAAACCAGACATGGAACACAAGACTGAACAATGGAGGAATTCCCACTCCTCTTGATAAGTCATCTACCGTAGATAAAACAACTAGTGGAGTGTACTTAGCCGAGGCCACTCAGTTTGGATGGTGCTAGATCCATAAAATGAATAGGCACTCCGAGTTGGATTGTCCTGAGTTTCAAATAACTGCAAAAATATTTTAGGTGGAAGTCAAGAACGTTGTTAATAGTGCAGACTGTCGAGACATAGTTCTGTTGGAACCTTATGACTCTTCTATGCTCGTAGTCAATCAAGCTCCATTCTCGCAAAGTGAGAGTAATGCACTTGAAAACGAGGAAGTAAAAGAGGTAAGTAACAGAGAAACTCTATCTCAGCTCCTTACTTTAGTAGACAATGGTCTAGTAGATGAAAAAGAGTCATGCCGGGATGAAGTTCAAATGTTTCGCCAAAGACCAACCCCGTATAACTTGATAAGTAGGAAAATTGGAGGACCCTTCACAACCTCTACTCTGCCTAATAACTTTAGCACCCAATCTGACCTGAATGCTACTAACAACCCAGGCTACCCCCATGTGCCTACTCAATACTTTAATAAAAATAAACAAGCAAGTCAAATTCAAAACCAGTCTACTGGCTCTTCCCAAGGAAAATCCTTTGAGGCTGAAATTGAGCAAATGGGCGAGTATGTAGTAGACGAATTCAAGAAGGTTAAGATAATTCTATCTACCTTCGAATTGATTAAAGTCCTTGCAGTTAGGAATGCATTCTTTAGGATGATTAATGGGATTGCTTCTTCCAAGTCAACACAAGAGATACCCACCAAAAGAGTCTCTTTTGATGAATCACAACATGAGCCTGTGATCCAAGAAATCATAGGTAAGAGAAAGGATGCCCCTTCAAATTAGCAAATGGGAAAGAAACTCACTAAAGAATAGAGCCATATAAAAAATAAGGAAAAGACAAACGAGAAAGATAAAAATCAAGTAGCTCAGATAGACACACCCATGGGCTTGTTTCAAGGAAAGTTAGAAACACCTCCCTTCCTCACAACCATCAAAATATTTGGGAAGAACCTACATAACTTCTTGCTTGATTCAAGAGCATCAACCAATGTTATGCCTCTTGTTGTATGCAAGGCTCTTAGAATTGTCCCTACTCCTGCTCGGTGGAAGGTGAGTCAACTGGAAAAAACTGAGGTGAACATAGTTGGAGAAATCAACCATATTCCCATGCAGATTTCCATAGACCCTAGAGTGCAACAAGTTATTGACATTCAAGTGGCAGATATCCTAGACACATATGGCATAATATTGGGGTGAGACTCCATCAGGGCAATGAACATATATGCTACAATTGACTTCTCCCATGTGTGGTTGCCATGGAAGGGACTGCCAAACTAGATCTACATAGACTGGGAGCCCTGTATGAAATTTATGATTACAGAATACAACAACACCAATGAGGTGATGTTTGCTAAAACAAAATTAGGCAATTACTGCCCCGTGGCCTACTAAGAGGAATCAATGTTTCAAGAAGAGGAAATGGATGAAGATGTTTTCCTTGTGTTGTGTGGCCCTCCTACTAATTTAGCTTACATGCCTTAGAGTACAAAAATGTTGGTCGAATCAGATGATGATGACTCCTACGATGATGGTAATTTGGGACTATTGGATGGATTTCAGAATTTCATGGAAAGGTGTGTGTGGGATCAACTTAGCCTAAGGGAAGGAATGGATTTCCAAGAGCTCTTGTTACCTAGTTGGTGCAGGGTCCACAATGCTTCCCACTCAAAATTTGAATGTTTTCTTTGTCAAACAATAGTTGCTCATATTAATGGACAATTCTCATTGAAGAAGGAGCTCCAAATAGAGTAGCCTGACATCAGCAGTGTCAAGTCCATGCCCACCCCAAAAATTACAGATGCCAACATGCTGCCAAAGAAAAATGAATGTTTGATCAACCTAGGAGCCAAAGAGCCCTCCAAGTTTTGGAAACTATGCTTTAATGGATCTAAGTCCAAGCAAGGAGTGGGAGCTAGGTTTGAACTTATTAGTCCCATGGGTAAGACTTATTTCGCTACTCATAGGCTTCAATTATATTGCACAAATAATGTAGCAGAGTACAAAGCACTAGTTCATTGTCTTCTGATGGTCCGAAGGAAAAGGGTCAAAATGTTGCAAGTCTTTGGCGACTCAGAGTTAGTCATAAATTAGGTCAGGAAATTATATTCTTGTCATGACAAAAGGTTAGAAAACTATAGGAATAGAGTTTGGGATCTTTTAGAGAGCTTATATGCATTTAATATTCAGCTTATCCCTCACTCCCAAAATCATGCTGCTAATGCCTTGGCCCAAGCAGCCAACACCCTTCAACCTTTGTCACTATCTGGCCTCAAAAGGTTCATTGTTGGGCTTACCTCCACTCCATCTGTGCTAGATAATGTCATCAATTTCCAAGTGTTCAATGATGATAAGCACATCTTAGATTTCATCACTAGTTCTAATGTGTTTGCAACTCAGATCATCGATGAGGTTGAGCCCGAAGAAGCTAAATTGGATAGAAGGGGTTATCAACCTCAAGATCAATACTATTCCTAGAGGCATGGTCCAACTTGAGTGGATATTTGATTTAGATCAAATTAGAGACCAGGATCACTAGGAAAAGAAAGACTTCATTAATAACCAGTGTGCCACTCACAATATTGGCACAACCAAAGAGGTTAAGAATGTATTCATTGGAAAAGTGTGCACACCAGCAGAGAAGAAAGGGATCATTGATGCTTCGAGAAAATATCATGATGTAGTTTCTTGGAGCTATGAGTATTTAAAGACATACAATATCTCAATCATTACACACACCATTCCTCTTAAGCCAAACATCGACCATTCCGACAATGACAACACCCCATTAATGCATTGCTAGAACCTATTATTTATAAGTAGGTTCAAAAGTTGCTATTAACCAAAATTATATTTCTAGTCAGGCACTCCACGTGGGTGGCCAAGTTGGTCTTAGTTAGGAAAAAGAATGGAGAAATCAGATTGTGTGTGGATTTTCACAACTTGAACAGGGCTTCAGAGAAAGTCAATTATCTAGTGCCCTCATTAGATGAAGTGCTTCAAATAATTAATGGTTCCCAAATGATGTATTTCCTAGATGGATACTCCAAGTATAACCAAGTAATGGTGAAATATGAGGATAGACACAAGACAATATTCACCACCAAGTGAGGGACCTTTACGTACAAAAGGATGTTGTTTAGACTGATCAGCGCTAGTGCCATTTTCTAGCGTGCAATGGATATCACCTTTAAAGATTTGATAGGAAAATGCATCATCATTTACATGGATGATCTCACTATCTTTTTGAAGAAGTGAGGTGATCATGTTTCCGATCTATGAAAAGTCTTTGAAAAGTGCAAAGAATTTGGGATTTCCCTTAATCTGAAAAAGTGCATCTTCGAGGTTATAGAAGGTAAGCTGCTCAAGCACGTTATTTTAGAAAGAGGAATCTTGATAGACCCTGAGCATATTCAAGTAATACTAAAAATTTAGCCACCAGACAATAAGAAAGATATTAAATATTTCCTTGGAAAGATAAATTTTGTTAGAAAATTCATTACTAGCTTTGCTAAAATAGTCAAGCCTCTCAACACCATGCTAAAACAGGATGCCAAAGTTGAATGGACCCTAGAGGCAAAGAAGGCCTTTGAATAAATCAAGAAAGCAATTGTTGATGCACCTGTGCTAGTTAGTCCTGATAACCTGAAACCTTTCTACATTTACTTATTCACTTCAGACCATTCATGTGCTAGCATATTGATTCAAAAGGATGATGAAGGAAGTGAGCACCTAATTACCTTCATGAGTGCTCCATTAAAAGATGCTGAATTGAGGTATTACAATGTGGAGAAGCAAGCATATGCCCTAGTTAGGGGAGTCAAGAAATTTAGACACTACATCTTTTGGAACAAGGTATTTTCCATAGTGCCTGACCCAATAGTGAAAACATCGCTAATGTAGAATGAGTTAGGAAAAAGGAGAACAAAATGGGTCACTTTGCTGTAGGAATATGACATGGAGATCCAACTGATGAAGTTAGTAAAAGGGAAGGACCTCACCCAAATGATAGTTGAAGAAACATATGAAGCAGGACTTGAGCTTATCGTCCAGCAATATCAAATCGAAGATGTCTCCCCTAGAGAGTGGTATGATGAAATCATCTACTACCTATTGAATAACAAGTTCCCATTGATGGGAAAGGTCATTGATGCCACAACTTGCATCATTTAGTCAATTACTTATCAAACCAGGTGTGTCTCAGAGCTATATGTAATAAGGATGGTTGTCATGGATTTTTGGGGGGGTTTTACATTGTAAATAGTGACTTCAGGGAACGATTTAGCTCCTTCAAGAGCTTTCAGGAGCTCTCAGGAGTTGAACTACAACGAGTAATTCCTAAGGATTTATTCTATCTTATTTTCTAAACTAAAGTTCAGTTGACTTATTCCTGAATTCATTGGACTTGATTGTGACCAATTCATGGAGAAGACTAACATCTATTTTAATCTTTAATTTTAAATACAAAATCCAAATTAATTCTATTTATCTTTAAAGGAAATCTATTTTAAGAATTGTTGGAAATTAAACACTATTTTAAGAACAAAATTGAATTGCAAGAAAATGACAATCTAGAAAACTTAAATGATAATTAATCTAGAAAAAATAAACACTAATTTCCATGAATAGATTTTCTACTAACTTCAATTCCATCTTTTCATAAGTCTCCATCATTGCTTCTAATTAAACTCAACAAATGAATACTAAACTTAATTATTTCGAACAAAATATAAATCTAATTAATCTAATAAATCTTATAATGATTCTAACCACTTAATCTAACTGTGATAAACTAAATTAAAAAAGTGATTCAAACATAAGTAACTATCTGGATTTATCATTCAACAACTGAAAATGATTAACAACTTATCATTTTAGAATTAGCTTCTAACACTTTAGATTTAATATCAATAACTAGAAATATCATAACTTAGTAAAATACCAACACAATATTGATCCCTTTGGTTGAGCAGGCCTTGCTCTTCCTCAGGTAAGATCCGTTAACACAATGATCGACTTAACTTCTTGCTTTCATTCAAATTGATCAAAGTGGAGCACAGAACAAAGTATTGCCATTGATTATAGAAATCTGTTGAAAATTATCTATCTCTGATTTAAAATTGAAACATGGATATTTATAACATATCCTTATGGAACTTACAACATGATGATTAACTTCCAAGATTCAAGACGTCTAACTAAAGATTAGAACAAAACTAAAGTGAAATTGAAACAAGACTAAAGCAGGACATAGAGAAATATTCTAGATTGGTGTTGGAAGTAGAAGTTCCATAACTAAATACAAAGAAGACAATTTGGACTTGAGTGACTCATCATAGAGTTGGGCCCATCAAATGGTGTGATTATTTCCCTTGATTAAATAGATTTTAGCCACATCATCAATCTTTAAAATACCCTGTTCAAAAACCCTTAGGAAAAGGATAACAATTATGGTAGTAAAAGATCAATGCAACATAATTATCTCTTTATTAACATCATAAAGTAATACATCTAACATAAACCATTACTTCAAATATATCCACTAATTTAGCTAAACATAAAGCAGAATGAATAAATATGTTAATCTATAATCAACCGCTAGTCATGTTAATTAACAAGAATAAAGTCTTTTAAGCATAAAATGAAAGTATTTTGAATATCTCATCATTTCTTCCCCACTTTTTCTAGACCATGTCCTCATGGTTCTTCATCAAGAATTATGGTAGCCTCCTTTTCCTTGTTTAGTGCCTCCATCCAAATACAACAGTTGAACACTCCTTCCCTGTACTAGTGTGGCAACCTGCTATTGAGTGCAAAGCCATAGTTTTGTCTCAACTTTTCAAAGCATGGTCTTAACACTCCCTTAGGTATATTGGCTGATTCCTTGAGCTTTGGAGTTGGCATAATGATAATCGACATTCTGAACCTCATGCTGACCTAGAATTCTTTCTGCTGCTGAATCAAAGTGATCACATGCCTAATTCTAATTAAACTCCATCTGATATTGTTCAGACTTATTGGTTCTCTTCTTCTGATTGACTCAGGAATGAGTTGATATCTTTCCTCACAATATTTTATTACTAATGGGGGAAGTGTTCCCTCAATATTCTGGAATGCAAAAACACTACCGAGCAAGTTTGAAACATATAGAGGATTAATGTGAATGAGCCTTACCATCGATCTTACTGCTTTGATATATTTCTCTGCATGAGGCATTTCAAGCCTCATTAGCAAGCCATACCTTCTTTGTGCTTCCTTATATTTTTCCATTCTACTTGACCATTGTATTTGATTTTGCATTAAGGAAACAAATGATCTGATTTGTAGCTCACCAACATAAACATTTGACATAGAGTCATCATTATCTCCCATTAAAAAATCCATGCTAGAAAAACTCGCACATTTGATTTTGGATGTCAAGGTGGCTATGAAAGTAATCCTGTAGAGAATCCCCATCATTATGATAATCTAGGCTTCTTCCTAAGATTAATTAAATAAGCTTCCATTCTAGAAACCCTTCTCTAAAGAAAAAAGCATAAACCCCTATTGGTATTCTCATGGAAAGTAGCATAGAATTTATTTTTGTTGCTTGCTCAAGTCTTCTTTCAATCTTATTTTTTTCTTCCTCTAACTTCTGCACTTGTTCTTTCAATTGTTTATTTTCCTCCTTAAATTTGAATGGTACTAGGGAGAGGTATCTAGGCTAGGTTGAAGGAGGAACATCTGATGGAATGGAAGGTAAAGCAAGGTAGTGCGGTGGGACTGTGGAAGTAGATGCTTCTTGTGAATAAAAGCACATAGATTGTTGTTTTAATTGTTCTTCCTTTTGCTGCAATTCTTCTTTTAATTTTGAAACTTCTTCAAGGAATTGCATTTTTTTCCTTTCTTACTCCAATTCAGCTTCTAAATGAGACATTTTCATAGCCTTTAGCAATTCCTCAGTTTCTAATTCCTCTTCATTCAATTTTTCATGGGATTCTTCTTCTTTAATCAATAGTTCTTTTCCTTTTCTTTGCTCAAAAGTTAGAGAAGGTGTAGGGGATCTCACGGTTTCCTCTTCAAATTCCTCTGATGCTTCTTGCTCTTTAGATTGTGCTTCAAACTCTTCAAAAAATTCATGGACTTCAAAAACAAGGGGTCTTTTAGGAGTCGACATTGGGTCTTCAGGGGGACTTTGAGGCCGCTTAGGAGATTGTACTGGTGTACAAGTTTCTTCATGGACTACAAGAGTTTCTTTTGGATTTTTTGAAATAGGGGTTTGAATTATAGGTGTCTCTTCAGGGGTGGACATAATGGTTTCAGCATGACTAGGGATTTCCTCATGCACTTCTTGCCTTTTCTTTTTTGAACTAGTATGGGTTTCCCTAGATGTTTCTTGTAATTTTCTTTTTCCCCTTTTCTTGGAAGATTCTCCTTTCTCAATTCTTATCTTTTTAGTTGCAAGTCCCCTTGTGGGTTTCCCTTTTTTCTTTTCTATAGGTGCAGACAAAAACTCTAACCATCCCTGCTTCCCAATTTCTTTCATGAGGAAATGGTGCTTAATTATCAAATGAATTAATCCCTGGTATTTTATAGAAGATTCCCCCTAGAATTTACCCTCAAAATAATGGAAGAAATTTGTTGGAACAAAAACGCTGGTAGATTTACCCTAGCAGAAGGTTTTGTTTGTCCATACCTCAAATGTATTAATAGGTGCACTCTTGGACCCAATATCATGCCATACTATCCTTTGTAGGTGAAGAATTTCATTATCCATGTCGTAACAGTTCTCCATGGATCGTCCAAACTATTACGAGCTATGCCACGCTAGTCTTCTTTATACATTTGAATTTATAGCCTTCTTTCTGGCTCTTGGTGAAACACAACCACCAATTTCTCAAATTTGACCCAGTCCATGTTAATCGATTTCCCTCAACTGGAATTCTAGAAATTTCACTTATTATTTTTTGAGTGACCTCTATGATTTCTCCCCTCACCCTAGTGACATTCACATGGAAAATTTTCACAAATTCTTTGATCATTTCCACCTGAAAACCTTCATATTGCATTACAAAATCCAACCATCTATCTTCTGCTAACAATCTCTTGGTTTCAGAATCAAGAGTGAAATTATTTGGCTCAACATTCCTTTTGTTCCCATCTCTGTTTGTCAACAATGGTGAATTTCAACAATGGTAGACTCTACTGGAGGACTTAATTAGTAGATTGAATTTAACAAAAATGCGGAATGATTTTTCCTTGTTTTTGGAGCAGCTCATATGAATAATGAAATGATGCGTCATTAATTATTAGCATTCACTTCCTTTACTACTCCGAATGATTCACATACCATGAAATGAAGTTTGAAATTTTAATTCACAAGGTTGGAAGTGTCTTTTACACATGTCATTATGTACTTGGGAAGATTTTCAAAAAGACAGGTGAATCATAACAAGATCTGTTATTACTACTGACATCATCCAATGTCACATCATTCCTTATATCCACCATCCCGCTACTTTTTGAAATGATTAAAATGCATTTAATCTCCATTATTAATAACAATATGGTGGAGATGTCTAGATTTATAAATATTTACCTGTTTTACATTAGTCTCACTACCTTAGAAAATAATATTTGAAAATAATATTCACATTAAATGTGCACCTTAATTTATTTTGATCCTTTGAGTTCTTCAAGAGCCTTCAGGGGTTCTTCAGGAGCCTTTAGGAGCTCTCAAGAGCTTTGAAACTTTAGGAGTCATTAGGAGCTATTGAGAAAAATAGAGTCTTTAGAGTCTTTGACCTTCAGGAGCCTTGAGGGGCTTTTAGGGAGCTCTTTAGGAGCCTTCAGGAGCTATCAAGCCAAACAGAGTCTTCAGAGTCTTCAATCTTTAGAAGCCTGTAGGAGCTTTTTGGAGTTCTTAAGGAGCCTTCAGGAGTTAACTTAGATAGACCGCCATTTGTTGGTTTTCATTCATCTCTTTATTTTTCTTGTTCAAAAGAAAACCGCCAATTACTGGTTTTCAATTTACTTCCTTTTTCTCAAGGAAAACCACCATTTGCTAGTTTTCAATTTACCTTGTTTATTCATGCCTTCTTCAAAGGTTTAAAGATCTTCTCTCATGGAAGAAATGTCTTCCATGAGAAAATGTTCAGTTCTATTTTGCAGATCATCTAAAAATTCCTCCTTCATTGCTGGCTTATGATATGTCTTCAATCGATGACTATTAGCTAGCATGACTCACTTTTCTCCATCAATTGGAACCAATTGGACAACTCCATTTTCAAATACTTGTTGTATCTCATAGGGACCTAACCATCTGGTATGTAATTTTCCTTTAAACTCTTCAAATCTAGAGTCAAATAACAATGCACAATCTCCTTCTTTGAACTGTCTAGACACAATACATTTATCGTGCCATTCCTTCCTTTGCTTCTAAATCACTTCTATATGTTGAAGTGCCTCCATTCTCATTTCATCAAGTCTGTTGAGCTGGAAAATTCTACTTTTCTCATATTCAGGTAAATCAATTCCAATTTCTACTATTATTTTCAATGTTTTCAACTCAAATTCTATTAGCATTACTGGCTTCTTCCCATTCACAAGTTCATATAGAGAAAATCCAATTGTTGTTTTCCACATGGTATTATAGGCCCACATTGCTTCATCCAACCTATCTACCCAGTTTGTCTTCCTTAATGAAACTGTTTTTATCAGGATATTCTCTAATTCTTTGTTAGTAACCTCCACTTGTCCATTCACCTAAAGGTGATATGGTGAAGATTTTCTATGAGCCATCTGGTATTTTTGCAAAAATGCTTCCATCATTATTGATACAAACTATGGTCCTTGTTCTGAAACAATTTCTCTGGGTGCACCAAATCTCTATAGAATTTTCTTGTAAAAAAAAATCTGCAACCTTATCTTTAGTTGTTGTTGGTAAGGCTTTCACCTCAGCCCATTTTTTTGCATAATTAGTACAAACAAGGATGTAAAGTTTCCCTTTTGATGGTGGATTGACAGGTCCCACAAAATCGATGCCCCATTTTTCAAATGGTTCTAGAGTTATTTGTGGTTGAAACGATATCTCCATGGTTGGTGTGGGTCTTCCCATCCTCTGGCATTCATCATAGTGTTTGACAAAGAATGAAACATACTTTGTCATTGATGGCCAAAAGTAGCCAGCTCCTAAGATTTTGTGAACTGTTCTCACTACTGAATAGTGTCCTCCTTTAGGCTCATGATGGCAGGTGTGTGCTACATCATAAACATCTAACTCAGATACACACCTGCGAAAAACATGGTCAGGGCACAATTTAAATAAAAGAGCATTAATCCACTAAAATTTAGAACTTTCACGAATTAACCTCTTTTTTTGTTTCTAACTAAAGTGACTTGGACATTTCCCTACTACAAGGTAATTTTCCAAATTGTAAAACACCGGTGGATGAATTGATATAGCAAATAGATGTTCATAAGGAAATGTATCATCCATTGGTTCTTGATTATCCTGTGAAATAATTCTAGAAAGAAAGTCAACAACAACATTGTCTTTTCCAAGCTTATCAATGATAGTTACACCAAATTCTTGTAGTAATAGTAACCATCTGATAATGTGTCCACCTACTACAACCTTGTTCATTAAATATCTAATTGCAACATGGTCTGTATGTACATAAACTTTGTAACTTGTAATATAATGCCTAAATTTATTTATTCCATATCCTACAGCTAGAAATTCCTTTTCTGTTGTTGTATAATTTCTTCAAGCATGATTTAAATTTTTGCTAACATAATAAATTGCATGTATGGCATCATTATCATCTTTTTGTCCTAACACTGCTCCAATAGCTAGATTGGATGCATCTGCATGTATGTGAAATGGCTCTCCCCAAATAGGTCCTTTAATGATCAGAGAAGTTGTTAGAGCTATTTTGATTGTCTTAAAATATTTTTGACAATCTTCAGTCCATACAAACTCTTTTTTTTGAGTAGTGTAAATAGTGGTGTTGCAATTTTTCTAAATCCTTCTATAAAACTTATATAATACCCTACATGCCCAAGAAAACTTCATACACCAGTCTAGTTCTTAGGGATCTCAATGTTTTGTATGATCTCGACTTTCTTGGGATCAACTTTTATCCCCTCTTTTGAGATGTGATGTCCCAAAACAATGCCCTCTGTCATCATAATGGGACTTTTTTCATGATTGAGTGATGATATATGATCTTTACAACATTGTAAAACCTTTTCCAAGTTTTGTAATGCTTCATCAAATGTTTTAGCATGGAATGTAAAGTCATCCATATAAATCTCTACACAGGAAGTGGTGAAATCTTCAAATATAGCAAGTATTGCTCTTTGAAATGTGGTTGGCGCATTACATAGTCCAAATGGTAAGACTATATATGCGTATGTACCCCATGGATAGGTAAATGTAGTTTTGTATTGATCTTCAGGGGTTACTTGGATTTGGTTATATCCACTGAAACCATCGAGAAATGAGAAGTAGTTGTTTCCTGCTAGGTTATCAAGTACCTGGTCGATGAATGGTAATGGAAAATGGTCTTTCTTTGTGGCTTTATTCAACTCTTGATAATCTATACAAACTCACCATTTACCATTCTTCTTTGGGACAATAACCAGTGGTGAAACCCATAACTATTAGAGATTGGGTAGATGAACCCTACTTTGAGCAGCTTCTCTGTTATTTTTAACAATGTCAGGAAGGACAAGATTGATACACCTTTGTCCTTGTATGATTGGTCTTACATCTTCTGTGTAAATGTGGTGACTACAAATCAAAGGATGGATTTCTCTCATATCAGTATACTCCCAAGCAAATTCTTTTGTGTGTTTTTCTAGAATTTCTTTCAATTATTTTACCTGAGTTGGCGATAAAGATGAATTTATGTTGAGAGGTTTATCTCTAGCTATTGTAATCTTTTTGGTGTCTTTGGTGGAATCAATGGATTTTTCAACAAGTGTATTTAAAGGACAAGAGTGTTGTTCATGTAATGTTGTTTAACAATCTTCTTTTTCCATTTTTGAAGTAAGCTCTTGTTCCTCACATTCTTGAACATGTTCTACTATAGTAACCATGGATAACTCCACAATACCATCACCTTCTGAATCTAAATATTCATCCACCCAAATTTGGGTGTTTGGTCAAATTTATGGTTGTGATGGTGGATAGAGTGACAATTCTTTTTGTTTTTGACCATTTGATATGATCATGCTTCCAAATCTACAATCAATTAAAGTGGTAGCTATAGCCAACCATGGTCTGCCTAAGATGATTGGATATCCAGAATCTTTCTTTCTAGATTTAAGAACCAAACAGTCAACTGGATAATCCCATGTGTCAATGGTAACCATGATCTCTTCAATTATACCTTTTGGCTTTGTAGTAGATTGGTTAGCTAACTGTAAAACAATTGTTGTTGGCTAAATAGTTGTCATACTTAGCATTTGAACCATATCAGATGTGATAACATTTATGGAAACTCCTAAATCAATTAGGACATTGTTAACCTCCACTCCATTTATGCTTAAGGTGATTACAGGACTTCCAGGATCATTATATTTCTAAGGAAGCAATCATCCTAATAATACATCAGTCAGTTTTGTTCCTATTTATATTTTGGGAGGTAGCTTCTTCTTTCTTCCTGGAGTATTCATGTAGAGAGATTTGACTAACTAGTTTATCTCTGGTATGCCCTTAATTTCTTGTAACAATGGAATTTCAATGTTTATTTTCTTCAACTCCTGAAGAAGTTGAGAATCAATAGCATTCATGTAGCTTGGTTGAGAGTTTTCAAGAGTTATTTCTTCCTTCAATCTCTCTAGGTAAGGTGCCTATTTGGCATTTTGTTCCTCTTCAATTTTTTTTGTTTCTGTTGAAGTGTCAATTTCTTCCCCATCTTCTTGAGCTTTTTCTATGGGTTTTGATTGAATAGTACAAATTCTCAGTTAAATATCGTTAGCATTAATTAGGTTCAAGTTAGGGGGAGTTGCATCATTATAGGTATTTCTAGGATTTGCAACTGGTTGAGTTGGTAGTTGAGGCTGATTCACTTGGTCATTAGTGGCATTAGGAGCATTTATCATAGGGGTTGTTTGTCCCTAGGGACATTTTTTCCCTTGGTTTTTCCATGGTTGGAACTGCATCTAGTTTTGTTGCCATGATGGCTGATTTGACTACCATTGTGGCTGCTGATTAGCTTGCCATTGTGATTGGTTCCATTGGGGATTCATCCATTCAAGTTGTCCCCAATATGTAGGTGGTGGTTGTGGCTGATATTGGGGGGTCCATTGGTTCTAGTTCTTCCAAGGGTTTTGATTCCAGTTTGATTGAGAACCATACTATTGTTGATTTCCATTATACCTTGTGTTTTGAGGTCTTTGGACAACATAATTAAGCTCCTCTTCGGCCACTGGTGGTTTCTTCAGATTGCTTTTTATCCCAGCCAATGGATTGCAAGAACTTGTTGGGTGTGTTTTCTCACAGATATCAACTTGATTCAATGGACATTCTCTTAAAATGTGTTTTCCCCTACACTTGGAGCAATAAATAGACAATGGTTCAGTTGTCTTTTTATCTCCTTGCTTATTGAGATGAAGAAGTAAGTCAATCTTCATGTTTGATAATTCCTCCATTACTTCTGACACATCAGTGGTATGAGCCTTGTTTCTTCTGGAATTTCTAGTTCCTACCCTAGTTCTAGAGTAGTTTCTACATATCTCGACAATGCCTTCTAAGGAGAGTTTGTTAATGTCCCCCTTTCCCATAAGATTCAAGGACTCTCTTGATTCTTCATCAATTCCTCTTAGGAATATTATTTTTCTAATTTCATTATCCAACCCATTAAACTGGAACCTATCAACATAGTCTTCTAAACTTTCATCCTCCATTTTCCTTATTCGAAACAATTCCTCTCTATCCCTTACTCTACAGTAGTCTTGATACTTATCCAAGAATTCAGTCTCCATTTGTTGCCAAGTTACAATTTTTCCTGCACCTAATCCCATGAACCATCGTAAAGCTATTTCTTTCAATGTAGAAGGAAACAAATTCAACTTCTGATTATCATTTGTGTAATCATAGGTTTGGCACAAAACTTTGAACTCAAAAAGGAACTGGTCAGGATCCTTAGATTTTTTTCCTCTAAAGGTAGGAAAAACTAAAGGTGAGATATTTTTCATAGGATGTTCACCAATTCATCTTTCAAGATTGATAGGAAAAGAGAAGGTCCTATTGGCTGGTGGTTGCTTAGGTTGTTCACCCATGTCTTCTTATTGAAATGGATCTCTATTCTCTTCTTGATTGTTTATCTATTGTTCTTGATTATCTTCTTTATTTTTGATTTGGTATTGTTGAATATCTTCCTGTTCAAAATCAATATTTCTTCTAAAATTAACGTTTTGTGGAAGAAACCTCCCTAGATGGTCTCTATTTTATCTCATCCACAATTCAGGTCAATCATCCTTATCAACACTAAGGCTTCACACTTAATAGCCAAATCTTTTTTAGTCCCTAGCAACGACGCCAAAAATGATGGGCAAGGTCGTTGATATCACAACTTGCATCATTTAGTCAATTATTTATTGAACCAAGTGTGTCTCAGAGCTATATGTGATAAGGATGGTTGTCACGGATTTTTGGGGGGGTTTGCAATATATATATTGACTTTAGGTACCGATTTAGCTCCTTTAGGAGCTTTTAGGAGCTTTTAGGAGCTTAAATGCAACGATTAATTCCTAATGATTTATTCTATCTTATTTTCTAAACTAAAGTTATTTTGACTTATTCCTGACTTCATTGGACTTGATTGTGACTGATTCATGGAGAAAACTAACATCTATTTTAATCCTTAATTTTAAATATGAAATCCAAATTAATTGTATTTTGCTTTAAAGGAAATCTATTTTAAGAATTGCTGGAAATTAAATACTATTTTAAGAACATAATTGAATTGCAAGAAAATGAAAATTAATCTAGAAAAATTAAATGATAATTAATCTAGATAACATAAACACTAATTTCCATTAACAAATTTTCAACTAACTTCAATTCCATCTTTTCATAAGTCTCCATCATTGCTTCTAATTAAACTCAACAAATGATTACTAAACTTAATTATTTTGAACATCATCTAAATTTGATTAATCTAATAAATATTATAATGATTCTAACCACTTAATCTAAAAATGATAAACTAAATTCAAAAGTGATTCAAACAGAAGTAATTATCCAGATTTATCATTCAACAACTAAAAACGATTAACAACTTATCATTTTAGAATTACAACACAAGATCAATCCCTTTGGTTGAGATGGCCTTGCTCTTCCTCATGTAAGATCCCTTAACATAGTGATTGAGTTAACTTCTTGCTTTCATTCAAATTGATCAAAGTAGAGCACAAAACAAAGTATTGCCATTGATTACAGAAATCTGATGAAAATTATCTAACTCCTATTTAAAACCAAAAAATGGATATTTATAACATATCCTTATGGAACTTACAACATGGCGATTAACTGCCAAGATTCAAGGAGTCTAACTAAATATTAGAACAAAACTAAAGCGAAATTGAAACAAGACTAAAGCACGACATAGAGAAATATGCCAGATTGGTGCTGGAAGTAGAAGTTCCATAACCAACTACAAAGAGGCCAATTTGGACTTGAGTGACTCATCATCTAGCTGGGCCCATTAAATGGCATGATTATTTCCCTTGATTAAATGGAGAGTTTAACCACATCATCAATCTTTAAAATACCCTATTCAAAAACCCTTAGGAAAAGGATAATAATTATGGTAGTAATTTAAGATTAACGTAGCATAATTATCTCTTTATTAACATCATAAAGTAACACATCTAACATAAACCATTACTTAAAATATATCCACTAATTTAGTTAAACATAAAGCAAAATGAGTAAAAATGTTAATCTATAATCAACCGCCAGTCATGTTAATTAACAAGAATAAAGTCTTTTAAGCATAAAATGAAATTATTTTGAATCTATCATCACCCATCTCATCTACAGGGAGTTCAGAAGTGTGCCCTTTGACTGAAAAGAAAAAACTACATGCTATAGGGGTCTATACTAGAGAAGAGGAATCATAAAGGTATCTACCTCAAATGCCTTGGAAAAGAAGAAGCAACATGTGTATTAAAAGAGTTTCATGTTAAATTTGGTACTGGTCATGGATTTGATCCTTCCATTGCTCATCAAATCTTATGGGCAGGGTACTATTGGCCAACCATATTCGAGGACACACATAATCATGGTCAAATGTGTCATGTGTGCTAGACCGCTGCAACAAGAGAATGAAATGTTGTTGTCCCCTTGAAACTAGTCCTAGAGGTAAGACCGTTCACACAATGGGGTCTCATTGGTTCAGTAAGCCCACCATCCTCTATGGGTCATAGGTACATTCTAACCACCTTTGATTATTGTACTTGATGGATAGAAGCAATTTACCATAGAGGTAGTTGCTAATTTTCTTAAAGGTTTTATTTTGAATCATTTTGGTTGTCCATATGCCCTTGTTTGTGATAATGCTCCCACCTTTTCCTCGCTCAAATTTTCTAGTTGGGCCTTTGATTATGGGATTTCCCTTAAATTATCATCCAATTACTACCCTCAAGGAAAAAACCTAGTTGAATCCACAAACAAGAACCTGATCATGTTGTAATCAAGAAGCTACTTGATAGGAATCCCAAAGACTAGCACACCTAGCTACATTTTTCCTTTTGGGCAGATTGCACTCACCATAAGAATTCCTTGGGTAATTCCCCATTCCATCTCATTTATGGCTTAGAGCCTATGTTTCTTGTTCACCTCAAGATCACTACCCTCCAATTCATCAATACCTTTTATGAAGAAAGGGATCGTCGAGAAAATCATTTAGCTAAAGTTCATGATCGAGCCATTGAAAATTTTTCCAAGCATCAAGGCGTAGTCAAAAGATGGCTCAATAGACGAGCCAAGGTTAAGGCCTTTAAAATTGTTGATCTAGTCCTATGTTGGGACAAGGCCCATGAAAAGAAAGGGGGACATGAAAAATTTGGCAAGCTCGAACTTGGCCCCTTTCAAATTTATGAAATACTAGGAGGTAATGCTTTCTGCCTCAAGACACTAACTAGTGAAGATGTCCTGTTGCTCGTTAATGGGAAGCACCTCAAGCATTATTTATTTGCATGAGCTCTTTTGAGCTAGTCTCTGTAAATATTTGTATATGGGTTAGTTTAGGTTTCCTTTGTTTTGTTGTTTCATTATCTTGCTTTGCTTTTATTTTGCTCATCTCTCAACCATCTTGTTTTGCTGAGGATTTTCCTTTGTTTCTGATGTGGTGGCCATGTTCGGTTTGACAAATGGTTTAATTTTCTGCTTTCTCTTCATGTTCTTTGGATAAATACTCATTCCCAACATTGGTCTCTGATTGATGCTATGGAATGGCCTCCTTATTTGAAATCTGACTTGACTTAGAATAAGACCTTTGTTGAATCCTCTCACACTCATCTCAGATTATGCACAAAATTCTCACTAAATTGTTTCTGAAGGATTGTACAACGGAATTTATGATGGCCTAGCAAGTGAAAAATCTTAAGTCTACTCTAGTGACCACTGCGATTCTAAACCCATAGTAAGCTTCGATGATTACATAGTTGAGAAAAAGAAAGAACATTAAAAGAAAATGAATGAAAAGAAAAAAAGAAAGAAAGCAAGTAATGAAAATGAGGCAACTATGTGGGTGTGTGGACAACTCTACTGGGGCCATGGATGCCTAGCCGATAGTAGAGCAATGTTTGTGGGTCACAATGACAACTCCGTCAGGGCTATGGACTCCTGACTTGCAGTGGGGCAATGCCCAAGTTACTTTTGGGGTTGGACAATTTATGTAACTTGTTTGGCCCGATTAGTGATTGTTTGTCATAGTTTTTGAAGGAAATGAATGAATTCACCATATGCACAAACTTCTGAGATGTTTTGTGACTTGACTCAGTTAAGGATCCCACTCTCCTTCCAGTTCCTTAGTTCACTTATGGAAACTGGCCCCTGGTCTACGAATCTAGAGATTCTGGGTTCTAAATGATTCTTTATCTTTGGAACGCTTAGGAGTGTTCTTTTAGAAGAGTCACCATTTTTTTTCCTATAGCACACATGCCTCATTTAGAATGGGGACCCTCTCTTTTCACTTTATCGGGTTGCTTTTACCTTCACCTCATTTTGCGTGCCCCTTATTTTGAGTCCTAAATGGTCAAGGAGTCCTAGAGAATCATCTTGAGTTGGCCAAGTTTCACAACCTTTGAAACTTTCAAGTCCTTGGTCTTTGCGGAATCCCTTCGGCAGTTTTCCTTGAAGCTTCAAAACTGCCATCCTTGGTTCATTACGAGTCCGCCCCGATGGGATTCCTTGCGTGGAATTTTGTCCTGCCTTTACTGTTTCTGATGGATGAGCTAGCACATCCACCTGCACTATGGGATTTGTATCCTCCATTACTGTTTCCTTTGTTGACCTGCTAGACAGTGAATACCTGAGCGCCGTCTGTCCTATGGGCTCTGTCATTCCCACTGTCGACTATTTCAAAATCTGTGCTCACCACTTTTTCCTACTAGCATACTGGAATTTAATGACTAAAATTCTATAAACAAAAAGTTTTGACACATCATTTTCACTGACATTCCTTATGAAACATGTTAGAGCCCTCTTGCTTCCACTACCTCCGTGTCCACGAGATCCCACTTCTGTTCGATCATCGTAGTCCTCAGCTTCTTCACAAATTCTTGCGGGTTTGTTAGGTAGGTTTTCCACCACCACCTATGTCATGTTTTTTCATTGATTTTCACAAATTTGTCAAAATTTTAAAAAGAAAAAACCTTGAACCTAGTTAGAAAACCTCATCATGGACAAAACCCATGTTTTAAATATTGAAAATCCTTCAAAAATCCCTCTATTGGATCCATGTGGAACTTTCCATTGTGGCTGCCCTTCTTAACTAGGGTCATTGAGCCCTTGTGGCCTACAAGACCTCCACCACCATTACCTTTTCGATTCAAGCAACCAGCTTTAGATAACTGCCATCACCTTCAGTGGGCCTGCTCATGTAGGTGGTTGCCCCCTCTTTGCTACCACCTATGAACTTAACAAAAATCCTAAGTCAAATGGAAGTTCTCTTGACCCCCATGGGTTTGCAAGTGCAAGTTTCCGCATGCGGATGGCCCCTTTATCTCATCATTTTTAGTGACTGGCTCACTCCAACCTTCTGGCTTGCAGGCTCTGTGGGGTCCTTGTTTTCCATCTAAAATCATCTCTTAACTCTTCCTACAGGACATTTGATGTAGGATTCCATTGTTTTTTCGCCACCATTTCATGATCATTCCCAAATGGCAAAGCCCTTGGTTCCTCCCCCTTTATGGGCCCAATTCTATTAGTTTCTATTCAACCTTTCTAAGCAAACACCTAGGTATGAGTCCTTTGCGGGACACTTATTTTCTCTGTGATAAACTACTGTGGCTTCCTATCCGCTTGCCTTGCAGACTCTGCATCAACCGCATCCGTTTGAGCCTTGAAAGTGAAAAATAACCAAGTATATTATTTGCGGAACCTTTGTTGTGGGTCACCGCTACCATATGTCTGCCATTTCGAATGGCCAATGATCTCTATCCTTCTACTTCGCTAGCCCCAATGCCAACCTTTCCCTTAGGATTCATCAAAAAAATAATTAAGTAAAATTTGGATGCAGGTAGTCCAATGCAGGTGGCTTCCTACAGGCCACCGCCCCATTTTTTCCACTCCTAAATCACCAAGCTAAGCTTGCCTTCCACTGCACAGAGCCCGACCCATCTACTGCCCTTCGACCAAATTGTAAACTAATAACTTATGTCGATACCTTGTGCGATCTCGATGGTGTGGACCACCGCTTGTGGGCCACCATCCCATCCCCACCATCTCCAACCAACTGCCAGCTAACATCCTCCCACGGGTCCCTACCTACATCTGGCTAAATGAATTGAACTTCAAAGGTGGACCAATGATGCCCTTCTTGCCTACAGATCCCACATTGTAGGATTTCATCTACGGGACTCCGTCTTTCCAGTGCCATTCCAAATGATGGAGTCCCCAATGGTTGAGACATCACCTACACCTGCAACCTCTAGACTCGCATGCCAAAATGATTGATTTAGCATTTCAAAGACCTCACAAATGATTAAAACAACATGTCCAAATGGATTAACACCTTGGTGGTTCTCATCATAATACAAAAATATTGATGTGGTGCCTGTATGCAGGGCACTGAGCCCTCTTCATCGTCCGCCTACAACCTCCTTCAAAATGACTGCCAGCACAGAGAAACCTGCACCCTTGGGCCTACATTTCCATATCTTCCTCGAATGAAAGGAAAAAGATGATCTGTGATGAAATGTTATGATCCTTAAAAGATGAACTACTTGACCTAACATTGATTTTGCAATATTTTTCTAACGCTACCTTTATTTTATATTTGGATATGCTTACTATGTCTTTTCTTGTAGGATTTATGGAATCAGCTATAGGACCTTCAGGGGCATTCGTAGAAAAGGAAAAGGGGAATAAAAGCACCAAAGCACCAAGAGGGAAGCGAGACAAGGACCAGATGAAATACAAATTCCAAGAAGTGGAGGTCACCTCCAAGGTTACCACCAAGTGGGAAATAGTTATAGATACAAACTTGGGACAAGTTGATTTGGATGAATTCAGACAGAGGGTCACTGCCAACCCCACTATGAAAAATGCAAAGAGAATTAGGAAAAGTGGATTGGCTAAGGAAGATGGTTTCCTACCCGCTCTTGTGGATCCAAAGCTGGTAATGGCTTGTAAAGAATCCTACCAAGAGAAAATAAGGATAATTGTTGACCATGATGGCAAAGTGTTAGCCAACTTGTCCACCAGGTCTATTGGGAAAACTTTCCACATCCCCACCTTTGATCCAATGGAGGAGAAAACCAAAGAATATGCAGAAAGCAGATGGAAAGCTGACCCTCTAAGATGTAAGAAACTAATTAATCTCTACTGGTTAAAAGAGAAGAGGGGCAACGTGAACAAGGTGCCCTAAGAACTATTCAAGATTGATTTCCATGAGGATTACCATGACTTGGTAACTTTGTTGAGCAGAGTCATGAGCATCCGGACTGCGACATACTTCCAAGACTGGATGTTCTATTTTATAGAAGAGATTATCAAGGGGAAAATCAAGTTCAACTGGGCAAGAATGATTAGTAATACCTTGCATGAGCAGTTTGTAGCGGTTAGGAATACCTCTTAGTTTTACATGACCTCTTATCTGGTTTACCTTTTGGATGACCCAATTCCATATAGAGGTGTATTTGTGGCATAAAGCCTAAATTTGGGGACAAAGCTAAAGGTATATGATAGGCATCCCCAACTCCAATATTGGAACTTTAAGAAGGACTACTACCGAGTAAATGATGCCTTCATTGGGCACATCATTAGACTCCTTAGAGGGGATTTTGAGAGGAGAGTTACTCACAATGCCCAGACATTTATTCATAGATTTGGCTTTCCATTCATACAATTCCCTAAATTCACTTACATTAGGACAAAGAGCTTCTCCAAGAGGCCATATAAGCTACCGCGGTATCCAAATGACTGGTTGATCTTACTAGAAGTCTCTAGGCAGCTACAACATGCACATACTCTCCTAAGTGCTAAACATAGGCCATGCATCCCCTATCCTCTCACCTTCGGCCAAGGATTATATGCCCTTCCCGCATCCCAATGTGTGGAGTATTCTGAGAAGGAGATCATTGAATATAATTTGGAGCTTTACACTGCCTAGCCAAGGATGGATCCATATGGAAAATTGAAGAATATGGCTGGGAAAGAGTATGCCAACTTACACAGTGTTGAAGACTTCTGGGCTAACTATAAAGACAACAAATAAGTGTGCATTAGACACTATATGCATATGATTGCCTACTTTTTCAAAATAGTCAAACTATTTCTAGTATCAGATTAGATCGTCAAAGATGAGAATACCATAATAGATCCAAGGTTTGACGTAGTTTCCAACTTGACCCTTGCCTTGATTGACTAGAATGAGGAAGAGGTCAATGACCTAGAAAATCTAACAAAACCAATAGAGCATAGAAAAAAACAATGGATTGATGGGAAAATTGCTCAGCTAAAGCTCCAGGGAGCAAATTTGACCTATTGTGAGCTTGAGGATGAGCTTGATAGTGAAATTGACAGTGGGACCACTGGTACCCCAGCTAGACAAACTCCAAAATCTCCTCCCACCACCAGGTCAAAGAAAAGAAAGGAAGCATCAGAGCACCAACTAAAGCATAAAGTATATTCAAGGGAAGCCTCAGAGGGAGAGACCTCCAAGAAAGTGAAGAAATCAGGTGGATTCTCTAAGATGCCCAAAATCCAAGAGGATCCACTCCATGAAGGAGAGGAGGAAGAGGCCGAGCAACCAAAGTCTTTGCCTGCTAACTTTGCTCTTGTTACCACCACCACTGCCACTATTATCACTCCTCCTCTAGTATCCCAAGCATTAATTTCTTCCTGTCTACCTATAGTGGACATCTTAGTTCACCTAGCCTCCACCTCATTGACTACACCCGTCATGGTGAGGTATTCTTCCTCTGCAACCACTTCTCCACTCTCTTCCTCCTCAATGTATCCATCAACCATGGTTCCCTTGGTCTTTTCAACAACAATTCCCACCCTCACTCTTCTAGAAGCTTTTTCTAGACATATGTAGAATATACCTATGGGGCTCTCTGGAGTGCTAATGAACCCTGCAGTGCAGGTTGCTTTAGCTCAAGCTATGACTAGAATCCCCACCCCTTCTCTCACCAAACCACCCAAAATGGAGATGATCATGCAAATATCCGAGGAGCTAGAAAGACAAGAGAGGGAGGCAACCAAATAAATGAATGAAGAATCTAAGGATGACTACCATAGCATCTGAAACATCAACACTTGGTCATTTATGAGGTTGTGCATGGTGAAGAAGGATCACAGTCCTCTGAGGAAGATGTTGAAGACCCTGGCACCAAATACATAGTCGAGACTTCCAATAAAGAACTCGAGGAAGAGTTGGCTCAACAACTCAAGGGCGTTGGAGAGGAAGTTGAAAGGTAGTCCTTCAAAGAAAAGGAGACATATGAAGATATGGAGGTATCCATAGAGCCTCCAACCAAGGAACAAGACAAAATACCTAATCATGATGAAGACATGCCTCCCACATGGGAAGAAGAAGAAAAGAAAGAGAAGAAAAAAGAAGATAAGCTTGAAGAAGAGGCTAAAGAAAGAAGAAGCCTAAAGGAAGAGCACCATGAAGAGCTCGGTCAACAACAAGAAGAAGAGAATACATCTGAGGGGGAAGATAGCCCCAAAGAAAACATAGCTACTACTGAGTCACAAGAAGAAAAGGCCATATTCATTTGTGACTTAGATGAAGAAGAAGAAGAAGAAGAAATAGAGCAGGAAGCTCTGAGCTGCGAAGAAAGGGAGATCCAACATACTCAGAGAGAGGAAGGTGATCATGAATCACCAAAGGATGGATCCCATATGCTCGAATGGCTGTAGAAATAATTGTAGAAGAAGACTCCTACCCCCATGGATCCCAAAGAGAGGCTAGAGGCCATCCTAGCACGAGCTCATATAGGAACAAAGAAGGAGAAGAAACCAAGGGTTCGATCCCATATCACGTTGGATGCATCAGGATCAAGGACAATCCAAACTAATACTCATGTAATGGATAAATTAGAGGGAGTTAGCTATACTATCTCCACCATTAATCTAGGGATAGCCACAAGGGAACAAAAGATAGGCCATATCCAAGGATCCATCACCATGATTGTGCACGAAATGAACAAGGACCAATCCTCCAACGAGGAATTGAAGGAACAATTGTTAGATCTCATGACCTATATACAACATGGTATTTTGCTAAGGAACTACCCATAACGTCATTAGCCACTCCTCTGCTACTTTCCAAGGATCACATTAGAAAATTGGAGAGGAGAAAGAACTGAACTAAGGCTATTGAAGATTGGTTCTATCGGGTAATTTACAATGGAGCTATGGGCATTGGCCATGTTTCCCGAACAAAAAATAAGTTTTAGGAGGTACAAAAACAACTTGAAGGGATGAAGAAATTATGCACTAAATTCTTGGAACTATACAAGATTACTTATCCTAAACTTGAGGCTATCCTCAAGATGCTTGAGAGAACTTGGGAAAAGGAGCTAGTGTTGGTAGAATATGACCATTGGCTTGTTGAAACATGGAAACTAGGATTGGATCACAGAAGAAAAGTCTTTGAGCGGGTGCTCCATGAAGTGGAGCTCAAGCTGGATTGGGATAAGGAACATTGGGAAACCTACGAAGAGTATTTGAAGCTCATGATGGACTATGACATGCCCACCATTGAGCTGGATCTTGAGAAGATAAGACCATATCTCCATAAGATGATGGAGAATGGAGCCACATATACACTAATGCCAAATTTTATGGATTTTTCCATCAGAGCTTTCACCCAATCGGAGCAAGTGATCAAGAGTACGCCAAAAAGTACAAGGATTGGGAGCTGATTACCAGTAGATCCAAAAATTTGAACTTCCAAGTGCTCCAATCTAACATAATGGAATGGAATAAACTTTAGATGTTGATCAAAAAATTCGTAGGGTACACCACGGTGAAGAAGAATGAAGGAAAACTAGTTATTGATGATGAGTTCCTCACTATGTAGCTACAACAAAGGCAATCAACTAGAAGAAAAAAATGCTACAGTACCAAGCACTAGAGGGAAAAATAGCCTAAAAGACAAGAATGTAATTTTAAATTGTAAAATATTAATGGGTAGGTGAAACCCTAATCTGTAATGAATCTTGGCCACACAATGAGATTAAATATTGGTCATTCATTCTACTTTTTGAAAACTATAAATAGGAGGTCTCTTCTCATTTTCAAGAGAGAGTTGAGTTGTTGTAAAGACATGTTGCTGAAATTCTAATAGAAATTCATTGCTTTTGGGTGGATTCTTGAGTTTCATTCATGTTTCATGATTCTTCTCCTCACAATTAATAGATATGAGTATATTTTCTTTGTTGTTCTATGTGTTTTAAATGCTTTAGTAGATTAGTTAGTGTTGTTCATTGATGTTGAAAGATTCTTCTATGTTGATGCCCTTACTTGTTCGTTCTTTTTATTGTTTATTTATGATAAATAGCAAGGTAAAGCTAATTTGAACATACATTGATTGCTGCAATTAAGTTCCATCTTTTATTCATGCTTTATGGTGAATGAATGGTTGAAAATCTGCAGACCTTAGAAGATTGCACTAGTTTCATGAGACTGTTAGTTGATTTGGTTAAGTGGAACCTAGTTTCAGGAAGGTTGTTCACTGTAGCATCCTCAATTATCACTGTTCATTAGTAGTTTTAGGTCTAGCAACTTACTCTCTTCCCTTCCCTTTTGAACTTTCTTTAAAATAGTAATTTAGGAAAAGTTTAGGCATCATTGTAAAGCCAAATATGATGATAAAGGTGGAGTCCTAGACTATTGTTTTGAACTTTCAACAATTACACATCAATTTCAAATACCTCAAGAACTCCATTCAAGGAATCAATCTCTGTCCAACTTAACATACGTAAGGCTTCCTTGTGATTATTGACAAATCACATGAACCAACTGAGACATTCCAAGCAAGTCATGACCTGACACTCGAGAGACCTTTAGGTAGTTTCGACAACTTGTTTGTTGGAAATTTCCTTTAAAGAGAGGTGATGCACTTATGCATTACCTGTGTTGAGAAGTGCTAAAATACCCATCAAAAAAGTGTAGATCAAGAAAAGAAAAATAAAAAAGGACGTTGAAAAGAAATGTGAGAAACAAAAGGAAAAGATTGAGGAATATAGTATAGTGCCTTATGAACTACCTAAGTATAATCCTATTGAGATGTTTCAGTTACTTTCCCAATTCAAGGAAACAATCCCATTAATGGAGATGATGAGAATTGAAGACACAAATAGAAGGTAGTAGCCCTTATTAATGGTGCTTCTATGACCTATGATGATAAAAGGGTGTCTACTCAGCCTAAAGTGAGTGGAAGTAAAGTGATTGAAGAAGTGGAGGGATAAATTAGTGAAATCCCTTTGATATACTTGGGCAGTACTATCACAACTTGTGCAAGTAATATTGATCCTTTTTATGTGACTCTGATTGTTGATGGTAAGCTCTTAAAAATTGTACGATTGATTTAAGAGCCTCATCTAACATCATGTCGGTTGAAATAACAAAGGAGATGGGTTTGAAGATAAATTTTTCCTATGGAAAATGTTACACCATGGATTCAAGAGAAATCCCAATCATAAGAATTATTAAAGATGTCCCATATAGATTGACTACTTTACTAGACAAGGAGTTTGTTATAAGTATAGTTGTGGTGGATATCCCACCCAATTATGGTATGCTATTTTCAAGAAATTGGAGTGCTTCCATTGGAGGTAGCATGCAGTGTGGCATATCTTTTTCCACATTTCTAATTGAGGGAAAATAAATTAAGCTTATGAGGGATCCAAGAGCCCCACACATGATTGAATTCATGGATCAAGAGGAAAAAATTTACTTTGTGGATACTAGCATCGACAAATTTAGAGTTGAAGAGTTATAGGAAGAAGATGATAGACAACCTGCACCTCTTGAAAGGGAAGTGTTACAACAATCAAACAATGATGAAATATGGAGCAAGTGTTTTGATGGTGTTTTCTCAAAGGAAGGAGTGGGTGCCAAGGTGATACTCATTTACCCTAGTGGTAGAACTTTTAAGTTTTCATTTTCATTGTTATTTGCATGTACAAATAATGTGGATGAATATGAAGCTTTGCTACTAGGATTAAGAATAGCTAAGAAACATGGAATCAAGAAGCTAAGGGTATTGGAGATTTAGATCTTTTTGCCTCTCAAGTTAGATCAAGATATGCATCAAAGAATAATAGGTTGAAATAGTAAAGGAATTCTGTTTGGGACTCGATAGAACAATTTGATGCTTTTTTTATTGATTGGTTGGAAAGGAGTAAGAATCAAATGGTAGATTAACTTGCCAATATTGCACTCCAACCAAATGGTATTATGTTTGTAGGAATTTCAAAAGTTTAAGTGTAGATTAGACCTTCAATTCCTGATAATATACAAAACTAGTAGGTCTTTAATGATGATGAGAACATTTTGAGGTTTTTGCAGTGTGTAGATGAGTATGAAGGTCAAGAAATTGACTTTGGGGCTTTGTGGAAGAAGTGGATGGTAAAGAAACAATTTTTGGAAATGAAATTATTTAGTTGAAAACCAACAAACTCCCTAAGGGGCTAGTTTCTTTGGAGAGGGTCTTTAATGGCCCTAATAGGACCAATGACAAGAATACATCTACTCATAAGGAAGATCTAGAAGAGGTTAACCTTGACATAGAAAATGCCTAAAAAAATGTCTACATCGGAAAGATAATGAAGTTAATTGCTTTGTTGAGAAGATACAGGCATGTGTTTTCCTGGTCATACGATGATTTGAAGGCCTATCAAGAAGAAATTTTTCAGCATGAAATTCCCTTGAAATTTGATGCTAAGCCTTTTAGGAAAAAGAAAAGGCCAATCAATCCTACATTGGCACCTAATATGCAAGAAGAATTGGTCAAGTTGAGGGAAGCTAGTATCATTAAACAAATTAGGCATTCTACATGGGTGTCAAATGTAGTGCCAATGAGGAAAAGGAATGGTGATATAAGGCTTTATGTGAATTTTATAAATCTTAATGTATCATCATTAAAAGATAATTATCCATTACCCAATCTGGGGGCCATGTTACAAAAGGTAATTGGCTATGAGCTTATTTCTATGATGGAGGGTTTCTCTAGATATAATAAAGTGGTGGTGAAGGAGTCTGAGTAGTATAAGACCACATTTACTACTCCTTGGGGCACTTATGTTTATGTTAGGATTCCTTTTGGCCTAAAAAATGTAGGTGCTACCTTTCAAAGGTCTATCAATGTGGCCTTTTATGATTTTATCGATATCTTATTAGTGGTTTATCAAGATGACTTGATGACATACAACAAGAAAGAAGAAGACCATTGTATGCACCTAGAGAAGATATTTGCTAAGGAAATTGAATATGGCATTTAATTGAATCCCAGTAAATGTGTGTTTGGGATGAAAGAAGGGGAGTTTTTTGGCCATATTGTATCAAAATAAGGAATAAGGAATAAGAATTGATCCTGAAAAAGTGGATACAATAGATAAAATCCCATAGCCAAAGAATGTCAAAGGCATCTAGTCATTCTTTGGGAAGATCAATTTATTAAGGAGGTTTGTGATAAACTTTGTATAGATTACCCATCCAATCTCCAAGATTTTAAAGAAAGGATAAAATGTAACTTGGAGTGAAGATCCTAGTAAGGAATTCAAGAGTATCAAACAATCTATAAAGGAGGCCCCTATATTGAAGTCTCTAGATTTCTCCAAGCCTATGAATTTTTTTTCCTTTGCATCATTTCACACAATTGTTGTTGTACTATTGTAGAAAAATGAGGAAGGCTTTGAGCAACCTATTTCATTTTTCAACAAATCCTTGCATGTTGAAGAACTCAAATATGACATGATAGAGAAGCAAGCCTATGCATTGGTCAAAGTAGTGGAGAATTTAGAACTTATTTAATGGGAGCTATAATCATTGCTTATGTCCCAAATGCTACAGTAAAAGATATATTCACTCAGCAAGAAGTAATAGGTAGAAAGTATAGGTGGATTAATAGAATCCAAGAGTTAAACATAGATGTACAAATCACCAAGTTAGTAAGAGGGTAGGGTTTAGCTAAGCTGATGGCTGAAACAACTTCGAAGGAAACCAAATTGATCAGATAAAATTTGTAGATGTTGCACCAGTATGTTATATGAAATCATGTGGTTGGTATAGGTACATTTTTCAATATTCACAAACTATCCAATTTCCTTAAGATATGGAAGATAATGAAAAATGGACCCTAAAATTACAAGCTATTAAATATGTGATCATTGACAATGAGATTTGGTGGAGGATTCCAAAAGGTGTATTACTCAAGTGTGTTGATGGTAAGAAAGCATTGGAACTCTTAGCAAAGATGCATAGTGGAGTGTGTGGAGGCCATTACATGGAAAAGAGTACTACCCAAAAAAAATTGAGAGCAAGATTTTGGTGGCCCTTAGTGTTTAAAGATGCCCACAAGTTTGTAAAAACTTGTGATGCTTGCTAAAGGTTTTCTAGGAAAGCTGAAATTTTAAGGAAATTTTCCACTTAGACCAATTTCAGTCCAAGCCCCTTTTCAACAGTGGGGTATTGATTTCATTGGTGAGATCTCTAAGAAATCTAGTGGAAAATCTTGGATTCTAGTTGCCACTATTATTTTACAAAGTGGGTAGAAGTAATTCCCATAAAGAAAGCAACAAGCAAGGTGGTGGTTGGTTTTTTGATGAATAACATTTTGATTAAGTTTGGAGTCCTAGAAAAGATTATTTTTGACAATGTCATGTGCTTCAAATTTGATGAGTTTAGAGGTTTTTGTGATAAACATGGAATCCAGATATCTTATTCATCTCTTTATCATCCAAAAAGCAATGGTTAGGAAGAATAAAGTAATAAGAGTCTGATGAAGATTATCAAAAGGGTGATTGAGAACAATAAGAAAGAATGGGATTCAAAACTAAAGCTTGCACTTTGGGCAGATACAGTTACTATTGAAAAGGCTACTAGGAATTATCCATTCGGTTTGGTATATGGTTTGGATGCAAGAATGCCTCAGAAAAACTTTCCAAAAATGTACAAATTTGTTTAGGAATATGATGAACATATCTATGATGAAATGCAACATAGGGTTGATGCTCTGATAGAGGTGGATGAGACACAAAGAGAAGCTTAGAATACAAATGCTAAAATGCAATTTCAAGTCAAACATTTGTATAAGAAAAAAGCTTCCCCAAGAAATTTTGAGGTAGAAAAAATGGTGATTATGTGGAATGCTAGAGCTCAAGATAAGGGAAAACATGGAATATTTGATGCATTGTGGTTGGGTCCTTATCTGGTATCAAACACACATGGTGAAGATTCCTACTATTTGCAAAGTTTAACTGGAGAGTTTCTTGAACTGCTAGTAAATGGATAGTTCTTGAAAGCATACTTCTCTTAAGGTATGTTTCTTTTCCATGTATATTGTAACATTATGTGTATTTTTTATATAGGTTTGGTGTGCTTTTGCTATGGTTTGTCTGGTCTACCTTGTTCAGGTTGTCCTTGGTTTTTGTTCTCTAGGTTTCATCTACTTCAACCATGAGATCTAGAATCTTGCCAAGCTTGTAGGAGGTATGCATCCTCAAGCATAAGCCACTGGTGGAACCTTTCCAAAAAAATTATGAGTTGGTCTTTGGTGGTTCTAGGTTTTGAAATGTTGTCAAGGGTTTAGGGTTTTATGTTGTGTTATTGGGTTTTGGTGGAGCATATTTTCCCTTTGTTTTAATCCTTGTTCTTTTGGTGCTTTCCTCCATTGACCTGTTGGCTTAGGTTTTGAGTTGTTTAAGTTACATGTTAAGCCATCATATCCATGTGATAACCAACCCCCTGTGTCTAGGGTTACCATTTTCTACATCACACAAAAAATTTCCCTTCATTTTGGTCTAAGAATTTTTGATTTATAAAGTTATAGTAGTGAAATTATTTTCCTTTCATCCTAAGTTGCATCTACACCTTGGGTTTATTTTAAGTCCCCATTCTACATTGTGCCTAGGTGGCCCCTTTTATGAACAAATTTTGGGTTGTGCTAATTACTCTCACTTAAGTGTGGCATCGCTCATTGTGCTTTGCATTTGTATCATCGGTTCCATCTCCATGATGAGAGATGGAATCCTTTTGTTTGCATCGTGTGCATCCTTTATATCAGTACAAATTTATTTCCTTTCATTGGATTTTCATGATGTGTGATGGCTTATTTTTCCCTTTGCATCACTAACCCCCTTTGCATCACTGAATTTATAATACTCACTTGACTCTTTCCGTGATGCATGGTGGCCTTTTGTATACCCCTGCACACCATTTTTTCTCTTTGTATCACTGTAGACCTTTTATCATTTAATTCTCATTAGTAGAAATTTGAAAATAAATGACTATGTGACTAAAAATTTTAGTCACAACTAAAAATGACTAAGTTCTACTAATTTTTTGTAACTTAGCTATAAATGAGTAAATAAATGACTAATTTGGTCATTAACTAAAAATTATTTAGTCACACAAATGAAATGACTAGATAGTTAGTCATTTATTTAGTCACAATCCATTTGAATAAATCATTTACAGAATCAAGATCAATAGCCTGCCAAAATACTCTAAAAATTTAATAAACATACTCAAACTTTTGTCGAAATCTTATTTTCAAGTGTAGCGCACAAAAATGGAGTTTTCATTTTAATAAACATACTCTTAAACCTTCATTGAAATCTTATTTTTAGGCATAGCCCACCAAAATGGAGAAGTTTTTCAGTAAAGAATGACAAAGAATGGTAAGGAGATGTGTGTGATAGGAGGCATAGGATTCATTGTTGCTTATATCATTCCTATTATGGTCAACAAGGGATACATTGTTCATGCTACTATTTGTAATCCAAGTATTTAATTGACATATATTTGTATAATCTCAAATTCCTTCATATGCTTTTGAAGTATCAATGTATCCTATATTGAGTTTAGAGTGATTTATTTTAATTTTAAAAAATAAATAAATGATGTATTTACCTATGATTAGATAATGTGGAGATCTTCTAAATCTTCCCCAACACATTGTCCTCTTTGGCATTGTATTCATTACTCCAACTGCTAGGGTTTTGCATGTGACATCTTTAATATCTTCATGACAGTGGCTTTTAAATAGATCTTAGTCTTTTATTTAATCTTTATCATGATAAAATTTGAGTTCAATAATCCACCTTCAATCTCTTCTAAGAATGTTATCTTAATCTAGTCTGCATAGTATGCATATAAAGCGGGTCCTTCATACCTTCCATAGTTCCAAACCACCACTCACAGCGTTGCTTAAAATGTTGCCTCCATAAGCATAATAACATGTTTTAAAATTATGGTTGTCAGTCAATGACCATTAAGGTCATTAATTTCATCAAGATACAATGATATTTTTGTCTTAAAACTCAAGGCATTATGCAAGATAATATTGTGAATTGTTTTTTATGTATGATTTGATTTTCTTGCACATTTACTGCTTTTCTAGCTACCCTTATGATTGGATATTGCACCCTTAGATACAATCTCAAACAACTCACTCATTATCACTTTAAGATTCCTTTCATGAGCATCCTTCTATAAAATCAAACTATTCCCTATATACTACCTACTTACTTACTACAAGGGACTCATTATTTCATGGTATTGTGGGTCCTAAGGTCCTTCAACCTTATTATCACTACTTCACAGTCCACAAGGTATTATTCACTATTCTCCCATATTTGATGAGTTTCAAAACACTGCTCAAACATGCAATCCACTACCTCCATTATACAATGGCTAAGAAGAAATATTGAACCTATGATTGCCACTATTACTTCATTTGGACAATCATTCCCTGATTGCAATTTCCTTGTCTAACACTGCCAATAGCATTTGAAAAACCCTTAAGGTTAGCAAGGGGGTAAGGAAACTCACTGTTAATTAAATCTCCACTTTACTATACAATGTTTGAGCTTTATTATCTTGTCATTGTTCATCCTCTTTTTGATTGTCACACCTCAAGTGACTGTCATTCTTCTTACCATAGATTGCATTTACAAATTTCACTAAGCTACATAGTGTTCTTGTTATTGGCTACAATATTTAGATTGCAAGATTTTGTTATTGGCTACAATGTCTCAATATTTCTAGTATTGCAACCTCACAAATCTGCTAGAGTTATGGTTTATGTTTCTATGGAGGCTTAAGGGTTTTACCCTAGTCATGCTCTTACTAATGCTTCTATTGGTATTAAAAAACAACCTTAAATATTGGGTCAAAAAATTAGCTTTCTTGATAGGGTTTTTGTATGATCTTGGATTGTATCCTAGAGTGTGTAGGAAGCTTGTGTTTGATCATTAAGGTATGTAAAATTTATTAGTGAAATGTATCCTATATAGCATGGGTCTTTCTTTAATAATTTCCATAATGGTTATTAGCATATCACATTATAATAGTTTGTGGTAACCCAAGATTTCATTCAAGTATGTAACAAACTTGGTTTGTAGTTTAAGTTGTACAATTTTAAGTAACATTCATAAGGTTTAGAAAATCTTGATCACTCTCTATAATAGCCCATTAATCATGGGTTGTGCTTGAATGCACTACATAATTGATATAACACAACTACTTTGCATATCAACTAGAGTTATAGGATCTTTATTGCAGCAAGAGGTAATCACTCTTGGATCATGCTATCATTACATTGTAACCTGTTAAACTTGAGTCAACCTAAATGCACCCAATGATGATTGAAACCTAATTGTGATGATAGTGATTTGTATATGAATTGTGCTCATATGATTGCCTACATTTATATCACAACATAGCCACATTAAACTTGGGTCACACATGAATGCATCATGTATTTGTTATAACATAACTATGCCACATGAACAATAGAGTTATGGATCACATAATTATAGTCATAAGAATTTGTTCCTTGGTTGTGCTCTTATGGTGATTCCATTACCATTACATCATAACCCTTTGGACTTATATTTCTCAAATCGTTACATTGCTTATTTTCTCTTTGGATGGATGGCTTCATGGATTTTTTGTGATCTATACAAATTTTTTTTTGATAGTAAATGACATCAAATTCTTTCTAAAACTGAAATGATTTATTAATTATGGTTTTATGATTATTTTGAGTTTTATTTAGAAGAGTTTAATATGTGGCATTTTTATGTTTAGGAAGAATAGATTGTGATGCAATGTTCGGGTATGGAAGGTTCAGGAAAAATTGGATTGCTATTAGTGACATAACCAGGTTGGAGAGTACCTTGAGCCAGTGTGAAACACTTCCAAGTGTTTTCACACAGAAGTAGGACCTAAGTATAGGAATTTTTGAATATCGGACAGAGGAAGTTCCATGATTCTAAAGATAAAATCATAAATCTGTTGGTCCAATTCGACATCCAACCTAACATATTTAATATTCAATAGAGAAATTTCATACATTCTAAAGATAAAATCATAAATCTACTGGTCCAATTTGAGATCCAATTTGAGGTCATGAAGCTCTGACAGAGAAATTCCCTGCATTCTAAATATAAAATCATAAATTTTCTTGGTCCAATTGTAAGGATTTGTAATTATACTTTCTAACATTTTGGTTGATACAAATTGTTACTTTAGAATTATGGTATTTATTTTCTTCTAATATTTTTAACCCTCATTTTAGGGAAGATCTTTGAAGATGGTTCCTTCAGATGGAGACTACACTTTTCTGCTATAGGTTCTATCTAGAAACACTAGAAGCTCAGGTACTGTCATACTCAGATACAATAGAGTTTGAGGTGAATTACACTTAGTATTTTATGCTGATATGGATATGTTGCAACCTGTAGTTAATTATTGTAGCATAATAGATAGGATAAATAATTTTTCATATACCATTGTTTCAAATTCAAAATTGATGGCTCTTTCACAATTATTTGTGTAGACACTGAAAAATGTCTTAAATGATATCATACACTCAAAATGGGTATACTAACATCATTTCCTCTTTATACCCATCCTATTTACTCTTAATTAATTAAATTAGCCTAGTTATTTAATTAATTTCCTCATTTTCATCCATTAACCTAATTCATCAAATTAGGTTAATTCACCTCCTTTCATGCTAACAATTCATCTCATTAAATTAAATAGATTATACTATTTAATTTAATTCCCTAAGTCATCTTATTTAATTAAATAACCCTAAGTTATTTAATTAAATATCATCTCACCTTTAACCCTTTCATTAAATCATTTAATTTAATGAAAATCACTTTGTTCTTCAAATCTCCTAATTGCATGATTAAACCTTTTTTAATTAACAATTAAACTAATTTTCCTCCAAAAGGGGAATATTCCCATTAAATATCCCTTATCCCTTTTTTGCAAAATTAAAACTTTCTTTTAATTTGTAAAATATCTTTTATCCTCACCCATGAGAATATTCCAAAGAATATTCTCTCTCCTCCAATCATCTCACTTGGCTTCTTGAGCAAACTAAACTTTTAACCTCTTGAGCAAGTCACCTTGTGACCTATGTGTGTAGGTCAAAAGTGTGTTTGTTTGGAACAAATGTGAGCCCTTGATTAAATCCCATCTTGCATTCTCACCCATTGATGAGAATCCATGATCCATGCTTCTTCTTTCTTCAATCCTTGACTATTGATTAACCTTTTTTTATCTCAACCCTCCATTTCTCATTTTCTCTCCTATAAATATGACACTATTTGGAGACAAATGGATCTATCTTTCAATTGCAAACTTATGTTGTTGAATTCACTTGCATTCAAACTCTCAATTTACTCACTTTTAACTAATTTTAGTTCTTTTTTTAGTTGCATAATAGCTTAAGACATCCATTAATGGCTTCCATGCATCCATCTTAGCTTATAAATTAGGGTTTCAATCTTTTAGCTTAGAATTAGCTTAGCAATTGCATAGTTAGATCAAATTGATATAGATAAGGGGGGAAATTGTCTAGCAATCACAATTTAAGACTTTTGGAATAACTTTCCAATCTTTAAAACCCTGACTCTTCCCTATTCCTCAATTCTTTCATTTTTCCTTTGTAGCCATCCAAGCAGTGAAATTTATGCATATCTCACAAAATAATCACCAAACCCACAAATGAATTGGAATTTCAGAAACCCATTTGGACACAATTTAACATATCCAAAAACTTCACACACTTACTTTGGAAGATGACCTCTAAAATTGGACTAGAATGCTACTCAAGGCTCCAATTAGCCCACTTTTCCAAAGCATCACCCACTTAAACTCTCTTCCACTCCCAAAACACCATGGAAAGTCTTTTAGTAGGCCACAAACACCTAGATTCAACAATTTACATCAAGAGAAACACTCACTAAGACAACTTAACACCAAACCCTCCATTTACACAAGTTTGACAGGGGTTTAATGAAAATCATTGTCCTAGGCTTCTACCTAGCCAACCAAGACCTCAAAAACCTTCAATGATGTCTTCACATGCTTAATAGACCTTCACAAATTTCTAACCCAAAGTTTTTCTACCATTTCCACCCTTTAAACCCCAAATTTCACCAAAAATACATGACACTGCCAACTAGGGCATCACCCAAAAAATATTAAAAGGCCTCCCCTACTCACATAAACTCCATAGATGCCTAAATATACCCTAGACCACCCATTACACCAAGTTATAGATAAATCTAATGGTGGAATGGGGGTTTATTACATTTTAAATGACTACAAACCCTTAAAACTATGTTCTTAGACTCGCCTTCAGGAAAATGAGTGTACAAACCTTAAATCTTAATGAAATTAAGCTGAATAAAAACCAAAAGGATGCTAATTAAATCTTCCATCTAAAACCATAGCCTTCAAACCATTATCACACTATACAAACCCATACAAGTCAATGGAGCAACAAACTTTCTGGGAAAACATAGAATTTGAGACTTTCTTTATTGTTTCTTCAGCAACACTTCAACCAACCTCTCCATTTGACCATATACATTGCAAATATACTATAAACAACCAAAAACAACTAATCAAACAACTAACCACCTTTAAAATTCCAACTAACTGTTTGTATTCTAGTTTGCACTTTTTTTGCATTTTTAACATGACAACATTGCAAGATTAGCAACTTTTTGTAAAGTGACTCTAAATTGACCAAAATGACTCAAATTAAATTTAGGATGGTCTATTATGACCTTATTGATGACATTTAGACTTAATCACACCAAAAATTGACCAAGAAAACATATTTACAAAAACCTATCATCATGGTGCTCCTGCACCATACACCCGACCTAAAAGAAGACCTCAAGTCCCTTGAGGAACATTAAAAACATACTGCCTCTTGTCCTTGAATGTTTTCCAACCTGCATATTCACTTGGTGACCCCTTCCAGTGAGTTAGGTATGGAAACCATGCAATGTCTCTTCCTTTTGAATGTCCCTTTTCTTGAAAATGCTACCCTCCATTTGATGAAGGTTGTCTACCTGTCTTTTCACTTGAAGCTAAAGTCAAGTCTATCTTCATATTTGCAACCATACCTTTACCACCTGCAAACATTCTTTCTTCAACTTTATCTTTGACTGTCCACTCTTTCCCTCTCATTGCATAATCAAACTCTTACCTTTCACCAAGTTTCATTCCACTTGTTACCTTCATCTTTTCTTTCAAACCCTCTACCCTTAGGATCTCTTTACCATTAGAATTACTCACCACTATCTTACCAGAGTTACACACCTCTATACTAATATCATTAAACTATCCTTTAACATTATTTGCAACCAATGGACAAATAACTATCCCTACCATAATTCCATCACTCTTTTCTAACCCATTTTGAGTTTGCACAAGGAATTCATCCTTGACCTTCTTTGTATCTAACTTTGTCATCTTCTCATTATCTTCTTTACTCTTCAACATTGAAGTATCCTTCAATCTTATTGACTTAACACCTTTTTCCTTTGCAATGGTTGCACACTCTTCATTTGTGTCTTCCTCTAACTTCACAAACTCTTTCTTTCCCATCATGATCACTCTTGCTGCCTCGATTTGTTCCTTCACATCTTCAACAATTGGATTTAATGTAGAAAAATTCCCATCCTTCCCAATTTGATATGTATTGGCTCTCCCATCATAAATGGCATGTCTATCAAATTGCCATGGTCTCCCAAGTAATAGATGACAACAACTCATTGGAAAAACATCATAAAGTACTCTAACCTTGTAACCACCAATTTGAAACTCAACTAAGGCTTGCTCATTAACTAAAATGGACTGATCATCCTTCAACCAAGCTACTCTATAAAGTGTTTCATGAAGAATTATTTCTAAGTTCAACTTATCTACCATTTCATTAAACACCATATTATCAGTGGAACCTAAATCTACTACAACTTTGCATACCTTACCTTTGCATTTGTGGTCCTGAATAATGCCCTCCTTTGGGTAGATTCCTTCTTCTTTGATGCCTTTAAGAGTTTTCTTCTCACCATCAATGACTCTCCTACTTTTGGAGTAACAAGATGACGAGGAGAATTTACACTTTCACATTCATCTTCTTGCACCAATTGCACTCTTTTATCATTTCTCCTTTGACCACCACTTGAAGTAGAACCTTTCTTTTCAAGGAACTTGAATGCTAGATGACCAAACTCATTACAATGATAGCATCTACCTAAAAATGTGTTTGAATTCCTACCCCAACCAAATATTCCTCTAGAACCTCTAAATCCACCTCTTTGATCAAGAATTTTTTCTTGTCCTTTGTGTACATCTTCTTGGATTTCACTTGATTGTATTGAAGTAGAAAATGATCCTCTTCCTCTTGAAGTGTTGCCTCTACCTCTATTTGTCTTTTCTTGCCTTCTTTTCACCTTTTCTTCAACCCTTACTACCATTTGATAACATTCTTCAACAATTCTTGGTTTTGCCAAGGTTAGCTCATCTAGAATGTTAAATCTCAATTCACCCAAATACCTAGCAATATTTTCATTCTCATATTCATTATGATTAGACCTATTACTCAACTTGTAAAATTCTTTAGTATATGCTTTAACATCCATTTCTTTTTGTTTTAAACCTTGAAGTTTTCTAAACATTTGAATAGCATAACCAAAAGGTAGAAACTTACCTTTCATTTTGGCTACCATTCTATCCCAAGAAAATATCTTTGATTTACCTTTCTTTCTCCTCTCAAATTTCTCATAATCCCACCACAATATTGCATGGACCCTCAACTTAGTCTTCGCAATCTCCACCCTTTTCTCTTTAGGAACATCTTCACATTCAAAGTAATTGTCCAAGGTTGCAATCCAATCCAACAATTCTTCATCATTCAGATTTCCTCCATATTTTGGCACATCAATTTTCACCTTATTTCTATCATCCTTGACTTCCCTCAAAAACTTAGCCATCCTCTGATCATTAGGATCCAATTCCTCTTCCTCTTCACTATCAATTTCTTTTTCTTCATCAGAATCACTTTCATCACTCATGTACACATCTCTTTTCTTCCTTGTCTCCAAAGTAGTAAGCCTTTCCTTCAACTCTCTTATCTCCCTACCATGCTTGTCCTTCAATTCATCAATTTGTCTTGCCATAGTTTTCCCTTTTGGAGGCATCTTGTCTTTCAAGCTTCAACCTTTCACTGCTTCACCCTACAACTTTCTCCTTCACAAGATCTACTTCCTAAGATTGATACCAACTAATGCAGATTAGGGAGGAAATTGTCTGTTAATCACAATTCAATCCTTTTGGAACAACTTTCCAATCTTTAAAACCCTAACTCTTCCCTATTCCTCAATTCTTTCATTTTTCCCTTGTAGCCATCCAACTAGTGAAATTTGTGCATATCTCACAAAATACTCACCAAAACCACAAACTAATTGGAATTTCAGAAACCCATTTGGACACACTTTAACATATCCCAAAACCTCACACTTACTTAGGAAGATCACCTCTAAAACTTGACTAGAATGTCGTTCAGGGCTCCAATTAGCCCACTTTTCCAAAGAATCACCCACTTAAACTCTCTTCCACTCCCAAAACACCATGGAAAATATTTCACTAGGCCAAAAACCCCTAGATTACATAATTTGCATCAAGAGAAACATTCACTAAGACAACTTAACACCAAACCCTCCATTTACACAAGTTTGACAGGGGCTTGTTGAAAATCACTATCCTAGGCTTCTACCCAGCCAACCAAGGCCTCAAAAACCTTTAATTATGTTTGAACATGCTTAATAGACATTTAAAAATTGCTGCCCTAAGGTTTTTATAGCATCTCCACCCTTTAAACCCCAAATTTCACCAAAAATACATGACACTGCCAACTAGGGCATTACCCAATTTTTTTTAAAAGGACTCCCCTGCTCACATAAACTCCATATATGCCTAAATCTACCCTATACCACCCATTCAACCAATTTACAGAGAAATATAATGGTGGAATGGGGGTTTATTACATTTTAAATGACTACAAACCCTTAAAATTGTGTTTTTAGACCTACCTTCAGGAAAATGAGTGTAAAAGCATTAACTCTTAAATAAATTAACCCAAATAAAAACCAAAAGGATGCTACTTCAATATTCCATCTAAAACCATAGCCTTCAGAAAATTATCAAATATTTTCAATGGTGATGCCCCAAATTCACTAGATCGATTCTCGTTAAAATAGTGATGCTATCGTGCTCTCTATTTTTTGCTATAGAGCAATGCCCAAATTCACTAGAGCGATGCCCAGATGATGAATCATGACACTAGAATGTGTAGTGACACCCAAATTTGGTAAGAAGTTTTACGATCATTTTTTTGACATGTGCTTTAATTTTCTCAATTCGTAAATCACTAATGCACTTCTAACATTGTTCTGGTTGTTAGACTAATATGATTTTGTAGGCTGGATGACATGGAGCTAAAGTGAAGAAATCCAAATTCTATGATTGTAACAAGCGTTTGATGCTTTGGGGAAATTATAACCCAACTTTTATGATCTCTACTTTATGCTTTAGGAACTCAGTAGATTTCATTTAGGTTTAAAATGAATGCTCAAATGAGACTAAAATTGAACCCTCATCTCATCATTGTCTTTTGGGGTTAAAATTGAACAAGGAAACTTCATATTTCATTTGGTGCATAAAATGAAGTCATTTTAGCTTAGGGGTTAAAATTTACAACTATTTGCTATGTTCTATGATTTAAACTTTTTTTATTGAATGCATATGCAATTCTCTCACACCATTTGGTGACCTTGAGAAACAAAAACATTCCTTAACACTTTGTATAATCACCTACATCTTTCAATTTGGATTAAAATTGAACCCCTTTGTGAGTGTGAGAAAAAGGCATGGCGTGCATTCTCTCTTTTTTAATACGAATGGAGATGATTGAACTATGGATGCACCTCCTTTCTATTATTTATCCTTAGAGGGTTTGCCTCCCTACTTCGAAAGGAGGGAATGACCCAAATGGTAACAAGCTAAAGCCAAGCTCTTCAAAATTTCTATATAAATGTGTGGTTACAATGAAAATTGTGATCAATGGGATGTGGTACATAATATCTCTCCCCCAGTATCTTTATGATGTATAAAGCCCTTGTTCTAAGGGTTGGTAGACCTCTTGACATAGTTTATCATCATATCTCCTAAACTAGAAGCCCTTACTATGAACCATTGTTTAGAATCCAAAATCCTTAATACTTGTTTGTGCAAGAACGGTCATTCTGAAGCTGCACCACATTTGTACTATTCATTGTTGAAACAAAAAAATCCTTTTGATCTCTATATTTTAAGGATTTTGAGATTTGGTGGTCCTGAGAAGTGTGTGTCGTGGAGGGGAGCTAGTGTCGCCAAATCTCTAATTGTTCGCAATGTCTTAGTGTTTGGAGAAATCCAAGTGGGGACTCAACAAGTATAGCCATTTCAAACCTAAGATTGTAAATGATTGTGAGTTAGTTTAATACATTGCTTGGTTCCAAAATGTTATAAACAAACATTCACTATGTTCCTCAAAATTTCAAAAATTTTGGCTTAAATATGGATATCTTTTGAAGATAGCCTTGATATTACTGCTTGTCCTAAGGATTTCTATCTTTAGAGATTTCTAAATATCTTGACTTATATCTCAAATCCATATTTTCCAAATACAACATAGGAAATTATGGCTTCAACGTCATGATTCTCACAAAATGGACATTGTGAAAGTTATGATGTTTTTGACATAAACATTTAGTTTGGAAACTTCATCAAGATGAGTGATTGTGGTAAAATAAATTCACTTAAGCAAGATAAACTGAAAAATGAACCCCACATGACTATTTGGAGACTGATTTCTCCCATTGAACAACCTAATTTTCTAGGTGCTATCATTCAATCAAACTTTGGGCTATGCGTAGGATCATCATGGGAAAAACATGCCCTTAAGTGGTGAAAAATTTAGAAAAATCATAGCTAGGCAACTTGATGTAAAAATTTGAATAAGTTATCTATATTAGTTCAAAAATATGTAAGAATAGAATCTGTAGCAAATTGAATGTAGTTTCTAAACTAATAGGTTTATTTTAAAAAAATAATCTATTTGGTGAAAATTTGAAATTTCAATGCAATAGCACTTAAATTTCAGGGAAAAAATAAGAAGTAGGTGTCTGTCTGGCCACCCTAACCATAATAAAATGATAATATTATTTTATAAGATTTTAGATATAAGTATAGGACTCATGTCGTGATGTGATGCATATTTTTTTGTAATTTTTTTCCAAGTAAATAATTAATTATGAATTTTTTATTACAAATTTTAAAAAATATAAAAACTCGTATGTCTGACCACCTTAACTTGGTCAAAATTTCATGAAATTCATTTTTTTTTTAATTCTATATTATGCAAAATATAGAATGTGATGCATGTTTCAGATTCAAAAAATGTGATACTATTTGAAAGCTATAGATGTTTTTCAACTAGCCTATCAATCAAGACTTTAGTCATAATTTAAATAGAAAATGAATAATAATTATTTATTAAATTTAAAGTAAAGCATAACTTATATTGGTGGGAAGCTGGGAATCTCCTTTAAAAACCCTTTTCATTTCATCAATTTTGGGTAAAAAAAAATTCGTCAACCACATACCCTACACATACCCATCATATCACCATTTTTTGGCCCATCATGATCCTGCACATACCCTTTGAACTTATTAACGGAGAACAAACCAATCTCATAAGGAGTTTGAGAATCTTCACTTTTGAAACAAAGGAAAAACCTAGCTAGTGGAGAAACAAAACAACCATTTTAGGTGAAGAAGAGGAACAAGCTAATATTGAGGTTGGAAGGCCCACATTACCACCACCTGCGTGGTAATAAATATCTTCCTTTCTTCCATAAACTTGAACTATTTCTAAATGATGTTACACAAAGTCAGGATCCCTAAAGTAAGGTCTATAGGTCATCATTCTAGACTTAGGCATCTTAATCCAAAATATCTCAAGAAACACCTTTGGTTACTTCACAAAACCAAAACTAGGTTGGTACACAAATTTTACAAATGTGCTTCAAGACACAATCCAAAATTGTATTCCTTCTATTACTATTAGAATCCTAGTCTTTTCCAACGTTTCCAATTTCTCACATAATGATGATCTTAAACTCCCCTAAATGATCTATCACAAAATCAAAATCCATAGGGGAAGATCTACAAATCACCATTACAGACGTAGGTATCCTAATTCCAATTTTAGTAGGAAATGGGCCTTAATATTTTATTGCAATCACAACCTCTTGTAAAGAAACCATTATGCTCGATCTAGGAGGAACCAAACAGATTTACATACCCATATCCATACTCTTTAGGATTTGGAAACTTTAGGGTTATTGCATCATTGTCACTACCTTATTATTGTCAACATTGGGTCAAACATCTCATCCACCCCTTCATCAAAATTTCATCCTCCACTTCACCTATCTTTGCAAAATTTTTGAATACACCAACACTTTGACACTTAAACATCTATCAAACCAACCCACTATCTTGGCTATTTGGTATGTGAAATGTATCCTTTTCCATGCATTTAGTGGATTTATTTATCATCTTTGAACTAATTTATCTTGAAGGTCACGATTCTACCCTAAAGATTTACAAGTTCATCAACATCCTTTATCCCAACATCAAAACATCAAATTTAAGCCAAAAGTGTTATCCTAGAACGTTTGCAAAGATCACTTCCCACATCACCCATATTTTCATTCCCCATTATCACCATTGCTCCCAAAAGATTTAGAGCATCCCCTTTACCTAGATTTGAGTCAAATAGAGAGTTAAAACATCATAAATCACAACAAAAATCTCCCAAAGGTGACACAAAATTTATGGTGAAAACAAGATCACAACACAAGAGAATCATGGAGCAAAAAAAATTACATTTACCTCAAGTGATTCAAAACCTTTAGAATTTGATCTGATAAGTCAAGTTACCCCATCACAACAACCTTCATCACCATCATGGCCATATGAGATAGAAGATATCACAAATAATCCATTTGAACTCACTAGGGAAGAACTCATGGAACATCAAGCCTTTGAAAATATAGTTCCTATCTCCCCATCATTTTTTGCATAGAATTTGACACAAGACTCCACAACCCCATCACTAGGGCTACATCAAACCTACATTCCCAATATTACAACAAGCCTTGCTCAAGACTTTGGTCATGCTCTTTCATTTGAAAGTAGCACACTTGTAGGTACACTTGAAACCACTCCTCCATCTCACACAACCACTTGGACAACTACCTTTGGTGCTCCTCTCGTTCTTGAAGATCCTAAATAGTTGTACACACCTCTCAACCTTCATTACTCCACCATGACTTCCACATATTGGGGACATCCTTCTTCATCCAAACCCATGAGTACCACAAGTATGCCTACCATCACGCAAAGCAATGTTGATCAAGTATCTCAAAACAACGTGCAAGGGTATATCAGTACCATACCACAGAGTCAACCCTTAAATAAAATAGGGACATCCTTACCCAATCCTCCAATTTTCTCATCCATACTATTGGTTTCACAAAACACATCCATCCCATCCATTATCAACCCATCTCAAAGCAATCCCTTGGTAACAAATCCTGCCAACATAGGTAATACATTATCTGCATCCCTAACACAATGAAACCTTTTTAATCAATGGACTCAAGGTCCTAGTGTATCATTCACATAATCAAATGGAACCATCCTCATCTTTTCCCACAGTCCCCTTTACTATGCCAAATCAAACAAGATCTCAAACATACATTCCTCCACCACAATCGACTATCTTACAAGGAATGTTGAACCAAGGGAATCCCCAACATCTCATCACCAATCCATTACCCACTCAAAACATAAATATCCATAATCTTCCACCGATGTCTCAACAGACACCTGATCCCTCATTGCAAGTGCACATCGTAGCCTTACATCAAGCAAAACAAGCCTATCAACAAGCCCTAGCAGCACAACAATAGCAACAACAATAGCAACAATAACAAGCAACCTTAGCAAAACAACAACAAAAAAAATGAGAATTAGCCCTAGTAGCACAATAAGAAACCTTAGCATGACAACATCAACAACAACAAAAAAAAGAAGTAGCCCTAGTAGCACAACAAGCAGGATTAGCACATCAAAAACAACAACACCAAGTAACATTAGCAACACAACAAGAATAAAAATCCCATCAAGTAGCTTTAGCAGTATAGCAACAACAATAGTCCCAACAATAAGCCCCAATGGCCCAAAAACAACAACAAACTCAACAAGAAGCCTTACTAGCTCAACAGTATGCCCAACAACAACACGGTTCCTATTATGATCCTCAATCAAACATTGTCAATCCAAATGCATTAGGAACATATACATCAATATCCCAATCACCTTCACTAAATCATACACCACAATACACTCGATACAATTCATCCATCATCCCACCATATGTTCCTCCACCCAACCCACAAGATGATCTAGCATCACAATTTAAGGTGCCATCACAAGAAATGCAGGAACTTCACATGGGAAAGGCAAAGAGGCCCTATACATAAAACTTGTGTCCATATCCATTCGATCGAAACATCACAATGGTACCATTCCCTCCTAGTTTTGAAATACCAAAATTTGATAAGTATAAAGGGAGAGGAAGTCTTGTGGACCATATGAAATAATTTAACGTCATGTGCATGGAGGTGGATTATAATGATTCATATTTGATGCACCTCTTCCCTCAAAGTTTAATAGGTCCTGCTATGGATTGGTTTTCTCATTTGCCTCCCGATATCAAAATTTTTCAAGAGATTACTGACAAGTTTATCAATTATTTCTCTTCAATCTTGACATTGATGTCAATCTAGAGGAATTATACACTCTTAGGTAAAACAAAGGAGAAAATTTTGCTAATTTCTTACAATGGTGTAGACATAGAGCTAGTAAGAGAAAGTGGCCCCTTCTTGATGAACAACAAGAGGGAATCATCATCACATTTCTAGATCTAGATCTATCCTTCAACTTGAAAATGTAGTGCATCACATCATATGACAAGCTTGTCCCTAGAGCCCTTAACATTGGGAGAGCTCTAATCTGACAAGGAAACACTCAAGCTTAGAAAGACAACTACCCATCAACTAGTTCAAATGACAAGCCTAATGTCTGGGCTAAGAACAAGAACATGAAAAGTGATGGTGTGGTAGATGCTAAGGTAATCCTAAGTGCTACAAGACCAAACAACAATCAAGTTTCAAACATCCAACTAACTATGAAAAAAATAACACCTTCTCAGAACAATCAGATCAACAACACCGAAATGCAAAGGCAAACCCCTAACAAGAACAACTACCCTAAACACAAGTACAAATAGCTATCTGAACCCATCAAAATTATCATGAGAAAGTTGGTAGAGTCAAATCTGATGAAACTTCCTAACGTTAAAAACTACTAAGGACCATAAGAGAAACCTGTTGTGCAGTTTTTGCACACACACCCCGCTGAAAGTAGGGACCCTCTTTCACTTTTGATTTTGGTTTTTGGCCCTTTGATTTTGAGGATTTACCTTGCCTTGGCATAAGCTTAAAATTTTTATCTTTCTTGCCTAGGTGATTCCCCTGAGTTGCACTATGAAAATCTTAAGTTTTGCACAAAGTTTAGGTTTTTACTCCATTTTGGGATTTTCTGCTCCATCCGGATTTTCCCAGATTTCATTCAAAGTTTGGTGAAGTGAATTAACACTGCAGTTCGGGAAATCTGGGACTTCGCAGAATTCTGCCTAGACTGGATTTTTCCAAAATTCCATTATGTTGTTGGGTTTCCGAGTTTCTTCAGCTTGTCTTGTTGACTACATTTATGATCGCTCGTACAAATTTTTAGGGATGTATTTAATCAATTTTTGGGGATTTTCTTGCCATTATGCTTTATCATTTGTGTTCTATTGAGTTGGGGTGTTCAATCTTGTGGTGCTTGGCTGAATTTGGCATGTTGAACCTCTGAGTTGTGTGATTTGGTAGTTGTTTTCTGGGCGTCAGTATTGTCAAAGCTTGCTCGGCCATTCGGGATTGTTGTCTGCCATTGCTATAATCAGTTTCCATTTTATCAAATGGTATGTACATGTTGCTTATCTTTTGATTGATGGATGTGATTGGTCCTTTGGCATTCTAGATATGCTCGGGGTTTGAATTTCTGTGTGTTTGGGTATTCTGAGGCTAGGGTTGCATGATGTTGATTAGATTGATGGTTCACCAAGTGAGTTCCATGCTTTCTTTTCACTTTCATTTTTCTTGCTTGTGGGCCATGATTATAATTTGAAACCTAGCAGTTGAGTAACCTAAATCCCAAGCTTATCTATGCGTCAATGGCGGATCTTCAGGGTTTCATACCTAGGGCATCACCTTTCCCTTTTGATTTTCCTTAAGAGGAGCTTTAAGTTCAATGAAAATTAATAAGAGGTTCGGGTCAAACTTGTTGTAGACCAAAATTTTTCAAATTTGTGATCGTTCGATCAATTTGAGTGAGATCGTGTGGGAACGTCGATATTTGGGTTTTCCTTAAGTTTTGGGATTTTCCTGCACTAGTGGATTTCCTTGAGTTTCCTTGTCCCCTCTGTTTTCCCAGAATGTGTTGAAAATATGGAATCTTTCCATCTTCGTGGATTTTCGTCGATCCCATATTTTCCCGATTTCTCCTCCATCCCTTTGTTTCCCTGAAGTTTATATGGTATTGTTATTTTCGCAAAATTCTGGTCTGACCGGATTTTTCTGAACTCTCTTGAAAGCTTTGTGGAACTTAGAGATTGGATGAGATGGATGAATGTAATGATGAATGCTTAACATTCCATGCTTTGAATTGACAAATTACACAATGTTTTATGCATCCGTTCTTTGTTTTGATGAGATCCACCCACGGTTCAATGTTATGAGTTGGTATTGGAATGTGCCTAGCACTATGACAGAGATTCACAAAGGATAGTCAGTCCTCAAGGGAGAGTATTGGCTAATCTTAACCCTATCTCTATTGCACAAAATTTTGATATGCCAAACATATTACATGTAGTAGCATTCAATATGGAGGCAGCTAAGAGGTACTATGAGGAGACTGTTAAGTCACAACAAGTTATCAGTTCTTGGCTTGAGAAGCCAAAGTCTCATTTCTCAAAACTGCCTAAGCAGTTGCATAGGGAAAATTTTAAACAAGAGGTCTATGATGCAATCACATTGCTTAGTCGGGTGGTAGGCCTGAAGAGTGCAGGTATGTTTGAGAATTGGATGTTCCATTTCATTATGAGGATGGAGTAGGAAAATATTAAATATCATTGGGCATGTATTATAAGTAGGGTGATTCATGAACAGGTGTGTAATGTGCTACAAAATAAGACATTCACCATGACTTCTTATTTAGTGTATGCACTTGCAAGATTCCATCCCTATAAAGGATTGAGCACAAGTGGAATATTTGGATAGGATGTAATTTATGAAGTTTATCCTCAATTGCACTTAGGAAGCTGAAGCTACAGTAGGGTGAATGATGCATTCACCATGCATATCACTAATTGCTCCAAGGTGCAAATCATGTAAGAATATCATATGATGCTAAGGAGCTGATCAAAAGCTATGGGGAATGGTTCATACAGTTTCCCACCTTCTCCTACATAAGAATTGATGGTTGTCAGAGGGCTCCATACAGGTTTCCAAGGTACCCCATGGACCATATTATACTTCTAGAGGTCACGAGGAAAATATGTGATTTTGACACCATTGTAAAGAAAGATATGCATAAAATTGGATTTGGTGGAGATTTTCCTCTGAAGATAGGTACTAGCAAGGTATTCCCTTCAATTAATTCAGCCTATGATTCTGATGAGGAAATGACCACTCTTGGGTTGTCTGACCATTCCAAAAGGCTAGGTTTTGATATCACTGGTGAAGCACAGAAGAAATCAAGTAGGAAATACCACCACAAGGATGACATAGAGGACTGCTCGGCCAATACCAAGGATGAGTTTGAGGTAAGAAAGAAGAAATTATCTAGACTCCCAGTTGATGTGGTCCGAATGTATAGTATGAAAATGGTTCATGATCAAGTGGAAGATGATGGAGACTTAATATAAAGTCACGACTATGAGCCAATTAAGGACAAGCCAATTGGAGAAGTAGACTGGCTAGAAGAAGAAAAAACTGAATTAGAGCAAATCATGACCGCTGTGATGAGATAGACCAAGTTGTGGCTCAAACACAAGGTGTGGGAGCTTGAAAGTGAAGGTGTGCCATGTACCTATAATTTGATGGGGGATCTCAAATCCCATTCCACTTCTAAGCAGTCGGCTGAGGAAAATCCTAAGGGAAAGACCAAACTAGATTCTCCTTTTAAGATTAAGATCAAAGGTTCCCAAGTAGAAGAGTAGGAGAAATAGAGGAAACCAAAAGCAAAGAAGAGGATTGCTACTTCAAGGACAAAAAAATATGTAGAGGAAGAACCCGGTGAAGGAGAAGAAAAGGACAGTGCCCCAACACCTAAAAGGAGGAAAACAACAAGGGGTTCAAAAAAGAAGGGTGGACCTTCGAAGGAGAAAAGTGAAATGAACCCTTCAACAGTGGTAAATGTAGAAAGTTTTGGAGAGAAGACACAGGTATATACAAGGAGATCAAGAACTCCTTCTCCCAAGGACAATGTGCCAAAGAAGGATATTCCTCTAGAAACCTTTGATGCAAAACAACATAAAGAGACTTCTCCACCCCATGAGCCACATGGTGCATCAGAACAACCAGTAGATGTGGGGCACCCATCAAGTGAAGGAGGAGAAGAATCTCAAGAAGGTGAGCTTCATAGTGCAGTTGCAGAAATTGATAAAATCCTACGGACTCCCTTGGTAATTTATGAGGATTCTCCTACTAGAAGTGAAGACAAACCTCTTCAGACAGAGGAAATTCCTATTAAGAATCCATCACCAGTGCATGTAGAAGAGGAGTATGGCAGGGAAGAACATGATAAAGATGAAGAGTTTCCTGAGAAGCGGGAAGATGCACCCAAAGATCAGTAAGAAGAAATGGGACAAAGTGAAGTACAATCAGAGTCTGATGTTCCAGGTTGGCTTGATAAAGAAATAAAGAGAAAGCAAATTGTTGTGGATGATACCCCTCCTAATTGGGATGAGTTACTGTAAAAAATAGGAAAAGGTAAAGGAAAGAAGAAGGCTAGGGTCATTTCCAAAATCAAAAGGGATGAAGCGAACAACAGAGTGGTCCACATTGCTACTCTTGCCACATAAAAGAATAGAGATGAGGTTACTGGGAGTGATGACAACATACAGACCATCAATCTAGGACCCACCTCCATGGAACAGGATATTGAAGACTATGAGTGTTCAAGTGTTGTGATCTTGGGAAGATTAAGGAAAGAAGCACAAGCTAAACATGAGTTGAATAAAGAAAATGAAAGACTTAAGAAATATTTGGAAGATCTGATGAAATCCCTGCAGTCCATTAGTTCTTCATCTTTTGCTACAAGTTTCTTGACACATGAAACCATAACTGAGCTGGAAAGAATGAAGTCCACCACTCTTGCCACAACAAGCTGGTTACAAGGGGTACAAACTAAAGGAGATGATGGTATCAAAGACATCCTTTCAACCAAAGGAGATGCAATGAGGGAAATAGATTGGTTGAAAGATGTATTGGTTCAAGATAAAGAGGATGTAGATCTTTTGTTACAAAAGATCAAGACCATCATGGAATACACTAAGGATGGGCTAGTGAGTGATGGAATACTCTCTTCCTCTAGAGCTACAGAACCTTGGAAATGGTTTGAAGCTTTGAAAATAAGGCAGAAGGTTTTGAAGAAGATATATAAGAAGAGGAGGAAAATTGAGGATGCCCTAACTGATATCCATGATAGATGCATCTCATTCTTTGAAGTGATGATAGGTAGAAGGAAGTTCACACCAAAGAATTTGAGCTTTGAATAGTTGAAGAAATGGTGGCGAGATGTATATTCTCCAGTCATTGAAGATCCAATTATTGAACATTAGTTGGATGATGCAGCCACTTATATTGCAGTCATTGAGAAATATCAGACCAATAAGGTTGAATGGGATAAGTCGGTGGAGCAATCAAGGGAAAATATTAGATCCATCAAAAGAAGAATTAAGTTTTTACCTTTTCCACCTATAGCTGACTTGGACAAGGTGCTTGTGATGGTGCATGATAGGGTGGATCGAAATAAAGACAAAGGGGTTGGCAATTAATGCAAGGCTACATCAGAATTTGTGCTTCCCTATTATTTTGCATGCATTGGTTCGAGCTACGTTGGAGATCCTAGGCCGACCCGGATGGAGTTCATGCATTTAATGCATATTTTATCTTATTTTGAATTCCTCTTGGCCGACTTGTTTTATGGCCATTTATTATTATTGTAAACCCTAACTAGGCTGACATATCTTAGGGGGTTTTCTATAAATATGGCATTTTGCCTAATTTGTAAGGGCTAGATAGAGATTGATAGTTTTGATACTGGAGTGAATTAAGTAGTAGAGCAAGAGTTAGAAGTTAGTTCATTTTCAAGCAAGTGTTGTAACATAATACTGGAATTGTTGCTACTTTGGGTGATTCAATACAATTGGAGACATTGTGCTTTTGGTGAATTCTATTGTGTTGATTTATCTTGCATGGTTCTTGTGATTCTATCTTTGGAATTTCTTAGGTTATTTGATAAATGCATCAGGGTTAATGTTAGATAAATTGATAGTGTTTATGATTTAGTACTTGAAGTGTTGCAACAATCCCTGGTCCATACTTTTTGCAACCAACTGATTGTTAGTTGGTTTGCAAAGTTAGCTTGAACTTTTACATTCATTGTGCTTAGTTCAATTGTGAAGGTTTATTCATTTCAATTGGAATAGGGTTGTTTTGAATGAATGTTCATGATCTAAAAATCTTTAACACCTTAGAATATTACACTATTTCTATAAGATTGTAGATCCATCTAGGTTAAGTAGAAATTATTTTTTGATGGATTGGTCCATTTTAAGTGTTTTATCATTTGCATTGTTAATCTTAGGTTTAGTGTTAAATTTAGAAATCTCTTTGAAACCCTTATATTTTTTTATTTATTTTATCATTGGGTTAAATTTACGATTGAAGTATCATCATATTGCTAGATCTAATAAATTAAAGGTTCAGTATTTTCTTGTAGTAAGGTCCCATTGTGATTAATAACATTTTCACATTTATCACTGAGTTGTTTATGCATTTTCAAGACCTAACATTAGAGACCTTGGGGTTATCTCTTGAGGCTTACTGATAGATATTTACCTTTCAATAGAGATATGATATCATATTCTATTTGAGTTGTTGATGTGCAGAAAACACCATCAACATATTGGCTCTAGAAGGAGGGTCTGAATAAGCAAGCTGGATCGATTTTTCTCTGCCATCACCCCTGAAAGATTTAGAAGAACCAGATCTACTCCAAGAGAGGAGGAATTTCAAGAGTTGCCAGCCCCTACTAGGTCAAGAAGGACCAACAAAAGAGGAGAATCATCATCCACCCAACCATCTCCATCATCCCCATCTTCAACAAGTGAATCTTCATCTGAGTCTGGGAACATTCCCATTCCACAACCTCAGCTGGCCATAAATCAACCATTACCACGCCCACCTCCACCAATGGATTTCCTAGCTAATAACCCATCTCCATTAAGTGTTACTAATTACAATGTCATGCCTAAGAACCTTGAACATTTTTGTTCAAAGTTCCATGTTAATGATCCTAATAGAACTGTTGAGGAACACATCAGGATCTTTCAGATGGGTCTTAAGGATAGAGGAATCAATCATGAGGATGTAGCATGTAGACTCTTTCCTTATTCCTTGGGAGAGGATGCATTCTATTGGTACAATTATTTACCTGCTGGGTCTATCCAGAATTGGACTGAACTAGAGACTACATTCTTGCAAAAGTTTTAGATTCCCATTAGTCCCAATGAGCTCTATCTTTAGTTCACTAATGTGAAGAGAGAATTCCATGAGCCTATAGGGTCCTTTAACAACCAATTTCATCGTGCCTATACCCGACTGCAGATCCCTTATGTTATTGATGAGCCCACTACTTTAGAAGTCTATTATGAGGGACTTGACAGTCTGAAAACTACCTTCATGAAATGGAGAAACAACCCTCCTAATACCCTACTTGATGCATATGTAGAAGCTGTGAAGGTTAGCACTGCTTTAAGGCAACATCTGTCTAGGCCTTTACCGTCATTAGGACCCACTGCTCACCCTGTACAAGTCCCAGCTCTCAACCAAGCTCTCGCTAATCAGACCCCCATCATGAATCCAATACCTTAGTTGCCTCTGGTCCCTCACCCAGGACCTCCTGTGAGTCAAGTTCCACCCACAATCAGCTACCCTCAGCAAAATTTAAATCAACCTCTTCATCCACAGCCTCAAGCTATTTTTCCCACGTATCTGTAGAATTCTGAAGTATTAAACCAATCACTAAATTCCAATACTACAGTAGGATATCACCAAAATAATGCGAACCAACTTCCATATAGAAATCCTGACAAGGAAAGACTGGATGAATTTTATGAACAAGTGAAGAAGCTGAATATGGAGGTAACTTGTTTGAGGAACCAAAATAGTCAGTTGCAAGCTACTCAGAGAAATATGTAGTCTAATCATAGTAGAGAAAGTTGAGAAAATCAACAAGGACAACATTTTGATAGGGGGCAACATCCTGAAAGGGGATATAACAAAAAAAGAGGATATAATAATGACATTGGGTATAATAATGATAGAGGGTATAATAATGACAAAGGACATAATTATGATAAAGGACAATCCTAAAGCTAGAACTTTGATAGAGGGAAAGTTGATGGACAAGGGTTCAATAGGAGATAGCCACCTAGACAGAACAAGACTTGGAATACGAGGCCTAACAATGGAGGAGTCCCTACCCCATTGGATCATCTAGTCAATCAACTAGTTAATCAAGAGAAGCCTCCTAATGGCGTATATTTGGCTGAGGATGCTTTATCAAGATGGTGTAGGCTCCATAAAACAAGTCAACATTCTTAGTTAGATTGTCAAGAGTTCCATACATTAGCTTTAATTTTTCAGTATGAAGTCAAGAATAATGCAGGTAGTTAGGCAATGGTGCCATCTACTCCCTATGATTCATCAGTGTTGGTACTGAATCATGCTCCTTTTCCAAAAAACAAGGAAAATGTGCCTGGAGAAGAATCCAACTAGCTGAAGGAAGAGGCAGACCAGGTGTGCAATGGGGATGAGATTACACAGTTGTTTGATGAAAATCCAGTGAATGACAATGGCCCCATGGATGAAGAAGAATATTATGTTGAAGAGGTACAGACCTTCTAGAGACCTGTTAAGAAATATGATCTGAGGGACTTGCCACATAGATGTCCATAGGCTGGAGGCCCCTTCACCACCTCCATTCCACCAAACAACTTCACTATGCCTCTAGAACCTAATGCCAGCAATAATCCGTCACATCCTCAGGAAATATTTATATCAAGATCAAGGACATATGGACATGCCAAAAGGGAAAGGTGTTGATGCAAACAAAGACAGGGTGGTGGAATACCCAAAGGAGACCCCTGCTGATTTGAGTGAGGAACAATTGGCCATATATGTTGCAGAAGAACTCAAGAAACTAAAGGTAAGCCTCTCTACATTTGAGTTATTGAGAGTTCCAATCATTAGGAATGCAGTTCTAGGAGCTTATAATGCAAATTCCATATCACAAGATAAATTAGTTAGTTAAAGTGTCAACAAAGCATCTAGTTCTCAATCAATAGGAAGGAAAAATTAGATTCATAGTCAAGTCCACATGCCTCCTGGAGATAAGGGAAAAGAGAAGGGAAAAACTCAAGTTGCTCAAGTGGATACTCCCTTAACTCTATTTCAGGGGAAAATAGACACTCCTCCATTCCTAATCTTTGTTCGTATATTTGGTAAGAAATTGCATAACTGTTTGTTGGATTCAGGTGCTTCAACCAATGTAATGCCCTTTGGTGTCTGTAGAGCTATGGTTATTACTCCTGCTGATTCCCAAAATAATTTTACTCAACTAGATAGGACTAAAGTTAATGTTGTAGGGGAATTAAACATGATTCATATGCAGGTTGCTTCTGACCCTAGAATTTAGCAGGTTATTAATATATAGGTGGCTGAAATACCTAATGCTTACGGTCTAATCTTGGGAAGAGACTTTACCAGGGCCTTGAATGGATATGTGTCAAATGATCACTCTCACATGTGGCTTCCCTGGAAGGGAGTGCCAAGTCAGATCAGGATTGAAAGAGAACCCAGAATGAAATACATGATTACAGAATATTAGAATACCTCCAATGAAATTTTGCTATCGGAAGTAAGTATGGGTAATTACATGCTTGCAACCCCTTTTGAGGAATCTGAGGCAGAGGAAGTCCTTATGTTGCATATAATGCATGTTGATCTCACAACAAAATCCAATGGTATTGAAGCTCTGGTGGAACCAGTTGAAAATGATGATGATCCTGAAGATAATTAGCTTAGTTTGCTAGATAATTTCCAAGAATTCATTAAGAAGTGCATCGAAGATTAGGTTCAGTTGGGTAGAGGAATGAATTTTGGAGAACTAATCTTGCCAAATTGGTGTAGGGTTCATAATGCCTCCCATTCAGAATTGGACTATTACTTGTGCCATGCTGCAATAGAACAAATACTTAAGTGTATCAACCCCACTCCAGCAGTCAAAAGTAATATCTAGAATGTCCAAGAGGATCCTAAAGAAAAAAAAGTGATTCTTTCTGGAGAACCATCCAACAGCAATAGTGCAAGAAATACAACAAGGAATTTTGCAGTTGTTGGTTGTTGGACTTTAAAATTTGATGAATCCAAATCAAAGCAAGGAGCTGGGGTAGGATTTGAGCTAATCAGCCCAAGAGGTAAAACTTTCTTTTCTACTCATAGACTTCAATTTCATTGTACAAATAATGTAGTAGAATATAAGGATTTTGTCCATGGGTTGTTAATGGCACTAAAGAAAAAGTTTAATATTTTGCAAGTCTTTGGGGACTCTGAGTTAGTTGTTAAGCAAGTTAGGAGACAATACTCTTGTCATGACAGAAGAATGACCAATTATAGACACAGAGCATGGGACCTTATTGAAGGATTTTATGCCTTCAACATTTAGTTGATACCATGCAATGGGAATCAAATGACTGACTCTCTTGCTCAAGCAACTAGTATATTGCATCCTCTGTCTCTTTCTGGATTGAAGAAGTTTATGGTGGAATTGACCATAGTGCCTTCAGTACCTGACAACATAACTAATTTCCAAGTATTTGAAGATGATAAGCACATTTTGGATTTTATCACAAGCTTAGATGTCTTTACTTCTCAAATTATTGATGAAACTAAACTCCAAGAAGAAAAGATGGATTTGGAAAGGGTAATTAATCTAAAGACCAATACTATTCCCAAAGGAATGGTGCAATTAGAAATAATTTTTGATCTGGATAAGGTGAGAGATCAAGAACATGATTCCAAGAAAGAGTCCATTAGTGGAAAATGTGAAAATTATAATATGGGAACTCATGAGGATGTCAGGAATGTCTTCATTGGTAAAGTATTTACTCCAGAAGAGAGGAAAGGGATAATCGATGCATTACATACATATCAAGATGTGATAGCCTAGAGTTATGAAGACTTGAAGACATATGACACATCAATTATAACTCACACTATCCCTCTCAATCCAAGAGTAAGACCCTTCAGGTAGAGGTAGAGGCCCATCAATGCTCTACTAGAACCAGTAATTCAAAAGGAAGTACAAAAGCTGCTATCTGCCAGAATCATATTCCTAGTTAGACATTCAATCTGGGTTGCAAACTTTGTTCCTATAAGAAAAAAGAATGGTGAAATCAGACTGTGTGGATTTCAGGAACCTTAATAGAGCATCAAAAAAGGATAATTATCCAGTACCCTCGTTGGATGAAGTACTTTAGATTGTCAATGGATCTTAGATGATGTCTTTCTTGGATGGCTACTCAGGATACAATCAAGTTATGGTGTAATATGAGGACAGACATAAAACTACTTTCACCACCAAGTGGGGAACTTTTTCCTATAGGAGGATGCCCTTTGGCTTGATCAATGTTGGAGCCACCTTCTAAAGGGCCATGGAAATTTACTTTAAAGACATAATTGGTAAGTGCATAATCATTTATATGGATGATTTGATAGTCTTTTCTAAGAAGAGGGGTTATCATATTGCAGATTTGTGCAAAGTGTTTCAGAAGTGTAGGGAATTTGGTATATCTCTCAATCCAAAGAAATGCATATTTGGAGTTACAAAGTGAAAATTGTTGGGGCACGTTATCTCTGAGAAAGGAATTACCATTGATCCAGAATGAGTGGAAGCTATACTCAAGATTCAACCACCTGCTAGCAAGAAAGAAATGAAATCATTCTTCGGCAAAATCAACTTTGTAAGGAAGTTCATCACTGGATTTGAAAAAATAGTCAAGCCACTGAATGCAATGTTGAAGCAGGAAGCCAAAGTTGAATGGAGTTCAGAAGCTAAGGAAGCATTTGCAGAGATAAAAAGGGCTATTGCTGAAGCTCTAGTTTTGGTGAGTCTAGATTATGCTAAGCCATTATATATATATTAATTTGCTTTTGATCACTCCTGTGCTGCTATGTTGACTCAAAAATATGATCAAGGAAATGAACATCCCATAGAATTTATGAGTGCACCATTGAAAGATGCAGAACTAAGGTACCTAAGTGTGGAGAAGAAGGCTTACACCTTAGTCAGAGCTGTGAAGAAATTTAGACACTATATCCTCAGAAACAAGGTCTTTGCAATAGTTCCAAATCTCACAGTCAAGTTGTTGTTGATGTAGAATGAGCTAGGAGAGTGCAAGGCTAAGTGGGTAACTACGTTACATGAATACAATATTGAGATTCAACCCATGAAGTTGGTAAGAGGGAAAGGACTTACAAAGACAATGGCAGAAATAGGCCTTGATCTTGCAGTCCAACATTACAATCTAGAAGATGTTTCTCCCGGGGAATGGTATGATGATATCATTTACTATCTCCTGACTCAAAGATGTTCTGACCATCTTAGTGTAGTACAAAGAAGGGAATTGCATTTGAAGAGTGACAGTTTCATGTTGAAGGGAGCTATTCTATATAAGAAAAACCATGATGGTGTTTACTTAAGGTGCTTAGGAAAGGTAGAATCTGAAAGAGTAATGTTGGAATTTCACAACAGATATGGTACAGGCCATGGATCTGCACCTTCTACAACAAATCATATTATGAGAGCTGGTTACTATTGGCCTACACTGTTCAAGGACACACACAACCATGTCAGAACTTGTCATGTGTGTTAGACTGCAACAACTAGAGAGAAGTATTCTGCACTCCCACTTCAACCAGTCTTTGAGGTAAAACCTTTCGCATAGTGGGGAATGGACTTCATAGGTCCAATCAATCCGCCTTCCTCTATAGGTCATAGGTATATTCTTACTGTTACTGATTATTTCATAAGATGGACTGAGGCCCTTGCTTGCAAGCAATGTACTTCTGAGGTGGTAATCAATTTCATCGAATCAGGTATTATCAACCATTTTGGATGTCCCATGTCTTTGGTTTGTGATAATGGTCCTGCATTTGCATCATTGAAATTCTCTAATTGGGCCTTTGATCATGGAATTATAATTAAGTTTGCATCCAATTATTACCCTCAGGGTAATGGTTTGGTTGAGTCTTCCAACAAAAATCTCTTGACTGTTATTTACAAGTTGTTAGAAAGAAATTCTAAGGATTGGCACACCCAGCTCATATTTTTTCTCTGGGAAGATCGTACAAGACACAAGATTTCCATAGGAATATCCCCTTACCACCTAGTTTATGGGTTAGAACTTATGTTTCCTATTTAGTTAAAAAACCCCACCCTACAGTTCATTAATGAATATTATGATGAGGGGGATAAACGTGAAGCCAGAATTGTTGAGTTGTTAAACCTTGAGGAGAAAAGAGACGAAGCCCTGGAAAACTTTTCCAAACATCAGGGGGTAGTCAAAAGGTGGTTTGATAGAAGAGCCAAGGTAAAATATTTAAGGATTTCTGACTTGGTTCTTTACTAGGATAAAGCCCATGACTGTAAGGGGGAGCATGGAAAATTTGACAGACTTTGGCTTGGCCCTTACCAGATCTTAGAGATTCTAGGAGATAATTCTTTTCGCTTCAAAACTCTCACTGGGGAGGATATCCCACTACCCGTCAATGGGTAGTATTTGAAGCATTATTTCTAGTGTTGAGCTATTTTCAACTCTTTTCTTGTACATAGTTAGAGTAGGTTTCCCTTTATGTTTTTCTTTGCTTTGGTTAGAGTAGGTTTCCCTTTCTATTTTGCTTTTGTTTGTTTTGGTTAGTGTAGGTTTTCTTTCGGTTTGGTGTGTTTTTGCTCTGCTCTTGCTTTGGAGGTCTTCTTGTTTTCTTTTGGATGTGTTGCACTTGCATGGAAAATATGCTTTTATCTAGGACTGTTCTGAGTATTTCCTTGATGAACTTTAATCATGTGTCTTGAAAGGATGGTTGAGGTCTTTGTTATTGTCAAGCAATCTAAATGTTTGATTTATGGAAGAAGGGTCACTGGTTTGATTTCAATTTGAAGTATTATGAAATCTTGTATCTCTCATACATCTTAAGAATCCTAAAGTTGTGGTAGGGTCCTTGTGAGGTCTTGTCAGGTGAAAAATATTATTTCTGCTTCAGTGCCACTGTGGTTCTTAGTACTAAGTGTGAACTTCATTGTTCACAGGTTGAAATGAAAAGTGAAAAAGAAAAGAAATATCAAAAGAAGAAAAGAAAAAATCTTGAAAATCAAAATAATGAATTCAACTTATCAAGAGTATCCAAATATCTCTATCAGGGCTATGGACGCTTGGTTGGAAATAGAGCTATGTTCGGGAGAGTTACAACTATAACCTCGTCAGGGCTATACACGCCTGATTGGCAGCGAGGCTCTATCCAGGTTGCTTTTGAAGTTAGAATCTTTACGTAGCCTAACTTGACTAAACTTTCTTTCTATAGTAGCTCAAGGAGAGAAATGAACTCATGTGCACACACTTGGATTTTCAGTTTATGGAAGGTTCAGTCTCCCTTTGGTTTTGATTCTTTAATCTTGCATTTTGATTTGTTTTTCTGATAGGGAGATTGAAACCAGAGATTCTAGGTTCATGATTCTTGTTCATCATCAAATGCTTTGGAGCATTTTCCCATCAGAGTCACCATTTGTTGTGCAGTTTTTCTACACACACCCCGCTGAAAGTAGGGACCCTCTTTCACTTTCGCTTTTGGTTTTTGGCCCTTTGATTTTGAGGATTTACCTTGCATTGGCATAAGCTTAAAATTTTAATCTTGCTCGCCTAGGTGATTCCCCTGAGTTGCACTTTGAAAATATTAAGTTCTCAACAAAGTTCAGGTTTTTACTCCATTTTAGGATTTTCCACTCCATCTGAATTTTCCCAGATTTCATTCAAAGTCTGGTGAAGTGAATTAACATTGCAGTTCAGGAAATCTATGACTTCACAGAATTCTGCCTGAACCAGATTTTTTCAAAATTCTGTTTTGCCATCGGGTTTCCGAGTTTCTTCAACTTGTCTTATTGACTGCATTTATGATTGCTCATATGAATTGTCAGGGATGCATTTAATCAATTTTTGGGGATTTTCTTGCCATTATGCTTTATCATTTGCGTTCTATTGAGTTGGGGTGTTCAATATTGTGGTGCTTGGCTGAATTTGGCATGCTGAACCTCTGAGTTGTGCGATTTGGTAGTTGTTTTTTGGGCGTCAGTATTGTCAAAGCTTTCTCAGGCGTTCGGGATTGTTTTCTGTCATTTCTATAATTGGTTTCCATTTCATCAAATGGTATGTACACATTGCTTATCTTTTGATTGATGAATGTGATTGGTCCTTTGGCATTCTAGATATGCTCGGGGTTTGAATTTTTGTGTGTTTGGGTATTCTGAGGCTAGGGTTGCATGATGTTGATTAGATTGATGGTTCCCAAAGTGAGTTTCATGCTTTCTTTTCACTTTCATTTTGCTTGCTTGTGGGCCATTATTATACTTTGAAACCTAGCAGTTGAGTAACCTAAATCCTGAGCTTTTCTGTGCATCAATGATGGATCTTCAGGGTTTCATACCTAGGGCATCGCCTTTCCCTTTCAATTTTCCTTAAGAGGAGCTTTAAGTTCAATGAAAATAAATAAGAGGTTTAGTTCAAACTTGTTATAGGCCCAAATTCCTCAAATTTGTGATCGTTCGATCAATTTGAGCGAGATCGTGTGGGAACGTCGATATTTGGGTTTTCCTTCAGTTTTAGGATTTTCCTGTGCTAGTGGATTTCCTCGAGTTTCCTTGTCCCCTCTATTTTCCTAGAATGTGTTGAAAATCCAGAATCTTGCCTTCTTCGCAGATTTTCATTGATCCTGAATTTTCCCAATTTCTCCTTCGTCCCTTCGTTTCCTCGAAGTTCATATGGTATTGTTATTTTCATAGAATTCTGGTTCGGCTGGATTTTTTTGAACTCTCTTGAAAGCTTTGTGGAACTTAGAGATTGGATGAGATGGATGAATGTAATGATGAATTCTTAACATTCCATGCTTTGAATTGACAAATTACACAATGTTTTATGCATCCTTTCTTCGTTTTGATGAGATCCACCCACGGTTCAATGTTATGAGTTGGTATTGGAATGTGCCTGGCACTATGACAGAGATTCACAGAGAATAGTTAGTCCTCAAGGGCGAGTATTGGCTAATCTTAACCGTATCTCTATTGCACAAACTTTTGATATGCCAGACAGATTACATGTAGCATTCAATATGGAGGCAGCTAAGAGGTACTATGAGGAGGAGATTGTTAAGTCACAACAGGTTATCAATTCTTGGCTTGAGAAGCCAAAGTCTCATTTCTCAAAATTTCCTAAGCAGTTGGACAAGGAAAAGTTTAAACAAGAGGTCTATGATGCCATCACATTGCTTAGTCGGGTGGTAGGCCTAAAGAGTGGAGGTATGTTCGAGAATTGGATGTTCCATGTCATTGTGAGGATGGAGCAGGAAAATACTAAATATCATTGGGCAAGTGTTATAAGTAGGGTGATTCATGAACAAATGTGTAATGTGCTACAAACCAAGACATTCACCATGACTTCTTATTTAGTGTATGCACTTGCAAGATTCCATCCCTATAAAGGATTGAGCACAAGAGGAATATTTGGACAAGATGTAATTTATGAAGTTTATCCTCAATTGCACCTAGGAAGCCCAAGTTACAGCAGGGTGAATGATGCATTCACCATGCATATCACTAGATTGCTCCAAAGTGTAGAGCATGTAAGAATATTAGATGATGCTAAGGAGCTGATCAAAAGGTATGGGGCATGGTTCATACAGTTTCCCACCTTCTCCTACATAAGAATTGATGGTTGTTAGAGGGCTCCATACAGACTTCCAAGGTACCCCTCAGACCATGTTATACTTCTGGAGGTCATGAGGAAAATATGTGACTTTGATGCCATTGTAAATAAAGATAAGCATAAAACTTGATTTGGTGGAGATTTTCCTCTGAAGATAGGTACTAGAGAGGTATGCCCTTCAAATAATTCAGCCTATGCTTCTAATGAGGAAATGAGCACTCTTGGGTTGTCTTACCATTCCAAAAGGATGGGTTTTGATATCACTGGTGAAGCACAGAAGAAATCCAGAAGGGAATACAACCACAGGGATGACATAGAGGACTACTGGGCTAATAGCAAGGATGAGTTTGAGGTAAGAAAGAAGAAATTCTCTAGACCCCCAGTTGATGTGGTCTGAATGTATAGTGTGAAAATGGCCCCTGATCAGGTGGAAGATGATGCAGACTTAATCCAAAGTCACGACTATGAGCCAATTAAGGACATGCTAATTAGAGAAGTAAACTGGCTGGAAGAAGAAAAAATTGAATTAGATCAAATCTTGACCCCTATGATGAGATACACCAAGTTGTGGGAGCTTGAAAGTGAAGGTGTGCCATGTACCTATAATCTGATGGGGGATCTAAAATCCCATTCCACTTCTGAGGAGTTGGCTGAGGAAGATCCTAAGGGAAAGACCAAGCTAGATTCTCCTTATAAGATTAAGATCAAAGGTTCCCAAGTAGAAGAGCAAGAGAAACAGATGAAACCAAAAGAAAAGAAGAGGACTGCTACTTCAAGGAAAGAAAAATATGTATAGGAATAACCCAGTGAAGGAGAAGAAAAGGATAGTGTCCCAACACCTAAAAGGAGGAAAACAACAAGGGGTTCAAGAAAGAAGGGTCGACCTTCGAAGGAGAAAAGTGGAACGAATCCTTCAACAGTGGTAAATGTAGAAAGTTCTAGAGAGAAGACACAGGTATATACAAGGAGATCAAAAACTCCTTCTCCCAAGGACAATGTGCCAAAGAAGGATATTCCTCCAACAACCTTTGATTCAGAACAACATAAAGAGACTTCTCCACCCCATGAGCCACATGGTGCATTAGACCAACCAGTAGATGTGGGGAACCTATCAAGTGAAGGAGGAGAAGAATTTCAAGAAGGTGAGCTTCATAGTGCAGCTACAGAAATTGATAAAATCCTACAGACTCCCTTCGTAACTTATGAGGATTCTCCTACTAGAGGTGAAGAAGACAGACCTCTTTAGATAGAGGAAATTCTTGTTAAGACTCCATCGCCAGTGCATGTAGAAGAGGAGTATGGCAGGGAAGAACATGATAAAGATGAAGAGTTTCCTGAGAAGCAGGAAGATGTACCCAAATATCAGAAAGAAGAAGTGGGACAGAGTGAAGTACAGTCAGAGTCTATTGTTCAAGGTTGGATTGATAAAGAAATAAAGAGAAAGAAAAATGTTGTGGATGATACCCCTCCCAATTGGGATGAGTTACTGGAAAAAATAGGAAAAGGTAAAGGAAAGAAGGCCAGGGTCATTTCCAAAATTGAAAGGGATGAAGCGAACAACAGAGTGGTCCAAATTGCTACTCTTGCCACAAAAAAGAATAGAGATGAGGTTACTGGGAGTGATTACAACATGCAGACCATCAATCTAGGACCTGCCTCCATGGAACGGGATATTGAAGACTATGAGGGTTCAAGTGCTGTGATCTTGGGAAGGTTGAGGAAAGAAGCACAAGCTAAACAAGAGTTGAATAAAGAAAATGAAAGACTTAAGAAATATTTGGAAGATCTGATGAAACCCCTGTAGTCCATTAGTTCTTCATCTTCTGCTACAAGTTTCATGCCACAGGAAACCATAATTGAGCTAGAAAGAATGAAGGCCACCACTCTTTCCACATCAAGTTGGTTACAAGGGGTGTAGACTAAAGGAGATGATGCTATCAAAGAGATCCTTTAAACTGGAGGAGATGCAATGAGGGAAATAGATTGGTTGAAAGATGTATTGGTTCAAGATAAAAAGGATGTAGATCTCCTATTGCAGAAGACCAAGAACATCATGGAATACGCTAAGGATGGGCTGGTGAGTGATGGAATTCTCCCTTCCTCTAGAGCTGCAGAAACTTGGGAATGGTTTGAAGCTTTGTAAATAAGTAAGAAGGTTTTGAAGAAGATATATAAGCAGAGGAGGAAAATTGAGGATGCCTTGAATAATATCCATGATAGATGCATCTCATTCTTTGAAGTGATGACAGGGAGAAGGAATTTCATACCAAAGCATTTGAGCTTTGAATAGTTGAAGAAATGGTGGCGAGATGTATATTCTCCAGTCATTGAAGATCTAGTTACTGAACATCAGTTGGATGATGCGGCCACTTATATTGTAGTCATTGAGAAATATCAAGCCAATAAGGTTAAATGGGATAAGGCGATGGAGCAATCAAGGGAAAATATTAGATCCATCAAAAGAAGAATTAAGGTTTTACCTTTGCCACCTATAGCCGACTTGGACAAGGTGCTTGTGATGGTGCATGATAGGGTGGATCGAAATAAAGATAAAGGGGAAGGTAGTTAATGCAAGGCTACATCAGAATTTTTGCTTCCCTATTATTTTGCATGCATTGGTCTGAGCTACATTGGAGATCCCAGGCCGACCCGGATGGAGTTCATGCATTTAATGCATATTTTATCTTATTTTGAATTCCTCTTGGCTGACTTGTTTTATGGCCATTTATTATTATTGTAAACCCTAACTAGGCCGACATATCTTGGGGGGTTTTCTATAAATATGGCATTCTGCCTCATTTGTAAGGGCTAGATAGAGATAGATAGTTTTGATACTAGAGTGAATTAAGTAGTAGAGCAAGAGTTAGAAGTTAGTTCATTTTCAAGCAAGTGTTGTAACAAAATACTAGAATTGTTGCTACTTTGGGTGATTCAATACAATTGGAGACATTGTGCTTCTGGTGAATTCTCTTGTGTTGATTTATCTTGCATGGTTCTTGTGATTCTATCTTTGGAATTGCTTAAGTTATTTGATAAATGCATTAGGGTTAATGTTAGATAAATTGATAGTGTTTATGATTTAGTACTTGAAGTGTTGCAGCAATCCCTGGTCCATACTTTTAGCAACCAACTGATTGTTAGTTGCTTCGCAAAGTTAGCCTGGACTTTTACATTCATTGTGCTTAGTTCAATTGTGAAGGTTTATTCATTTCAATTGCAATAGGGTTATTTTGAATGAATGTTCATGATTTGAAAATATTTAACACCTTAGAATATTGCACTATTTCTATTAGATTTTTTGATCCATCTGGGTCAAGTAGAAATCAGTTTATGAGGGATTGGTCCATTTTAAGTGTTTTATCATTTGCATTGTTAATCTTAGGTTTAGTGTTAAATTTAGAAATCTCTTTGAAACCCTTATCTTTTGTTATTTATTTTATCATTAGGTTAAATTTAGGATTGAAGTATCATCATATTGCTAGATTTGATAAATTAAAGGTTCAATATTTTCTTGTAGTAAGGTCCCATTGTGATTACCAACATTTTCACATTTATCACTGAGCTGTTTATGCATTGTCAAGACCTAACATTAGAGACGTTGGGGTTATCTCTTGAGGCTTGTTGATAGAGATTTACCTTTTAAGAGAGATAGGATATCATATTTTGTCTGAGTTGTTGTTGTGCATAAAACATCATCAACAAAACCATCCTGGTACAATGAGAAGGACCTTTGTGATTTTCACAAGATCAAAGGAAACAAAAAACAAACTGCATGAGTCTCAAAAAAATTATCCAAGACTTTGTAGAGAACGATACTATATCTGTTGAGGTACCATCTGGGAACCAGGATCTTAAGATATACAAGAACCCTATGACAAATCATATAAAAGAAAAGAACACTAGAAAAGCTAAGGATTACACAAACATACAACATACCTATTCCAATTTAGTTGCTTCCTATGATGGAATCATCATTGTCGTCACCATCAAAGGGCATAGTGTAGAGTGTGGAGTCACCACATGAATTGGTAAAGTCACCATCCAAGAAGTCCCACCCCAATCTAGGGCACAACCTACTCTGCCAGCATCAAGTATCAACAAGTAGAATCTCTTAGAACAACTTAAAAATACCCCCGCATAGATATCAATCCTAGAATTGTTGAGGCTATCACCTTTACATAAGGAAAATTTGGAGAAAGCTTTATCATAGTCATCAGTTCTTGAGGATATTGATACTAATTAGTTTCAAGCTATGGTAGGGCATATCACTGATCATCTTCTCACATTCTATGAGAAAGACCTACCATCACAACCATATCATAACCATGCTTTACACCTTGAGGTTATCATTCATAAGAAAAAGGTAAAAATATTCTTAGTAGATGGAGGTGCTAGATTGAACATTTTCTCCCTTCAGTTGATCAAAAATTTGGGCTATTCAAAGGATACTATTGAGAGGACAATGAGTACCGCCATCAGGGCATATGATGACCAAGAATGGGTATCACAAGGAATCATTGCACTTATCATCCAAGTGGGCCCTCTCATTGCATAAACTACATGTCAAGTGCTTGATCTTGATCTTCCCTATAACATCCTGCTTGGCTGACCATGGATCCATGATTTAAAAGATATAGCCTCGACTTATCATCAATGTGTGAAGTTTCCTTTCGAGGGTAGAGAAATTAGTATCCATGGAGATCTTGAGCCTTTTTACAATTGTAAAAATATTGAAGCCAAGTTCTATAAAATTCCACAAATACCTAAGAATGATGAAGGGCCAACACCTTCCACCTTGTTTTTTGACCCATCATCCCTTGCATCTACTTTTGAAACAAAGGCACCTATTGTGTAGGGCATACCTAATATCAAAGAAGTAATTCAAGATGATGGTTGTGGGAACTACAAGCAATGAACACCTTTGTCTTAGGGGAACTACCAACTTCTCTTCAATCTCACAAGAAATCCACATTTGGAACCAAAGAGCATGAAACCATCAAGATGGCAGCTACTACCTTCACCAAGTGGGGAGATTTGAATCAAGAAGATGCTAATGAGAGAGATGTCTCTAAACTCCTCTATAAGGATGAATGACCTATCCCTGTTCTTCCCATGGAAGATGACAACAAAGGGTTGTAACTAACGAAGGGATGGGGATACAAAAAAAATGAGAAGCTAGGAAAGAATGATAATGGTTTGCTATAACCCATCGTTCCTAAGAAACAAGTAAAAAATTGTAGCCTAGGTTGTACCACTAGCAAGGTCACCCTTATTGGAAAAGGTACTTTTGCTAAATGGGCTAAGGGTTCCTCTTGGTTACCTACATCACATGATATGACCTTAGATGACTTCCCTATTGATGTTGTCGATATATTCCAAAACAATACCCTCTTCATGATATCCATTACATCCTTTACTCCAAACAATCAACCAACTAAAATACACCTAGTCTACCCACAAATCATTGACATGGACAAAAAAGGACCACCAATTCTTGATATCTTCGAAAATGATGAAGTTATCTAAGAATTCATGGGACTCTATGACAACTTACTATGGGAAAATCACAAAGTAGTTTTTGACAGAGCTAGATATAGAGGCGTACTATGAGGAGACGATTGAATCCTTTAGTCACAAAATTGATGAAATGCAACTAATATGCAAATACTTGAGTGAAAACCACATGGTGGCACTCTCTAATCCTAAAATAGTAAAAAGGAAGGACACATCCAATGGTGGAAACCTCTCTGAGGAGCCCAAGGATGAGAGATTCAATCTCCCCCTTCATGTCATACATCCATAAAAGTTAGCAATGCTAGCAAAAAAGGCCACTCTAGTCAATGTGGGAATAGAAGAAGCACCTAAGATCACTTTTTTATGTTGAATCCTTGTTGGATGAAGAATAGAAGAATCTAGTAGCATTCCTACAAGGGTGAAGAGCTAACTTTTCATGGTCATACATAGATATGCCAGGCCTTGATCCTGAAGTAGTTGTGCATCACTTAGTAGTCTATCTTGAAGCCAAGGTAGTCAAGTAGAAATTAAGAAAGATGCACCCTCAGATAACACTATTGGTGAAACTAGAGTTACAAAAGCTTCTTGACATTGGATTCATCTAATCGATAAATTATCCTAAGTTGGTTTCAAACCTAGTACCAGTCTCAAAACCCACTAGGGGCATCAGAATATGCATTGATTTTAGACACTTATTTATACAAGGCATGTTTGAAGGATGATTTACCTCTTCCTAACATCGATCTCATTATGGACTTAATAGTAGGGCATGGAATACTCTCACTCATGGATAGTTTTAAGGCTACAATCAAATCATAATCACCAAGGAGGATCAACACAAAATTGTGTTCACTTGTCTATGGGGAACCTATTGCTGGAACATAATACCATTCGGTTTAAAGAATGGAGGAGCAACCTATCAAAGAGAATGACCCTCATCTTCCATGACATGATCCACAAAATAGTTGAAGATTATGTGGACAATATTTTGGAAAAATAAAAGAAAAGGAGTGAGCACATACAAGTCTTAGGACCCATCTTTGACAGACTTCAAGAATACAATGTTTGACTAAATCCAAAAAAGTGTGTCTTTGGGGTCACATCAAGGAAAATTTTGAGCTTCATCATCTGACAAAGAGGGATAGAAATTGATCCAACAAAGGTAAAATCCATCCTAGACATGGAACCACCACAAACAATAAAGTAGATGAGAAGACTACAAGGAAGATTGCAGCCCATTAGAAGGTTCTTCATGCAACTATCAGATAAAATCCACCCTTTTTCACATCTTCTCCATAAAGGATAACCTACAAGTGGGATGAGAAGTTTGATAAAGCTTTCCAACAAATCAAAGACTATCTACTAACACCTCTAGTCCTTATGCCACCGATACCAAACAAACCCTTGATCCTGTATATCTTAGCAACACTAGTAGCACTAGGAGCTCTATTGGCACAACATGATGAAAACAAAAAGGAAAGAGCTATTTACTACATTAGCAAAACTTTGGTGGGCTATGAAATGAACTATTAACCTATTGATAAAGCATGCCTACTAGTAGTTTTTTCTTCACAAAATTTTAGGCACTACATGCAATCACATCAAATCAAGCTCATTGCAAAGATTGACCCATTAAAATGCATGTTATCCAAAGAAACTCCCATAGGGAACATGGCCAAACAAGTGATGATCTTAACAAAATTTGACATAGAGTATGTAGAGTGCAAGGCAATCAAAGGACAAGTGATTGTATACCAGCTAGTAGAAGAACCTATCTACACTAAGAACCTTCTGATATCTGAGTTCCCTAATGAATCAGTGTTCCTTATCAACCTCATAGCTTAGTGGAAGATGCAATTTGATGGATCGTTCACCCAACATGGATCCAAAGTAGACATTATTTTTATCATCCCTCAAGGTGATTGCATTCCAAAGTTATACCGGCTATCATCTCCCTATACTAAAAACATTGATAAGTATGAAGCCCTAATCACAGGTTTGAGGGTAGTAGTTCAATGGTAGATTCAAGAGATAAAATTCTATAGAGACTCAGAGTTGGTTATCAACCAAGTCAATGATGACTATCAAAATAAGGATGAAAAGCTCACTCCTTACAAGAAGATGGTGGAAAATATCAAGGACCTTTTTATAGACATAACTTTTGAATAGATTCCTCGCATAAGCATCAGAGAAGTAGACGCCATGGAAACAATTAGATCACTACTAGACATGTTGAACAACGTCCTCCAATGTGAATTCTTGGTAGAACAACTTCTCATACCAACTTTTGAGATCCTTGAATTAGAATTCACGTGTGTCATTATTGGTCTTGGATCCCCATGGTACCATGAAATCTTTACCTACCTAAGCAAAGGAACCCTCCCATCTGATATCACCTCTAACCTTAAAAATACCTTTTGAAGAAGGCATCCCAATTCGTGATCCTAGGTGATACCGTTTACCATCAAAGCATCGAAGGGACATTACTATGATGCCTTAACCAAGAGGAAGCCTTAACTACTTTAATAGAAATACACAATGGAATATGTGTTTCCCATTCTAGTGGTATGACTTTAGTTAAGAAACTATTGAGGATGGGTTACTACTGGCAAACCATGGAAAAGGAAACTCATAAGTACGTGTAGAAGTATGTCTAGTGTCAACAACATGGAGATCTAATCCATGCTCCATCTCAAGAATTACAACCAATGATTACACCCTGACCTTTTTCACATTGGGGGCTTGACCTCATAGGAAAAATCACCCCAACCTCATCCAATTGCCACAAGTTTATCATAATTGCCACTGAGTACTTTACTAAGTGGGTTGAAGACATTCTTATGACCTACATAATGGGAATTTTTTTTTCCAAGTTTATCCTAAACTATCTATTCTACCATTACGGTGTTCCAAAAACCCTCATCTTAGACAATGGAACACCCTTTAAGAATCAATATGTGAAAGAGCTATGCCAAAGATTCAACATCCAACATTGATTCTCTACCTCGTATTATCCCCAGGGCAATGATCAAGTTGAGGCTATGAACAAAACTATCCTGAAAATCCTAAAGAAAAAAGTCAATGAAGTTGGCTGTGATTGGCATCTGCAGTTGAATCCTACTCTTTGGGCCTATTGAACTAGTATTTGCATGTCCACAAGTGCAACCCCTTTCTCCTTTGTCTATGGATCAAAAGCTATTCTACCTATTGAGGTTGAGCTCCCATCATTGCGAGTGTCACTACAAAACTTGATCACTAATAAATAATATAGAATATCTCGTCTAAATGAGCTAGAATTCCTAGATGAGTGTCATCTCGATGCCATCAATCACTTGCAAGTATATCAAATTGACTAAAATAGAGCTATAAAAAGAGGATCAAATTTTAGTCTTTCCAAGTAGGGGATCTTGTCCTAAAGCAGAATCAGAAGAACCTTCTAGATTAGGATAGTAAAGGAAAGTTTAAGCCTAACTGGTTGGGTCCCTTTGTCATCATAGCTAGCTATGGATCAGGAGCATACCAATTGTCAAAACCTAAAGGAGAACCCTTGCAGGAGCCAACTAACATCTTGCATCTCAAAATTTTTTATTACTAGTCTTGAAGGGTGTAAATCTGAAAATACAAAAAAAATCAAAATATGATCAAAATCCAAAAAAATGAGAAAAAAGGATTGAAAAAGTAAAGAAAAAAATCATCCTCTAGTGAAAATCTCTTCGGTGGCACTTTGAGAAAGTACCTTGGTGAAAACCTGGAAAATAAAAAGCATCTCCATCTATTCTTTGGCTCTTTTTTTCTATCATTCTTTGTACCACCATTTATCCATCGTTTATCTGCATCCTTATCATAGCTTGATGTTGTGAATTATCGCGATCCCTTTAAAACTACTTGGCATATTCCAAAGGTCAGTTTGTCCTGCATTTATTGAAGTAGTCTAACATGTCATGTTGGGGACACTTCATTATGGATCATGTAAAGCTCTTATATATCTTAAGGTCATCAAAAATACCAAAAAAATCCATAAAATCTCATCAAAAATGCCAAAATAAATCATAAAATGTTAATCAGAAAATACAAAAACATTTGCAAAATCTTGTATAGCTAAAATCGAAAACATTCAAATTTTTTAAAAGGAAAAATCCAGAACATCCAGAAAACATCAAAATCCTAAAAAGGTCAAACACCGATAATCAAAAAAATATATACCCTTGTCAAACTACATTGTCTCTGAGCTTGAATGTAGGCAAGACCATCATTGATGTGCCCTTGAGACACCCTCAGCCAGTCTTTTAGGAGTCCTCTACAATAAACTAACATTTCGTCACCTATTCATTTCTCATCTTATCAATAAGTCAAGTTAGTCAAACTATGTGGTATTTGCGTGTATAACGTAGGAAAGGATTATCTTTGATCAGCCCCCGAGGCCCCTAGGATAGGTCTTTAGGTTAGTTTTTTAGTCAGAAAACTCTCAAAAATCCCTAAACATCCAAATAATTCAGAAAACCCCAAAAAAATCCAAATATTCAGAAAATCCCTAAACATCCAGATAATTTAGAAAATATAAAAACATCCAAATATTCTAACAACACAAAAACATTAAAAAATTTGAAAAACCCAAAACATCCACATAAATTTTCAAAAAGGTCAAAAATAGCCTCAAAACATTCTCAAAATACCAAAAACATTGAAATATTCTAAAAAATCCAAAACCACCCATCCCATCTTGCTTTCACCTGTAATAGCTTTCACCCATAATAAATTGATCACCACATTCACTCTTTGGCAAAACAAATAGAAAACAGGTATCACAAATCGTAAAGTGAGAACCTAAGTGTTAAAATCTAAAGTTTAGATTATAGGTAAATGTGTCAATGAAGTTTATATCAATGGCTTATCATAAAGCTCATCATCATCCTAACATCAAATAACTACCTGATCAACATTTCCTTGGATGTATCCTTCATATCACGAACATCAGTATCTGGCATCACCTTAGTTAAATTAAATAGGCAAGAGATATAGATAACACTAACTATTTTTCTTTGATCTTTTCTGATGATTTATCTTAATGACCCATTCCTAGGACCTCTCAATGATTTATATCAAAATGATTTAGAGAGAAAGGAATAGGGAATTGATCATGGTCTTTCATTTGTTGTGCTTGTGGATACTCTTGTAAAATAATCTTGGCGCATACTTTCTTAGTTGTGTAGGAAGGTTGTTTGGAGTATGTTGTTAACTATTGTGTATGCTTTGGTCCAATGTATTCTAAGCTTCTAACTTACATTCCAATGAGGTTTCCATATGTTAAGATGTGAATAGGAACTATCCTATCTATTTATAGAGTCAAATTCCATTACACTAGATACAACGCCATCCTGGTTATCAATACCTTGATACATCGTGTCTATATGTTATATCAAACAATAAGGAATGACAAAAAATCCTAATCCAAAAATGTGAGAAACTCATCATCCTACATTCATCCTCATCATGCATGTCTCATCACCATCTCTAATAAAGTCTCGATGGATCATAGACTTGTTGGATCTTTTGAAGCAATCATTAAAATCAATGGTCATTCATTCTTTATTCTTCTATCTACTTTGCACACTAGCCTAGTATCATGAAAGTCAACAAAAACATCATCAATACATATATCCTGCATCCATGAATCATCAACATACATGCATCTCATAATCATACATCTTGCATTAGTTGTAATAAATAATATAGATTTGTTATTCTAAGCATCTTAAATCATAACATCACATATCATAAGCTACATCACATTGAATTTTCATAAACAAACATCCACATTAACCATCCATACATCCATATGCATACCTGATCATCTCAGAAAATTGCATAGAAAATACACAAAAAGAAATGCATCTATAACATCTGCATATCATATAATATCATGAAAAGATATTGAAAATGAATATAACATTGCATACCATCTCATAGCATCGCATATCACATAAGCATAAATAAAGTGTATCCATACATGATCAAATAGAATAATCTCATATCATACAATCATAAACATGCAATAAGATGAACACATCATATAGGATCCATATCCATATCATACATATCAAAAAATGAATGTCATGGTACAAAATATGGATCAGTGTGTGTATAACAATCATAAATACAATATCCACAAGGCTATCAAAAAGGATCCCATGAATGTATATCTATGTTAAAGAACGGGGAAAAAAAATCAAAAAGTGTCTGTACATTGGAAGCTAGCCTTGATGGTTGCTCCCCTCTTTGGCCTACCTCTCTAGCTAATCCTCAGCCCTGGGCCATGCATTGCTTTGTTGTGAATAATTAGGCTATCTCAGTGGTGCTAACACATCACAGTGGTAATGCATCCTATAATATGTCACCTCGATCATGGCCTCTCTAATTCAATTTTGTAGATACAGTCCTTCCCTGGCTAGCTACTACCATCGCCTCTATCTGGTGTCACCACCTGATCTCCTAGTCTCTCTCCATGGTCACCTATAACTACTACTTGGGATGGTTCCTCTCCATTGTGATGGCCACCACCTATTGTCTAGCTTGGTCTTGCTCACTTGTCAAAAATTGCACATGCTACTGCAACTATTGTATCTGAATATCTCTCACATTAAGCGTGGTGGTTGTGCAGGTTGCTACTGTGTAGGCTATTGCTGCTAAATTGGAGGCTATTGAGGATGTTCCTGACCAATTGGCAGAGCTTTTGAAACATACCCATCTTGGTGATCTTGGCCACCTTATCCCTTTCCCTATATTCTACCCTTGCCTACTCCTCTCCCTCTTGGTCTCCCTCACAGAGGATCACTTGTTAGATCTATCAAGCATCAAGGAGGTTTGTACCATGCATCATAAGCACGAGTCATCTATATGACCACCTGACCTTGGTCATAAGCCCATGGCTGAGCTACCAACTTCCTGAATCCATTCACTACCTTTAGAGCTGGAATAGTGGGTCCCCATGTGGGAACCTCTCGAGTAGACCAAGAAAAAATGGCTTTGTAAGCATTGTCGGGCTTGTCTTGTTGCTCGCTGAACTTCCGTGCAACTCTATCTGACAAGTATTTCTCTATAATAATATTCTCCTGACCCTGCATATACCGAGCTTGTTTGAAAAAAAAATGGTGTTGTGCATCCTCATACTATCCTGACATTTGTAGCCAGGGTGCCACCTAAATATTTTCATGTCATCCAGTACTCATTGTTAGTACAGGAGCCCCATCTGTCTAGTGTGCCATAGGGTAATGGCACCTCTATATTACCAAATCACTGGATCATCTAGGTCAACATTGACCATATGTACTATCGACTAGACCACAACTATATGCTCTCATGCCCAAATGTGAAGCAGGGTCACCCTTGCACCAATGGCTCTGTCATCGCAATAGACAAAGTCGTGAATGTCATGATATAATGAGGTCAACATCACTGGACCCTATGCAAATAGAGTCCTCTTATGGAGCATCCTGGGCTGAACCCTCTACTCCATCAGTTTGGAGTGACCAAACCTGAAATGATGGCTGCAATAATCAATCAAAATGTGGGAACATGACCTCTATACATATTGAGGTCTATTTTTGATGTGACTAGGGAAATTTTATCCAAATCCATCACCTTGTGACATGCATCATATCTGACATCGACATCATATATCAGCCACTCACCATGTATCGAAAAACACAAAATACGCCATACATCCTCTAAGGTAATTGTAACCTTTCCTGTCGGGAGGTGAAATGATGAAGTCTCACTGTGCCATCTCTCACATAGAGCAACCATCATAGCTAAATGAGTCTGAATGATGGGCACATATGCAACATACCAAAGTTTGATCTCTCCCAAGTGCTCCTAGCGTAACTATGACAAATCACCTAGTCTCTCCAAAATTGTGGGCTTGTACTCACATGACATCAATGGTGGAATGAACTGCACCCATGAAGTGCACAACGTAAAAAATCAAAGAAATTTGACTAAATTTGGAATTTTCAGCTTAAAAATCACAATAGCGTTGCTATATTTAAATTCCAAATTGCGACATCCTAAGGAATTTTAAATTGAAAATCACAAAGTGCATCGTCAAACACAAGAGCATCATGATTTAAGCTTTGGAAACCCTAACCCTAATTTCCAAATCTGGAAGTGCGTCGATATATGCACATGCATCACAATTTTAAATCATGAAATACATCACTAATACATATGCATCACTATAATTCATTTTAGCATCGCCGATTCTCAAAAGGGCATCACTATATAGCGATTCCACCAAAGTTTAAAATTCAAAGCACAATAAATGCATCAAAAAGTCAAATTTCAAATCAAGTTTTGAGTTACATACTGATGGTCCTGAGCTTGGAATCTATTGATACTCTCAAACTTGGTTGAAAATGTGTTATGGGAGCTGTCATTGCACCATTTCGTCAGAGGGTCAAAGCTCAAAACAACAAGAATCTATGTGGTGTGAATGCACAAATGAATTGAAAGTGACCCTTCCTGGCTTATTTATGCTAGAAATTATGGTTTTTTTCCCTAATTCCACATTCAAGCTAGGGTTTATCATCATTTTCACCAATTTTTCCAAACTAAACCTAATTTTGCATCATTTTTTGCATTTTTGGCATAATTCTTGCATCCTAAAGCCTTTTTGGACACCCTAGGGAAGTTTTTCACCTTTGTCAAGAAATCAGGGGTGGGGAATTAGCTTTATCCTTCTATTGGGGCATAAAAAAAATCAGATTTTTTTAATTTTTTAAGCAACAATTCTTATTTGAGGAGTGTTATTCTTTGAACCAAAGTAGCAGGTACCTCACTTCAAAGAGGGGCAAAATGTAGACACTAAAAAATATCCTAAATGATATTATACACTTGAAACAGGTATACTAACATCATTTCCTCTTTAAACCCATCCTCTTTTCGCTTAATTAATTAAAATATCCTAGCTATTTAATTAATTTCCTTATTTTCATCCATTAACCTAATTCATCAAATTAGGTTAATTCACCCCCTTTGATGCTAACAATTCATCTCATAAAATTAAATAGATCATTCTATTTAATTTAATTCCCTAAGTCATCTTATTTAATTAAATAACCCTATGTTATTTAATTAAATATCATCTCACCTTTCCCCCTTTCATTAAATCATTTAATTTAATGAAAATCACTTTATTCTTCAAATCCCGTAATTACATGATTAAAACTTGTTTAATTAACAATTAAACTTAGAATTTTCCTCCAAAAGAGAAATATTCCCATGGAATATTCCTTATCTATTTTTTTCACTATTAAAACTTTCTTTTAATTTTCAAAATATCTTTTATCCTCACCCATGAGAATATTCTAAAGAATATTCTCTCTCCTCTAATAATCTCACTTGGCTTCTTGAGCAAGCTAAAATTTTAACCTCTTGAGCAAGTCACCTTGTGACCTGTGTATGCAAGTCAAAAGTGTGTTTGTTTGGAACAAATGTGAGCCCTTGATTAAATCCCATCTTGCATTCTCACTTGTTAATGATAATCCATGATCCATGTCTCTTCTTCCTTTCATCCTTGACTGTTGATTAATATTTTTGATCTCAACCCTCTATTTCTCATTTGCTCTCCTATAAATAGGACACTATTTGGAGACAAATGGATCCATCTTTCAATTGCAAACTTATGTTGTTGAGTTCAATTGCATTCACACTCTCAATTTAATCACTTTTAACTAATTTTAGTTCATTTTTTTAGTTGCATAATAGCTTAATACATCCATTAATTTCTTCCATGCATCCATCTTAGATTGTTTATAAATTAGGGTTTCCATCTTTTAGCTTAGAATTAGCTTAGCAATTGCATAGTTAGATAAACTTTAACATAAAATCATGTTAATTTAGCTTGCATCATGTTTAATTTAGCATAAACTAGGTTTTCATCCATTTATCACAATGGTTTCATTAATTTTCTTCCCTAGAATTGATTGAAACAAGCTCACAAATCATAGGATTGGGAAAGGGTCGTTGTTCCACATCAACATGACACCAATTCCAAAATGGGATAAGTTTCAAATGGGTTAGAGTAGACATTTAACTATTTTCATAGTTTGTAATTTTTAGTTTCAATAAATGCTTAGTTTAACTTTCAATTTGAATGATCTTGTTTTATATTGAGGTTTAGTGGCTAAATTATGATTCAATTCATCATGGATCAAGTGTAATCGACCCACACTAACAATCCTCAGTCCATAGTTTGCTTCATTTATTTGATTTAAGAAAACTTGCTATATAGAAGATTCTCTCAAAATCATAGTAAAATCCTTTATTCCAAGATGAATGTTCAAAATCTTTCCCATCATAACAATGAACAAAAGTATCAGTCATTAACCTGAAATTTGTAAGAGTTTCATCAAATTCTACTTTTCCACTCTCTTTTGCATTCTGAATTTTATTCCCAATTTCATCCATGAAGAATGTCCTTAGCTTGTAGATCTTGTAGTTAGCCATAACTTTATGAAACAAAAATTTTTTCTTATGGATCCTCTAATCTATGAAAAACAAGCTTTACGGTCCAAAAAAATATACCATAATGATCTATGTGGTTACCTTGTTGGAGAAAAAGATTTGGTTTTTTTTATAGTGAGATGCAGGATACACCAAAGAATAGATCTAAAAATATCAGATTTTAAAACCTTCAAATCTTTGAGATTGTTACAGATTTGATTTGATTTTTATATAGTTGGACGAATCTAAAAAAAAGTTGCTTGAAAATGATGTAAATGAAAATGTTATTTGTTCAGAATAATCAAGGGGTGTTATTTTTCACTTGCACAATTTTTTTTTGTCTACCTTAAGATAACCATTAAAATTATCATTTTTTTAATCATAATATTTCATTGTATATTTGTATTTTGTTAGACTGTATTGGATAGTTAATGGTTAAGTTTTAAAATAAAATAAAAAAATCAGCATAATATACTTTTAGTGTACTTTTCATCACTTGTAAATCTAATTTTTTGTTACTTTTTGTGATCATAAAAAATAGAGATGATTTTAGTCTCATGCCCTCCTATGAAATATTTTCATGCATGTTTAAGATCTCTACAAGGTGATGAAAAAGGCCCTAGGGTTTGGTAGGGTTTTGAGTATCCTTATTGTTTTGACGGTAATGTTGTCAATAAGTTCTCTCCTTGCCCAAATATAGTCACCTAAGAAACTGCCATGATGCTCTTGACTATAAATTACTTTGTTCTCCCTACCTTCTCACTACAGGTTTGACTCTTCAACTCTACCAACTGCTCTTCCATCTCAGTGTCTTTTCATACTCTTGCATCTATTCTCTTATGAAATTATTCTTATGACTTTAAAAGCTATCACTAGGTCTATTATGATTGTTAGGTCTTTGAGGGTATATTATTTCCTACTATGAACTCTTAGATTGTCATACTTTTGATGAAAATTCTCCAAGGATTTTTTCTCACTAACTTAACTCTCTATATATTCTCCATTATGCATTGAAAATTCATGGTTTCTAGTTAACTATTTATTGGTGTAACCATTGCCATGTTTCTTGGGACTGTCATCCCTATAGGATAGTTTCCATATAGATCTAAATGCAATTTAAAAGGTGCCCATAAATATTGACAAGTTTCATTAGACTATTGTATCAAGGTAGTAGATGGTTGTGACAAGTTTCATAATATGACCATACTGCAAGAGCCAAGAAGACATGGTGCGGTGTAGTGGTAACATCCCCCATTACCATGAAGGCCGAACAATAAATGTGTGGTATGGAAGTAAATTAAATACTTCTCCTGAATCCCCACAAGAGCCAAGAAGCAATGGTGTAGTGTAGCAGTAACATCCCGCATTACCACAAAGGCCAATCAATAATGGTACGGTGTAGCGGTAACATCCCACATCACCGCAAGGATCAAGTAAAAATGGTGTGATATCATAGTTAAACTATAAAATGAAATATCACATTTCTTTGAGAATTTTTTTAAAATAGTTTTCTTTCCTTGTGTATATTGCTTCCACATTTTCATGTATGTCTAGCAGGGCACTTGTAGCTACAACATATGGCAAAAAAATCCCTATTGTTATGATTTGATGGATGTCCCTTTGTTATTACTGGATATTTGATATAGTTTACATTATTATAGTGTAATTCTATTTTATAGATTGTTCCATTTAGCACCACCAATATTCTCCAAAAGAACAATGTCCTTGTTTAAAATCATGGAAATGGTTCACATCTCTTAGAACAATTTCTCTTGCAATAATCTTGGAGGTGAATTTAGATACAGTGTGAAAATTAGAACATACTTGAAGGTTCTTAACAACTCTAATAGTTGTACCAGGGGCCATGTCTAACAAACCAAATACATTTGCTAACTTTTCACTATGGTGGTAGATAAATGATTCATTTTTCTTCTATTCCACAATATTAAGTAAAAGTATTGAATTTGGAAATACTCTCTTGCCTTCATTTGCCAAGCCAATTTCTCCAATTTTGCATAGATCTCCCATGTTTGTGGATATGATCTATCTCCTACACAAAAAATCATGTACCATTCTATGCCCTTCAATCCAACTACATGCAAGTATCTTTTTAATTCCCCTATCTTTTATCAATTTCCTTACTATTTGAACCTCACCACACCTGCCTGCTTTTGCACATATATTTTAGAGAACATAAGTTGCAGAATTTTTAGGATCCAACCTAAAATGTAGTGTTTCTAGAATACTTAGCCTATATTCATATATGATCCAAGGAACCAAAGGTTTAACTAGCATCTTAGTAATAATGTTTAGAGTGTCCTAAAGATATCTAGCATGGGCACGAAGGTCAACCTTGCACACCTAATGATCAACTATATATGTACTGCAATAAGGGTTACTGACGTGTGAAGTATGTGCAACCCTCATCCACTAAACCTGCATGACTGCATGCATCTAGAACACAAGAAAATCTTATAATGTAGGTGTTCCAGAGTACTTCATTAATTCAAATATTTTGAGAGATTCCTTGCAAAATATATTTTGTACACATTCTACAATCATATCATTTCATTCCATGAGATGACATCTCTTTGAGGAATTCTATCAAACAATTCATTTTGTACTACATTTGGTGTCATATCTGTGGTAATAATGGTTAGTTTCATTACATTCAAATTTTGAATTCTGGGATTTAATTATATTTAGTAAATAGATTGATGGTTTTTTGGATAGTGAAACTAGCTCTCTTAAAAATTAATTGAAATATCTAGAAGGATTATTTTAATTAAAGAGGATTTTATGGTTATTTTTGTAACAATGATTTTATAGTGCAACTAGCTTGCTATTTTCATTCAAGATACAAGTCATCAAAGTCAAGCACATACCAAGAAGATGATACTCTAATTCAAACCCTCAACCTCACTTAGTTTAGTCTGCTTACATGGAATATTAAGGAAGTTGTTAAAAAATTAACATATATCATTTTTTGTTTGTGAAGGAGAATCATGTGAAATTCAATATGGTAGTGGATCAATATCTAGTTTCTTAAGTAAAGATGATGTCACAATTGGGAAATTTGTTGTGAAACATCAGGTTAGCAATTTTTGGATGTTAAGGCTTCCTAGCTGGATATCAAAGATATTTTCTCTTCAAATTAATTTGGAAATTATGTATAAATGGATTCTTCCATGGTGCAAATCTTTACTCAGACAAGACATGAACCGGGGTTGACATTTTAGTTGTCTAACTAAGTCTGATGGCATTCTTGGGCTTGGTTTCTAGGAAATTTCTATTGATAATGTTGTTATAGTCTAGTTAGTGTTAATACATCACTAGAACATGGTTTAGCCTTTGAAACACTTAAGCAATAAGCGATGGCCAAGGGGAGGATATTCCTACAAATATTCTATCCATCAGAGGAACTCTTCACATCACTTATTCATTTTGTAAAGTGATGAGTATTACAACAATGCATGATGGCTATATGGAAGGAGGTAATGGAGAATATGGAATAGCCACTTGGCAATCTCTTAGAGTATCATCACTATTTTAAAGCATGTTGCCAAAAAGAAAAAAGCAATGGGAAAAGGTGATTGAGAGCCATTGATAGAAGTTTTAAATCAAATGGATCAATGAATGAAATTTAAAATTAATGACTAAGTGTTACAATGCTCATGTTCACTCGTACGAGCCATCTTTCACCATTAATGGTCAATCTGCTCATCTCTAAAGCCATTAAAGAAGTGAATAGGTCATTTTTCCACCATTCTTGTAAGAATCTAGGAGTAGAAAGGAAAACATGAGCTTCAGGAGGAGATAATTTGAAGAACAAAGAGCTTCTTTTCCCAGGTAAGCCAATTCTATATACTCTTGTGTTTGGTTTTTAATCATTGGGTTAGTTTGAAAATTGGGGTTGAAGTATAGGGTTTTATAGCTTGAGGATTGTTGTATCCTCTATCTTGTAAAAGGAGTTTCATAGTTTTATATTGGGTTTGAGGAGTGGAGTAGATAATTGTAGAATTTAAGTGTGAACCTTGTAAATTTGAGAGCAGAGCCTTAGTTCTTGTTTAATTTGAAACCCTACTCCCCTTGAATCTTGCAAAATAAGTCAACTCGGTGAATCCTCCAAGCCTGAAGTGAAACCTAAGCAAAAAATACCTAGAAAGAAAAAACTTAAAGATGATGTACAACAAAACCAGAAGTATCAAAGACATCTGAGAAGAAGAGGCCAATGAAGAGGGATTTCACTAGGTTTATGGAAGAGGCAACTAAAGGTTCCTCTTTAGAGGTAAAACAAGTTGGGAAAAGAGCAACTGATGAAGGTGTTTTAACGAGTCACTTTTAGGATTTGGCATCTGGGGTCAGTGATATTGTGGTACCTTAGAGTGGATGTGAATTATTACTCTATTCTTTTAATAGAAGGTTTTCCAATCATCGAACATGTCATCTCTAGACATGTGACATTGGCAATCTTATTGTTCTAAATGTATTTGTGGAGGTATATTTAATTATGAAGTTGGCTAGATGTTATGACCCTAAGGATAGGGTGATAAGGAGGTTTATAGATGAAGCACCTATGTTGGATATAACCAGAAGCCATATTTTAGAAGTTTTCAATTTGAATCCTTTTGCAACTCTTTCAATCAATTTTGGTGCCTTGTATCAAGAGTATGAACAAAACAAATATGGATGTGTTTGTTAAAGAGGACAAGGTGTTGATTGATGCTAGATACAATCAACATAATTCTAAAGTGCAGAAGTTGTTGGATACTCAATGGTCCACTGAGGAGTATAATGCATGGCTTGGAAAGTTTATAGATTAAGCATTAGATAAAGTATGGTTAAAAATTATCTCCTCTTAGCTATAAGGTTGATGATAAAAGCCATTGATGTGGAGGTGCTCTATTTTCTTCCTTTTAAGGCTTTTATGTTTTAAGTCTTGTAATCTTAAAGAGCACGTGGAAAGTATTTTTTCTCATGGGAGAAGTATCTACATCAGCTAGGGATTTTTTCTTGGAGAATGGGAAGTATCTGCATCAACAAATGAAAATGACTTTTTCCTTACATGAGTTTTCCCCCTCAAGTTTTGCAAAATATAAGGGTCTTTGAAGTGCAAAATGTAATTGTCAAATGAAAAACTGGCATGTGTACATTGGCTTGAAGCTTTTTTTTCTCCCTTGTTTTTATAAAAGGGAATTCAGGGCCAAATGTACATGGTTATTACCTAATTGATCTTAGAGAAGTTTTGTAACCAGGTCTAGATAATACAAACTTGAGTCTGTTTTAGGTTTTAAAGGTTTTAGAGTCTTGTAATGGTGAACATTGATAATAGTAATTTCACATTTTGAGATATAAATGGAAAATATTCAAGGCCAACAAACTCCATTGTATATTTTACATAGATTATGAATAAAAATGAATCAAAGAATGTTTCTATACATCTTCATTTCCTTTCCTTTGATTTTTTATTCATTGTTATTATGATTGTTCAATGAATGAGTTAAATTTGTATTAGCATGGATAAAGGTTTATGTGAATGTATGCATGGATAATTAAGCATTATTGGTTTAGTTTCTTTTATCAACGGTGTAAGGCACCATTGATAGGATTTATTGTGACAAGTTTGATGTTGTTAAGATATTTGCAATTACATGATTTAAGATTCTCCACCCTAGGATAAGGCATTGGTCGTGATAGGTCATGTTGTGTTACAATTCTAGAGATCTTTCTTAGCAACTACATTCAAAATCAATTTTAATCTCCATTTTCTATGTGAATGTATGTTGAGCTTAAATTATAATACTTTCTCATGCCAATGTGATGTTTTCATAAGGATTAGCTAGATCTTTAAGTTTTCCATTTGTTAAAAAATTAAAGGAGAATATATTTATTAAATTTACAATGTATATGATAGTTGGCACAAGAGTATCTGAAAATACATTGTAGGGATCACCCTCTCATGTTTTACAAATCCCAAAGTGTAGAGAGATATCATATCAAGCTCTTTCTTGTTTTTTGGCCAATCCCTTAGAGTTATTGAAAATTTAATTTGGCACATTCATAGATAACTATTGAGATAAGCTTGGTTCATTAAAAATAACCAACAAAGGATATTGAGAAAATTTTGAAAAAGAGGAAAAAAAGTTTATGTAGGTTGTGCAAGTATAGTTGAGGTATTGAGGAAGTGTTTTGAGTACATGGAGTTATCTTTTTGTTATAGAGTTATAAGATGAGTTGGAATGAAGTAATGAGCTAAGATGATGTCTCTAGTACTTGGTTTCCAAGTGCTTTTGAGATAAATTGATAAATAGAGTAAATCATGTTGTGCAAGTGTTCATAGTGTGCTCTAGTATTGTTCTCCATGTTTCTTCTATATTGATCCTATTCTTGCATGGATATGATATGTTTTTCATGGATGTCAGAGGTTGCTATATTTAGAATTTGGGTTTCTAGATCATTATACAGAGTGACATATTTTCACCAGTGTGTGAACTAGTTTTTCAGTGATGTTTCCTATGGCTAGGGAGAAATTTATTTGATCTGCATTTCTCCACTATTTGGCTTCAGGCTATGTGGATTTAGGAAGTTCCTTATGATTTTTTTATCTTTTTGTATTCAAATTTTTACTTTATTTGGTGTTGTACAGTGTGAGTTTAACTTGTCAGTATGCATATAAGGGTTACCAATTATTCCAAGTTGAAGTAGTTCTATGATGCAAGGTTGGATGAAGCATTTTATGAATATCAAGTAATTTTTGGATTATTCTAGATTGTGTTCAAGTGAGTTTTGTTGACTAGAAGTTTAGGATTGATCTAAAGAAGTGCATACTTAATGATTATGGTGTTTAACATAGGTATTGGTCAGCGTTGTGTTAGCACTACATGTGAATCTTGTAGAAGCATGTTGAGGTGTGTTGGGATCTATTTGGGTCATAATTAAGTATTTTTGTAGGTTTCCTTCATTCCTATTCACCATGGGAATGTATTGGTTTTGACCTATTTTGAATTTGTATGTATAATAGCTAGTTGTTGGCATTGGAGCAGGTTTTTGAGGTAGAGGTTGATATAAATAAGTATGGTGTTGTTGTGAAGTTGATGTATAAATGAAATTTGAAGCAAGATAGATGGGAGATTAATGGGAGTGAAGTGTGTGATGTGAGTTTTAGTGTTAGGGTTCCTGAAGGCAGTGAGCTGGAGGCATCCAAAATCATTCAAGCAAGGTTGTGAGATTGTTGGAGCATTGTGGTGGATTCCTTGTTGCATTGACAAAGTGTTCTATATGTATCATTCTTCTTCTATCTTCTTGTATTTATTTCCGTGGTAGTGAGCCTTGGTTGTGACACTTTTTGGACAATGTGTCCTATTTTGGCAATGGGCCCTTGTACCAATTTTGCAATTACTTATATTGTGAGCTAATCCTTATAGTGGTTTTTCCCTCATTGGGTTTTCCACATAAATCTTGTGTTATCTTATGTATGGTGTTGCTATTTTAGTTTTTGTTATTTTCATTTCATGTTGAATCATACTAACAAAATAAGGGTTTAATGAATGCTTGTGGATCTGATTACTATTGAGGGTTTTGAAAGTTTAATTTTCTATAATTAATTCATCCCCCCCTCTCAGTTATTTTGTTTATTCAATAGAATGAAGCATAGTCAAAGCTTTTGGTGACATCACTGTGTTGAATATCAACTACCAACATCATCATGTAGATAGGAATATTTATCTTTTAGTCCTCTCCAAGGACTTGGCACAAGGTAAAGTAGGTATTAAAAAATAATCCTCGAAAACATCAAAACTAAAATACTCAACCTCATTTGGAGAAAATATGATAGGTCTTTGGTAATTATCCATTTTCTATACTTTGGGAGAAAAAAACCTTGTAACTATGCTTATCCTTCTCATATTCTCTTCATAGAGATCCAAAGTCAATTGTGGTACTAGTAGAGGGATTCAAGTCAAATGTTTCAATAGTTTGTAACTTTGAAATTCCTAACAAAGGATCACCTTTCTCACTTTTGACTTTTTTTTTCTTATCATCACATCCTCTTACCAAAGCTCTCATTAAATCAACATTTAAAAATAAATTTGGGACCACTAATTTTCCCAAGTCTAAAGTCCACAAGTTTGATACTGGCCTATGGTATTGACTTCTTTTGTATGTGTATTCAAATAATGTACACTAATGTATAGGGATGACTATTGGAAGTTTGGAGATGTTGGAAGCTTGAGTTGTTTGTGGTTTTCTTAGTTTTTGTCATTGATGTCAACCCATTGTATAAAGAGAGTGTTCAATTACTATTGGAATTGTTTGTATTGATTTCAACACATGTTGGTGTTGTCATTAATGTCCTATTTTAGTATAGTTGTAGAGTTTTTTGGTGTGACTTGTGATTGAGGAGATTGACATAGTTGAAAAGTGTTGCAAGATGAAAATGTTAGTAATGTTTTTGATAAAGCTAGTTTATCTTCTTTCCAAGTTCTTATGAGAAAATTTGAATAAAAGAGAGTTTGGTGTGATACAGTGGTGTTCAATGTTTTTATCTAAATTTATTCATGATTGAAGATATTCTCATGTGGTTTGGAAATTATGATTAGAGGTGCTCAAAGGTTTCATATCTAGAGTTTTAGGTTTTGGATCATACTACAGTGGAAAATGTGTTTGAAAATATGTCTATCTAGTGAAATTGGGTGTCTAAGATAAGTGAGATTTATCAACATTTATCTATAGTGAAGGTTTTGGTGTTGTAGATTTGGGAACATACTATAATTTTTATCTACCTTCCCTTGACGTTTTAGGTTCTAAGCCATTTCACAAAGTGTTTGGTGTGTTGGATGTTTGTGCCAATATATCTAGTTACATAGAATGTGGTGGAGCTTGCAAAATCCATGGTTGTTTTTGAACTTCTGTGATCCTTGAGGTTTTGAAACTCCTCAATTGTATCTACTTATGGTTCTAAATTGTGCACAGGGCTTAAATCATTCTAAAACCCTAATTTTTCCATGCCTTGCACTTTTGTTCTATTTGCTCATTGACCCGCTGTGCCCAGTTCTTGGTCGGCCAAGTTATAACTTATGTATTAGACAGTCATTCTTTAACTGACCCATTTACCTTTCCTTTCTTGTCATGACCCCATTCAAATATTTAATCTTATGTCCCTAGGTCAAAAAAATGTTGCCCAAATCTTATTAACCTAGCTGAGGCCCACTTTTAAGTTGCTAAAATTTGCATGTGTAGGTTTAAACTTTCAATACAGGCGATTGGCTCTAAGTAATTTGATCTTGACTATTCCTTTCTCCCTTGTGTTCTAATATTCATTAAAATATTCCAATGGGCTGGCAGGTGGGTGCCATGTATCTTACCTATCAGTGGGCCCCATTATCATGTGAAGTCAATAAAGCATCAAGCTCTAAAAAATTGATGGTTGAGATGAAGTGGTTCAGGTTAATCTTGATCAGCCCCCGCTAACCCATGGGGGACCCATCAACGTCTCTTATCTCTTAGAGGGGAGGTGGGGAGGTGACATGTGGCTTGGTGGGACCTGACGTGGGTTAGGGCTAGTGTATGCTTTCGTTCCATTGAAGGGACTCTAAATGGTCTTGCTTTGATGTATGGTGGTCTCCTCGATATGTTTGATGGATATCGACATAGAATTGTATGCATCCATTAGACACATGGTGACATATCGCTTGGTCACTTCCAATTGATATTGTGAAGTGAGGTGATAGGGTGGTTCTCACAATGAGTGATGAATGTGAAATGAAGATGAAAGTGATGTCAAGGAGGACAAGTGGTGGTAGTCCATCGACCTACTTGGATTTTGTGGGTCCGTGTTCTTTGCTAGTGATACAACAAGGGATGGTGCATATTTATAGGGAAATCAATCAACGGTCATGTTTTAAAGCCTGTCAAAGATCCAATCTTGGCCTTCTATTTCATATCTAACAGTCAGAATTCAAAGTGTAATGGCTAGCTGACTCTTTTTGTGGTAAATGCAGGTAGTAATGGTGTGTCTCTATCTCAACTACCATATCAAATCAAAATGTGTCTAGATCAAATTTTGGTGTTTCTTCCAAGCCAAATTGATTGTTGAATGGTGTCATTTATTCCTTTAAGTGTTGTAGAGGTCAAGTTCCTTTTTTTTAGGGCATGGTTTCTTGATTTTGGCTATGGATTCCTAAGTTTTTGATCTACATTTATCATGAACACCATGTTGTGGTATGCTCGAGGTGTCAGGGGCCTTTATGCCTTGGTTGTTACTTTGTTTTGGGGGAGAATTTTTGTTTTTGTAATATGATTGAGGTTCTTCTTCTTGTAACCCTAGTTAGAGTTAGGGTTAAGGATTTTTGAGTTTGAATTTGAGTTATGCTTGCACTATAAAGGGAAATTTATGGTATTGTTTTGGGTTTGGACTTTTGCTCTCCAACTTGAGGGTTTTGGTCTATTATTTCCCTTCCATGATTTTGTTTTCTAGTTTTCTATAAGTCTTTGATTGAATCAAGTTGAATAGGGTAAGTCCTTATGACATAGATAGGGAATGCTTTATGTTATGCTTTTTAATAATAATAGATGACTACAATACACATTGCATTTTGTTTCAAATCTAAATGTCGATATGTCATGTTCTCCAAATATTGTACACATTATCTTTTGAATAAAAGTAATCGAGGGTTATTTTGATGCTTAAAGCACATTTGTTGTTTGAATTATTATATGTTTTCCTATCATTCAAGGAGTAGTGTAATTGCTTGCATAGAGATAGTGGATGTATTATTGTTACAATGTGAATTAATAAGTAATATGATGGTTTTCCTTTTGTTGGTTTCCTATTGCAAGGTAGTAGGGTTATGAGAATCCATGGTTGGTTTGTTGTAGGAGTTTATTTCATTCTTTACTCTGTATGGATTATACATTGGTGAAGGAGATTCAAAAAGTTTGAAGCTAGGGAAAAATTAAAATCTTTATATGAAAAACATTTCCCTACATTCTTAGTTTAGATTTCCTTTCATTTTTCCTATTTGTCCTTTCCACACTACCAGAAGTCACTAATAACATAGAAGGTTGTGTAGATGATTTATCCCATCAAAGGCCTTCCCCTATTACAGTGTGATAATCTGCTTTAGCATATAGGAATACCCACCTTGGCTATGTAGAGCCTAAAGTGCATAGGAGAAGCTTTCAAATCATCTCTTGTTCATTGTCCATTGACTTAGGGTCTCTAAGCATAAGTGTTGACAATGATTTTACTCGCAGCAATAGGGCAAATAAATTCTTCATAGATAAACCCCAAAGATCTTATCCTTCTTGAAAGATATGGAACAAAGACAATCTAAAAGGGATTATGATTTAATAGGAAAAGATTGGATTTAGTTTAATCCCAAGTCTCTGGTAATTAGGTTTTGATTGTACTAGGTTTTCTCTCAAGTATAATGTGATATTTTTGTTAATCTCAAAGGGAATATGGTTACCTTCAATTTTGTTAAGAATCATAAGTGTTTTACACAATATTTCTAATTCATTCATAAAAAATATCATCATGAAATTAAAAGATTTGAAATAATATTTCATGAACATCAACAATTTCTTTGTTATCACTTAAGTAGATTTAGCATTCAACACTCAACAATTTCATAGGAAATGAAAGATTTTCAACAAATTTCCATCCATTCACTTATTTTTTGGAAAATTTTCAAATAATTTAAACATCTATTCTAAAATAAAGCATGAAAATATTGAAAATTATTTTTTTCTCTCAGTTATTCTCCATGCATGCCCCAAAGAATCAACTAAAACATAGCAAACCACTTTATACTTCACCAAATTGCTTCACAACTACATATAAAATGGTACGAGCTTTTAAAGAGAGGGGTTTTAGTTTGGACATCGAGTAGGTTCTATATGCACCCTTAAACGACACAACATATAGTCTTGTTCGGCTAAACTAACAAAACCAACTGGAAAAGATTCATGAGATAGGTAGCAATCTAGTTGGCTCTGATATTAATCAATGTCTATATGCATAGAAAGTTTTACATCGGAATGACTCAAAAAATAGGAAAAAAGAACAAAAATAAAAGAATTTTTAGCTCTTTTGACATCCACAAATTCTGAACATAACTAAAAAAGAAAGATCCTTTGGCCTTTTATAGAACACAAGGAATAGAAAGGCTAAGACAAATGCACGAGAGGAAATCCAAGGAACCAATCACATCAAGGCATGTGGAATGTAGTGACTTATAGTCCATAATTGCAATCAAAGTCAATGAAGGTCAACTCCAATTACACATTGAATCTCTTCAAGTTTTAATCTTTAATTATCAGGGTTTCTTCTTGGAGCCAAACAAATCTGCTCAAACAAAATGTAGGAACTTTCCACAAAATCAAAGTGATCAGGTGGAATTTTCACCCCTATACTTTAGGTTCTTCCTCGATTTGAACATTCTAGGAATGAGCCACCCCTGGAATAGGTACACTTTTTTGCCGCATGCTTGAACTCTAGTGTCCTAGGATTCCGATATCTGGCGCATCTTTTTAATGAACTCTATTCCAATATGAGCTTTTAAAGTGCATCATTAAACCTAGAAACATCATCGGATTTGTTCACAAATGCAATTTTCCTAATTGTCCATACCCGAAATTTGCATCACAATATGCATCTCCTAGAATCACAAATTCCACACATTAAATCCCTTAAAAAAAACATTTATAAACATCTCATGTAAATAAAACCATTATTCAAATGTTAGTACATAAATCTCATAAATAACATGCTTTCTAGCATATCATAAATCCTTGCATGATTATTCTCTACATATATTGGATTATCGGACTATCAGAATCATTTTATATCATTAAGATTTCAAAAAAATAAATCAATTCACATTGTTTCCTGGTACCTAGTACCCGGTATCTAGCTTTACCCATGAACTTTCCCTAGACTTCAGTTTTACCAGAACTTCCTTTTTAGTAGACTCTAAATATTGGACCAGAACACTCTACTTAGTATTTGCACCACCTTTTGAATTTTGAATGTTTTTGATTCCCCATATCCGGTACCCAAAAACACTTACATTAAGAAGTATTCTTTTATTAAAAATGTTGTCTTTACTTTTTCACTTCCAATGATCATTTCAATTTGCTAGCTTGTGCCATAAGAGTTACTATTTTTCACTTGGGTCCCCAAGTCTTATAGTCTTGGGGCATTTTGTGAGAACACACAAAAACTTGCAACCAATAAAACCAAATTTAAATGAAACTTGAAATTAAATCACTAGTTGTAAATTATAATTTATACATATTTTAAAACAATAACTTTCACCTTTACCTAGATTCTATCATAAAAAGTAAAACTCCACCAGAAACATTTGTGTGTGCTCTGATTAATTCCAGTTTTTGGAACTTAGTGAAAATAATTAGTTCATTAACATTGAACTACATAATATGGTAATCCTCCAAAGCCAACTAGGGATAGAGCCTTGTTGCCAATCAAGCGTCCATAGCCTCGACAAGGTTATCTCCATAATTCCCCCCAAGCATAGCTCTACTATCAGCCAAGCGTCTATAGCCCTGGTAGAGTTATTTGGATAGCCTAAAGAGTTGATTTCTCTTTTTTTTTTAGATATTGCAATAATAGCTCATTTTTCAAAATTTGATATTTCAATGATAGCTCATTTTTCTCTTTTGATATTTCAATGATAGCTCATTTTTCAACTTGCAGGCAATGAAGCCCACTATTAGGTTGGGAATTATAGTGGTAGCGAAGGTTACCTTTTAATTTTTCATTCAATGCAAATCCTTTTATCAATTGACCATTTCCCAAAAAATAATTTAATAATTCTCTATTGGTGCGTATTTCTAGCTACATTTTACTACTTTATGCCAAATCCTAGCTAACGGTGACTTGCTATATGTTAAAAAATATGCATAAATTAAAATTTAGCAATGAAAAATTTAATCACCGAATTTAAATCTAAATTTAGAAATATTAGTTACCACCCTTCCAATTAAGTTTTATGGCAACTGCTAAATATTTGGCTAGCACTCCCAATTTGACGGCACTGCATCCCATTAATGGATAAAAAATGTCATGATTACATTGAAGCATGATCACATTATTCTACATTAAATTCACATGCCTTATTTTGCACATATTATTCCTTTTTCAACTTACCTGGGTGATGACATGTGCTGCCTTGCTGGCTTCATTTTCCTTTCTACTCCGCACACATAAGCACCTCCATAATTAATACGACTAAAAAAAAAATATATGATATGACCATCCTTTACTTCGAAATCTTCAACTTGCTTGATTCACAATCTTCATACTGCTCAAATTTGAAGCAATTTATCACCAACTATGTGCAAAGAATTAATTTGATTTAACATTCCACTCTAAAGGTAATTGTCTAGTTGCCACCTTGCTTATGATTTCCAAGACTTCACTCTAGGAAACTATGTACCATAACTTCCTCACGACTTTCTATAAATTTTGCATTTCTTCTCAAATTCTCCACACTTTTTCTTAGCTTTCTTCTCTTGTTCTTCATTTTTGCTATGTTTATTCTCTCTTTCTTCTAGGCCATGGATACTCCAATTTGCTTAAGTTGCTTTCGCTGCCAGAATGTTTTCCTAGGAAGCATCACACCGCAAAGGCTTGAAAAGGTTTTCTTCATTCAGAATTCTAGTTTCACTGTCCCAAATTTGTGCTTAGTTCTTGGGGAAAAGTATGTTGAATCCAGTCACTACTTTTTCTTTTACTCTGACGTGGCTTCTCATTTTGTAGCATCACTTCTAGATATTGGGCTACCTATTGAAGATGTTCGTTTGGCTACCAATTTGATAGTAAGGCCTAGATATTTGGGGAATCTAGATACTATTTTGTCTATTGCACACCCTACCATTGGAATCCCTTCCATGAATGATATTCCTCAGTTCCTGGAACATAGGGAAGTGGTTCCACTCTGGCCTTTCCTCACTAACCTCCATATTTGTGACTTTTAAATTCACTGGGAACTCTCCTATATAGGGTATTTATCCCTGATAGATGAGGCATACCATATCAATTGAATGGCTACTACCACCTGTAGCTTTACTCACTCCTTTTGGCTTTTTATGATCTTTTTGAAGCAAGAATTTTGATACTTAATGTATATACATGATATACACATATATATAGCTTTTAATACATCTTAAAGTGTAGTTTACTATATATGGTTTTATCATTTTGCATTTCATAGTTCAATTTTACAAATGTTTGAATAAACTCTCATGCATAAGACAAGTTAAGCAAAATTTGCTAATGTAGAGACCAAATGAAAAAGACCACAACAAAACCCTACAAAAAGAAAACTAATCCTAACTAACCAAATTTCTAATCTAACAAGTGATTAGCCTTAACAAAACAACTTATTTTAATTTATATGACTATTTCTATTGTTTTGGTACGAATTACAACAGGTTTATCCTTAAATTCATTTAGGAAAATTTCAACCACACTACTGTAACAATGAATTATTTTAAATTTTTTGTGTTTAATAATCATAAATTCAAAGGTGTACTTACCAATGACTTGGCTCATATGTATGAAAATGACCTCATTAAAGGTCAATTGCAAACACTTCATCTAATGCGACCATACTCTACCTTCTTCCAGCCCTAGTTTATTTCTATGAATGGTTGTGTCCATTTCTCGACTTTCTCCTCCCGAAATCTTCATGTCTTCAGTCTTGCCTTCACTTTGCACTTTGTTAGACCAAGATGTCTAACAATTTATATTGTTATCAAAGAGATAAAAATTAAAGGTTCGATACTCTGTATCTTGCATAAAATCAGGGAAATTTCTTTTTTTAACTTGTGAATTTTGGGTATGTGCAGGATCATGATGGGCCAAAAAGTGGTGATATGATGGGTATTTGTAGGGTATGTGGCTGAAAACTTTTTTTTACCCAAAATTCATGAAATGAAAAGGGTTTTTAAAGGATATTCTCAACTTTCCACCAATATAAATTATGTTTTTCTTTGAATTTATTAAATAATTATTATTTATTTTCTATTTAAATTATGACTAAAGTCCTGATTGATAGGCTGATTGAAAAAAATCTATAGCTTTCAAATTGTATCATTTTTTGAATCCAAAACATGTGTCATATTCTATGCTATGTATACTATAGGATTAAAAAAAAAATGAATTTCATGAAGTTTTGACCAAGTTAAGGTGGTCAGACATACGAGTTTCTATATTTTTCAAAAATTGTAATAAAAAAATCATAATTAATTATTTACTCAGAAAAAAAATTACAAAAAAATGTGTATTACATCAGGCCATGAGTCCTCTACTTATATCTAAAATATTATAAAAAAATATTATCATTTTATTGTGGTTAGGGTGGTCAGACAGACACCTACTTCTTATTTTTTCCTTGAAATTTAAGTACTACTGCATTGAAATTTCAAATTTTCACCAAATAGATTTTATTTAAAAAAAAATAGACCTAGTAGTTTATAAATGGAATTCAATTTGCTACAAATTCTATTCTTACATATTTTTGAAATAATATAGATAACTTATTCAAATTTTTACGTCAAGTTTCCTAACTCTGATTTTTCTGATTTTTTTGCCACTTAAGGGCCTATTTTTTCCATGATGATCATGCACATACCCTTTTCAACTTGGAGTGAATTATGCGCATCTCACACTTGATTTTCTCACTCCTTTTCCTCATTTATGTTTTCCACGTAGAAGGAGAATGATGACTCATCAATACCATTTCCTCATTTCTGTTGTGATGTCTTTGAATCTCAACATTCTCGCCTATTTTCTTGCAAAATGTTAGGATTTTATTTATAATAATTATAGTTTTCAAACTGTCTTGATGTATCAGTTAATTTTTTAATGTTTCCAATTCCACTAGGGTTAATTTATTTTCTCACTAATTGTTATTTTCTTCTAGTAGTGAGGACTTCTTTTGTTAACAGAATAACTTTACACATGGCCAAGCTTACCCTAGTTGAAAAAATTTCACAGTCGAGTTCACCATGATCAGTTGTATCATAAATCCTACACTCGGTGACTCTACCAAAGGTGAATAAACTAAAAGGATGCAATCTCTGGTTAATTTTTTTGAGAGTTTACCAACTTTCATATTGAAAAACCAACTTGCACTCAATTTCACCTTACAAGCTTCCTTCCAAAACTCAGATTTAATATAAAATTCAAATATATGCCCTCCAATTCAAAGATAAGGCGGAATCCTCCTTCTAGCCCCAATTCCCATTGATGACAATTTTACTCATAGCAACAGGGTGAATAAATTATTCACAGATAAACCACAAAGGGCTTATCCTTCTTGAAAGATATGGAACAAATACAATCTAAAAAGGGATTCTATTTTAACAAGAAAAGATTGGCTTTAGTTCAATCCCAAGTCTTCGGTAATCAAGTCTTGATTGTACTAGGTTTTCTCTTGGGTATAATGTGATATTGTTAATCTCAAAGGGAATATGGTTACCTTTGATTTTATTAAGAATTATAAGCAATTTACACAAGATTTCCAATTCATTCATAAAAAGAATATCATCATGAAATCAAAATATTTGAAATAATATTTAATGAGCATCAACAATTTATTTGCTAGCACTTAAGTAGATTTAGCATTAAGCACTCAACAATTTCATAGGAAATGAAATATTTTCAACAAATTTCCATCCATTCACTTATTTTTTGGAACATTTTCAAAGAATTTAAACATCTATTCTAAAATAAAACATGGAAATACTGAAAATTAAAATTTTCTCATGGTTATTCTCCATGCATGCCCCAAAGAATCAACTAAAATTGAGCAAACCGCTTTATACTTCACCAGATTGCTTCACATCTACATATAAAATGGTGTGAGCTTTTAAAGAGAGGGGTTTTAGTTTGGACAACAACTAGGTTCTATATGCACCCTTAAATAATGCAATGAACAACATTGTTTGGCTAAACTAACAAAACTAGCTATAAAAGATTCATGGGATAGGTAGCTATCTAATTGGATCTGATATTAATCAATGTCTATGTAGTACCCCTCCATTTTGCTTATGTTTTCTGTTAGCATACTTTCACTTTGATACACTTTGGTACTTTGTGTAGACATCTAATTTGACCACTTCCATATGATCAAATACGTCTCCTTATTCATCTAGTTGCTTATCCCCTCTTTTAATATTAATTAAATCATTTGTTTAATTAATACCTTGCATCTTACATAGGGTCCATAAAGTATTTAATTTAATAAATACTTTACCCCTCTTCCTCCTCTAAATTAAATAAATACACTATTTTATTTTATTTAGTCATATTCCCCTTTTTGGAATTAAAATTTATTTTTTTAATTCCTCTTTCCTCTTTCCTCTGTCATTGTCATATCCTCCAACTTTTGCAAGTTAGTCTCTAATCCATCTTAATTTCTTCATCTTCTTCTAATTAACTATGGTTAGCATGTGCACACCATTAATCATCATTAGGGTCACATCCTCCATAATCTCCCACTTGCTTCTAATAAGTCATTAGTCCATCTAATCAAGTGCTTGCACAACCTTAATCATATGGTTAGTCCAACCTAATCCTCTTCCCATTTATAACATGTGTCCCTAAGTCAACCTTATTAAAGGCTTTCTCTTTTTGGGCAAGGCATTCCATTTCCCCATGTGAATTTTTAATTCACCTTTTAATCCCCCAATGCACTCAAAAGGAATTTTTAATTGCTTCACCTTTTCCCACATGTCCTCTCTTCATTCTTTATTCTTTCACATCTCCCCATGAGGATATTTGAGGAATTTTTAATTCCCCACATGTCCTCTCACCCACATGGGGACAAGGACCTCTTTTATGAGGAGATCTTGTCCAATCCCAAAGGTACTTTGTACCCCCCCTCCATGTCATGTACTATCCTTCCACCTCATGTCCACTTCACCTTTTAGGGCTATATCACATGCCACATGTCAAGATGTGAGGGCTTGTGAGTTCTCAACTCACCTTAGCCCTACATCTTGGTCATTTGTGGCTCAATCTTGGCCATCCATCTCTTCTAGGAATTCTCAAAATTTCTATAAATACCCCCTCTTTTCTCTCATTTTGGGGGAGATCATTTTTACTAGCCAAACTCTTGCAATTTTATTTCTCAATCTATACTTAGCCATTTTCATGTTTTTATCCATTTCCATCCATCTTCACATCATCATCTAGTTTTCATATCTTGCCATCCAAGGAGCATACACATCAAAGATCAAAGGGCCAACCAAAGGATCGATTTGAGACAAGGTATAATGTTCCATTTGTTGCTTTTATCTTGTGTTGATTCCAACTTAGGCTAATCTTGAGGTGTAGGTTGTTTTGGTGTTTATTTACACTCTTTAGTTTGCTGCTCATTTTCTAACGCATATATTCGACCTATCACATTTTTGGCATGCCCGGTGGGACCCACAAACGGGTCTTTTTCTTTGATGTTTGCTATTTTTTGCATTTTTGTAGGTTCAGGTTACAGAGTGGTGGACCTGACCTTCCGGTGGCGGATCTGACCTTCCGGTGGCAGACCTGACCCTCCGGTGGCGGACATGTCCTCTATGTTGATAGAACTGACCCTCCAGTGGCGGACCTGACCCTCCGGTGGTGGACCTAACCCTACGGTGGCGGACCTAACCTTCCGGTGGCGGACCTGACCTGCTGTGGCGGACCTGACCTCCCGAAGGTGAAATTTCAAGTTTTTACCAATTGTCTTTTGGTAAATTAGGCACATAGTTTAATTAGAAGGGTCAATAAACTTTGTTTGGTGTGCTTGTGGAAGGCTATTTGACGTATCCAATCCCCTTGCGCCATTTGGCGATCCTGGGTGACAAGAAATCGTAGCTTTTTAAGTCCTTTGAGTCACCCCATTTTTCATTTTCTTAGTGGGACCTGCTTGGGGATTTCATCACCCCAAGGGACGATTCCAACCATGTGTACCGGCAGGGTATATAAAGGGGGGAGAGCGAAAGCTGTACCTCAATCCAACCACGTTGTAATTAGCAAAGCGTTGGGATGACGTGAAGAGTTGGTCCGAGCCTTTAGTATCTCGCTAAGGTTCCCGACTCACGCTTGTAATGGGTTGGTGTTCACGGTTTGGGCCTCACGTACCGGGTGTATATCGAGGACTCTTTAGCAACCATGTGCATCCTAGAGTAGAATACTTTGTTGACCATACCCGTTTCTACTAATCTTAGGGTTGTGTTGTCTGAATTGTCTTTCTCGTGCAAAACCAGTCATTATCAGTTTGGCCAAATCTTTTCATGTTTGCTATATTTTGGGTCCTTTGCCTTACTTGTCCATCAAAAAATCAAGCTTCAAACTTATCATTTGGCGGATCTGACCTTATCCTTTGGCAGATCTAACCACACCCTTTGGCGGACCCGACCTCATGTTGTGGCGGACCTGACCGCATGCTGTGGCGGACTTGACCTCATGCTGTGGCGGACCTGACCTTATGCTATGGTGGACTTGACCACATGCTGTGGTGGACCTGGCCTTTGGCCAGCCTATATTATCACTTGGCATCCCTTGTCCCTCCATTTTGAACGTCGATACGACCATTCAGCATCCTAAGCGAACATCTGAATGTCCGTTCTGAGTCTTCATCCCCTCGTTCTAAGTCATTCATTCCAAACACTCTTTTTCTTGTTCCGAGCTCCCGTTCTTTCGTTCAGAGAGCCATTCATCTGTCCTGAGATGCTCCCCATCCGTCCTAAATCCGCTTTCCGTTATTCCATATAAGCCCCGTTGGAGTTGTCATCCGAGTTGACCTAGGTGTTCATCCCTAATCATAATCATCGTAACTAACTTAGGATTGCTATCTATCTTAAGTCGGTCATCCTTCTCGACCCAATCAATCTGCTTCTATCTCAAGTTGGATTCGGTGTCGTTATCATACATCTACCCGTCAATCAAACACCTAGTGTTACCAAGGATCCTTCTTAAAATCGGTTGTGGATCTCGGTCTTCATCATATTTATCATCAAAATCAATCCTAATCATCAGATCAATCCAACCCCCACATCATCAAATCTATCCATATCAAAATCCAAAACCTAGACTAATCCTGTGTCTACCAGTCAACCCAATTCGAGTTCATCAAATCAATCCACGTCGGTTTGACCAATCGTCATCAGCTAATCTCCCATCAAATCGAATCAATCTTTCATCATCCAGGTCTTTCTAATATCTTGATCCATCTCACCATCTTGCATGCCCGTTCAGACTTGATCACAGGCAAAGAAAATGGCCGACCAACAAGCCTAGAATGCCCAATCAAACAACCCTCAAGATCCCAACAACACAATGAGCGTCTCATCAGATCCTAACTATGGTGCTAACATCCCTCACGATCCCCACAATGGCACCTCATCACAATCCAATGTGGATGGTCAAAACACATCACCACCTGGGGAGGAAAACATGGCTAATCAACCTGAGCTCACATTCGAGGAACACTTCAGTAACCTTGTTAATGCACAAATGACAGAACGCCTTCTTGAAAAACATGGCGAGGAAATCTTGGCTCACTTGATTGACAAAGGTGTCAAGCTACCGTCAGGCGTCGACTTATCCAAGTATGGTACCTCCACATCTAATGTCCCCCAAGGTTCACATGACATCCCAAGTAGCTCATATGTCCCCAATGTTCCTTTCGTAGAAGGTTGGCATCAGCCTAAATTCAGCAACGCTGTTCTGTATCCTGTTGGCAATCCCATGCATCCCACCATCTCAGTCACAGGGACACCCCAAACCACTGACCCCAATGATCCTTTTGCCTTTGGCATGCCACAAAACGTCCCACAACCACAACCACTAATGCTACCAGCACCACCCCCCTCAAATTTGCCTCCTGTCAACACTGGGGGCAGCCCTTTCGCTACCTTTCCTTCACCTCCTAGGGCTACAAATCCTCCACCATCGTCATTCATACCCCAACAACCTCCCCAACCCAACATCCCTCCACCATCATCATTCATATCCCAACAACCTCCCCAATCCTATGCTCCCACTAGTGCTCAACAACCTCCCTAGCAAAACATCTCAACCGCACCTCGACCTCAACAAAAACCATTGGTCAATCCTTTATTTTCAACACAACCACCATCGCATCAATCACAAGGAAATCAAACTTAGCCTTTAGCCCCAACTATATCTCCATTCCTTGCATCCATCTTACGCCCGCAGGCGCAACCACCACATAACATCCCATCTCACCCAACACAGCCGCCAACAATGCACCAACAACCACCCTATCATTACAATTATTATAGCCAACAATAATATCAACAATAGCCATCTTATGTGGCCTCGCAATAGTCACATCAACACCCCCAATATCCACAAACCAATCAACAACACCTTCTCCATACTTCCCAATAGTACGCCACCCATAACTACCCAACCAATCCATATCCAGCCTCACAACAACAACCTCTTTATCAACAAGGTCCCTTGGTGCATCAGTAGGGGATACTACCTCCTAATTATCCATATGCCCATCTCCAAGCATCATCTTAGAATCCACAATCGTCCTACCATCAATACCCATCCAACACACCGGCCAGTGCAGACATACTAGAAATGAAAGCCGCTCTAAAAGATCTTCAGGCAGGGACTGGCAAACAATCATTCAAGTTTGAAGATATATGCCTATATCCATTTGATCCCTCCATCTCGTTGATTCCTTTCCCCAAACATTTTGAGATGCCAAAGTTTGACAAATATAAGGGGAAAAAAGATCCTAAGGCCCACTTACAGGAGTTTTATTCCCAGTGTCAAAAAGTTATCCACAATGACAACTATCTCCTGCGCCTATTCCCACGGAGTCTGGCAAGCAACGCCCTCGGGTGGTTCATGACCCTCGAAAAAGGATCCATAAAATATTTTGCAGACCTGTCAGAAAAGTTTGTCTCCTACTTCTCCTTCAATTTGGAGAAAGACACTGATACCTTGGATCTCCTCAAAGAGAAACAATGTGAAGGGGAAACCTTTACCAACTACCTCAAAAGGTGGCATGCGTTAGCAAGCCGAATGAAAACCCCTTTGAAAGAAAAGGACATGGTCACCCTCTTCATGGAGAACTCTCATCCCAACATGGCTTATAATTTTAGATTACATTGTGTCACCACCTTCGCAGAGGTAGTAGAGAAGGGACCCATCCTTGAGCGTGCCCTTGTGGCCAAGGGGCACATCAAAATATATAATCAAGAAAAGGAAAGGTCATTCAATGACAAGCCACGTTTTTGGAACAAGAACAAAAACACAGTAAATGATGGTGTTACTGATGCTAAACATGTCCACGTGGCTAACACATCCTAGAGACAGCAAAAATCCATGCCTAACACCATATCTGTACCGTAGGGGGCACCCCATCCTCCTCAACAGTCTAATCAGAATAACCAAGGGAGCACTAAATGCCAGTATGCTCAATTAGGAGAACCTCTGAGTGTCATCTTCAATAGGCTGTTACAGATCAACTACCCGATCACATACCCTATCACCAAGCCGCTCGACGAATCCAAAGCTAAGCCCGCATGGTTTAGGGAAAATGAATATTGTGAGTTCCATAAGATCAAAGGACACTCTTTGAATAAGTGTCAGGGTCTAAAAAACTACATCCAAGATCTCATAGATCGAGGTGATATCAAGGTTGACCCCAGTCAAGCTTCATCGTCCAATGCTCAATTATAGATATATCAAAATGCCTTTCCAAACCATAATCAAGGCCCGAGCACCTCCAACAGTAATCCTCAAAACAACAGCACAAATAATGTGAACTATAAGAATGTACCCCTCAATTACGAGGGTATTATTCATTACATTGAGTAGGTAGAACCTCGTGTATCCATGATACATATCAAAGCCAAAGACCCTCAGTGTGCTGTTACTACACGACGAGCCCGCATCACTGTCCCTGTGGCCCCCGCACTCGCCCAATCGACTCCTATAAGCTCTCAGTACAACATCCTTGATCACTTAGGAAAGACCCCTGCACATATCTCCATTTTGGATTTACTTAAGTCTTCCCTTGTGCATCAAGAAATCCTTAACAGATCCCTACAAGAAACCCATGTACCTAATAACATTGATCCTACACAATTCCAAGCTTTGGTAGGACACCTAGCTTCATCCCATCAACTACACTTCAGCCAAAACGATATGCCAAACATCGATGCCAATCATAATCGCCCTTTACATATTGAAGTCGTGGTTGCCCGTCATAAAATAAAAAGAGTCTTGGTAGATAATGGCTCTGCCCTCAACTTGTGCACTCTAAAATTCATAAAACAGGTGGGGTATACACAAGCGGATTTAAGTAATCAGATCATCACAATCAAGGCTTATGATAATGTAGAAAGGAATTCAGAAGGGATCATCAATCTTCCTGTCCAAGTGGGACCTGTGGTTCAGTATATTACCTGTCATGTCCTTGATCTAGACTTTCCATATAATCTCCTCCTTGGCCATCCATGGCTCCATTCTATGCAAGCCATCCCCTCCACATACCATTAGTGCCTAAAATTCCCCGTCAACAGACAAGAAGTATTCCCCGTCAACAGACAAGAAGTCACCATCTATGCTGACCCCCAACCATTTGAATATTGCCGCGCTTTAGAAGCATCATTTCCCCATTTACATTATTGTCCTGGGGTTGAAATGGGGGCATCCCAGTCATCATCCGCTAATCCACCCTCCATCGCGATAACCCCTCCATCTTCCACCACTGATCCTACAGTCACCAAAGTCCAGATCATTGACAAAGGGTGTGGCGAATACAAAATGCATACTGCTCTTAATGTAGCAACCATGCCACCGTCACTGCACGAGTATGGTCAACCTTCACATGCTACCCCAAAGGAAGACAAGACTATCACCTTCAGTGGTAAAAACATCCCTACCACCACTTTCAGATCCCCAAGTGTCAAGATAGATGCACCAGAAGAGGACATAAGCCAATGGGTCTACTGAGAAGAACCCGAACCAGAAACTCCTCTAAAGGAATATTTTCAATAAAAGTACCCCTGGCCAACAAAGTTCGTGGAAAAACATAACTATCAAGGCAGGGGCCTAGGTAAAGAAGAACAGGGGCGGTTGCAACCCATTGATACATCAAAGCTACCAAAAAACATCGGCATTGGGTATGACAGAAAGCAGAAAGGCCCTGAAACATCGTCTAATACTTCCAATAGTGTCGTCGTGGAAAATGACTCATTGGAAGACATACCCGAGGAGGAATCCATCATACGTGCATACGATGACGTCGATCACACTAACTTATCATCCATGTTTGAATGCCTATCCATCTGCACTATTAGCCTATCCCTTTGTCACGCTGAGCTTATTGATTGGGACCTACGTAATAGCTCACCTGTCAGTATGTCTGGGGATACATATGTCAACCTTATGGGATTGGGGGAGGATGAACACTCCAGTCGCAAAAATAAGAATAAGAAAAGTAAAAAGCAGTCATCTAGTGAAAATCTCCTTAAGGCACTTCCTGACCTTGAAAGAGTAAAAATAAAGGATGCATCTGATGGCGAAAACCTCAAAGAGGCGCTGGAAGATGGAGATGTTCATCTTCCCCTTACGGGAACTCAGTTATCTGCCCAATCATCTATTCTGATTGAAGAGACTCAAGAAGTTAATCTAGGAACTGCTGAAAGTCCTAAAATCACCTATGTAGCTAAGTCACTCTTAGAGCAAGAGTATCCGGTCATCGTGCAACTACTCCAAGAGGGAATCATTAACTTTTCTTGGTCATACTCAGACATGCTAGGCTTAGACCCCGCCTTAGTGGTTCATCACTTAGACATTCGCCCAGACGCCAAGCCTATCAAACAAAAGCTCTGCAAGATGCATCCGCAGGTCACATTATTAGTCAAGAAGGAATTGGAGAAGTTACTAGAAGCGAGTTTTATTAGACCAATTGACTACTCTGAGTGGATCTCCAATATAGTACCAGTTGCCAAACCAAATGGGGACATTCGGGTCTGCACGGACTTCAGGGATCTTAACAAAGCCTGCCCAAAAGATGACTTCCCCCTACCTAACATTGACATGTTGGTCGACCTGACAGTAGGACATGAGATGTTATCCCTTATGGATGACTTCTCTGGTTATAATCAGATCCGAATTGCACCTGAGGACCAACATAAGACCACCTTCACAACACCTTGGGGGACCTTTTGTTACAATGTTATGCCTTTTGGTCTCAAAAATGCGGGGGCAATGTATCAGAGGGAAATGATGGTCATCTTCCATGACCTCATACATATCATCATGGAAGATTATGTCGATGACCTATTAGGGAAATCCAGAACACGAGCAGAACATCCTGCAATCCTGAAAAAAGATATTTGAGCGATTAGAGCATTACAAGTTGCGGCTAAATCCAAAAAAGTGTCTTTGGGGTCACGTCAGGAAAGTTGTTGGGTTTCATAGTCTCTCGCAGGGGCATTGAGGTTGATCCTGCCAAGGTAAAGGCTATCCTGGACATGCCACCTCCGTGCAATCTGAAACAGTTAAGAAGCCTCTAGGGGAAGATGCAGTCCATCTGTCGATTCATAGCCTAGCTGGCAGATAAGTGTCAGCCATTCACTCATCTTCTGAAAAAAGATTCCACCTTCCGATGGAACCAATAGTGTCAGATGGGTTTTGATAAAATTAAGGAATATTTAGCTCATCCACCGATCTTGGTGCCACCTATTCCAGGAAAACCCCTCCTGCTTTACATCTCCGCCACTTCAGTCGCGCTGGGGGCATTGTTGGCACAACATGATGAGTCATCGAAAGAGAGGGAAATCTACTACATCAGTCAGACATTGGTCGGCTACGAATTAAACTACTCCCCCATGGAAAAATCCTACCTTGCACTCGTCTTCAGCACATAGAAATTCTGACATTACATGCTCAGTCATCCAGTTAAATTAATTGCCAAAATCGATCCATTGAAGTATTTGTTATCTAGAACCACTCTGACTGGCTGCATGGCCAAGTGGGTCATGCTCCTAAGTGAATTTGACATAGAATATGTGGACCGCAAGGCTATTAAAGGACAGATAATCGCAGATCAGTTAGTAGAAGCTCCTTTAGTTGATACTCATCCATTGATCACAGAATTCCCTAATGAAGAAGTCTTCTCCATTGATGAGACCCCCATGTGGAAACTGTATTTTGATGGATCATATACACACAATGGATCAGGGGCAGGAATTTTATTAGTTACCCCTCAAGGTGACTACATTCCAAATTCATTCAGGATAGCATTCCCATGTACCAACAATATGGCAAAATACGAAGCTCTCCTCACCGGCCTCAGAATTGCAAAGCAGTGGCACATAACTCATTTGAAAGTCTTTGGTGATTCTTTGCTAGTCATTAGACAAGTTAATGATGAATTCCTAACCAAGGATGATAAGCTGTTACCCTACAAGCGCATGGTGGATGATTTCAAGAAATATTTCACCTCTATACAATTTGAACAGATTCCTAGGGTATGAAACAAAGCAGCTGATGCGATGGCCACTATTGGTTCCTTGCTTGACATGCCTAAAGACCGTACAGAATGTGAGTTCCTTGTGGAACAACTTTTAATCCCAGCATATAATATCCCTGAGACTGACATGGTGTGCGACATTGTGGGTCCCACTTCCCCATGGTACCAAGACATCTACACCTACCTTCATGATAATATTATACCCCCGGATCTTACACGTAATCAACACAAATCCTTTGGCCATCGTTCTTCTCGATACATTATCATCGGTGATATGCTCTATTGTCGTGGGTATGATGGAATCCTCCTTAGATGTCTGAATGAGACTGAAGCCCATGCTACACTAATGAAGGTACATGGTGGTGTTTGTGGAGCTCATTCAAATGGTATGGCTCTGGCCAAAAGGATCCTACGAGCTAGATATTATTGGCCTACACTAGAGCACGATGCTTGTGAGTTTGTAAAGAAGTGTCTTCCATTCCAACAACATGCAGATTTGATTCACGCCCCAGCACAAGATCTTCAGCCCCTCCTGGCACCATAGCCATTTTCTCAATGGGGTTTCGACTTGATTGGCAATATTTACCCCCCATCATCTGATGGCCATACATTCATAATTACCGCCACTGAGTACTTCACCAAGTGGGTGGAGGCAATACCCCTTTCACAAATCACTGGTACTCAGATTTCCAAATTCATCCTTTACCATATTCTCTGTAGATATGGTATCCCGTCCACCATCCTCTCTGATAACAGAAAACCCTTCAAAAACCAAGCCATGAAACACCTTTGAGATACCTTCCATATCCAGCACCGTTGGTCAATGCCTTATTACCCCCAGGGTAATGGTCAGGCAGAAGCAACCAACAAAACCCTTATCCGTATCCTCAAAAAGGTTGTCAATAACACTGGATGAGATTGACATCTCCATATTCATCCTACCCTCTGGGCATATTGCACATCCATCCACACCCTGACAGGTGCCACCCCCTACTCTTTAGTGTATGGTGTTGAAGCCATCTTGCCAATCAAAGTTGAACTCCCATCGTTGAGGATTTATCTGAAGAATCTTATTAGCGAAGAAGATGCTCGAGTTGCATGACTTACATAGCTGGAATTACTGGATGAACGAAGAATAAAATCCTATGATCATCTGCAAGCATACCAAAATCGCCTCAAATGTAGTTACAATAAGAAGGTTCATCCTTGACAATTCCAGGTGGGTGAGCTTGTTCTTAAGGAGAACCAACGCACTCAGCAAGATCGGGACAAGAAAGGAAAATTTGAGGCAAATTGGTTGGGACCTTATATCATAGTTGCTAAATATAGATCTGGGGCATATAGGTTGACTACTCTTGAAGGAGAACCCCTTGACGAACCCATCAATATCATGCATTTGAAGAAGTTCTATACCTAAATCTGCTCAGTAACCCCACCTTGTCAAAAAAGTCAAAAAAGTCAAAAATAAAAAAAAACAACAAAAATAAAAAATCAATCAAAAATAGTAAAGGGAAATAAGTTTGTCCTATGGTGAAAACCACCTCTTGGTGGCGCCTTGGATAGGTATGGATGGTGAAAACTTGGTAATAGGCATCATCTATAGAGGGCTTAATCATTATCTACCTGACATCCTAGTTATTTTATGCTTTCATCCACACTAGTGTCCTCACCCATCTCATCCTAGGCCACTTGGTATATACTGATTGAGCATTGGACGACCCATCTAGCCTATCCCCCATCCTGAGCTTTTCAGTATCCCACTTTGAGCTTACATTGTCCATTCCCTTTGACGTTCGGTCTGTGTCATCATGTAGGATCATCCATCGTGTCGGTCTTCACCCAGATCCCATCCTGTCGCGTCCGTCAGTCGAACTACGTTGCCCCTGCGCTGTCACGTAGGCAAGGTTGATCATTTGATTCATCCTTCAGGGAATTTTTCCATCATCATCGGTCACCATTTGTCTTCTTTTCGCTTTATCCATGGTCTTTTCTGGAACTACGAGGGCTCTGCGCTTTCACGTAGGCAAGGCTAATCTATGATCGGCCCCCGAGCCCCTAGGTTTGTCGGTTGTGTCAGTATTTTGTGCTTCGTCATCAAGTTATGTCCGCATCTAACCAGTTCTTAATAAACAAAATTCCCTCATGTTACAAGATCTTGTCCCTGGGTAACATCCCGCGTCAACTGGGTCATTCTAATTTAGCATCCATCTTTGGTCTCAACATGATGAACCCTTCCTAGCAGACCTTGTGAATCCCATCGATCACCTTGATCCTATGGCAAAGGACCTGTTGTCTTGATTGTGATCTTTTGATGCTTTTGAATTTTGTTTATCATTTGGGTTCCCTCCCATCACTTGTCAGGGTTGCCTTGGTCCACCATACCATGACGTGCCTTGACTTGCTGACATGGGGGCATACCTTGATCGTTTGTTTTGACTGGTGTCTTCTTGGTTTTCCCTCGTAAGACCCACCGAGATCTCTAAGGTCTTGTGTTATGCTGGGACAACTTTGTGTGTTTGTGGTTATCTCAACACCAGGCTCGACCGAGGTCATCGTGACTTCGGGGTGTTGGGATAACCTTCTTGTTTGTTGTGTTTGTTTCGTGCGTAGAATACCCATTCTCCTTGATTTTCCATATCAAGGTATTTGGTATCCAACGCTATAGTAAAAATCAATGTTCCAAAGATGGAAAAATCTCATTTTCACTGCATTTTCATCACTTTGCATGCACCCTTCATTTCCCTCATGACCATCACCATGACTTATGATTTCGATTGTGCAAGTACTCTCGTTCTTTTTCCTCTTAAGTCCTCTTCCTCTCATGATATTAATGGTTTTTTTGGCAAATGCACTCTTCCATATGTCTATCACCTTTCTGCATTCTCATAACGGTCTTTATTGACACTTAGGTGCATTATAAACAATTACCTTTCATTCCACATAAACGTGTGCATCCATAAATCATAAATCATATAAACATGCATAAATCGTCCATCCACATGTGCACCCATAAATCATAAATCATATAAACATGCATAAATCGTCCATCCACATGTGCATCCATAAATCATAAATCATATAAACATGCATAAATCGTCCATCCACATGTGCATCCATAAATCATAAATCATATAAACATGTATAAATCGTCCATCCACATGTGCATCCATAAATCATAGATCATAGAAGCATTTACATAAATCATAAACATGTGCATCCATACATCATAAACCATACATAATTATCCATTTTCATAAACAATTGTGCATCCATCATCATAATCATAATAACATACATGTGCATCCATACATCATAATCATAAAAGCATACATAAATCGTCCATCCACATGAACAGGTGCATCCATAAAACTTAATCATAAAACATAGACTATCCATCCATATAAACATGTGTATATATATGCAACCACATCATAAATCATCTCATATAGCCGCATAAAAGAAATATCATGCCTAGTGTCAATAAAGGCCATCGCATAATCAAAATAATAAACATCCTATCATAATACAATACATCCCCATCCTATATCGCTTAATAAGATACAAAATCCAGAGATGTAGATCACCTCTGACCTCTGGCGACATGAACACACCATCCATCATGTATCTGCCAAAAACAACCAATATCCTGCATCTGCCCGCTCTACTACGAGCTACCCACATCTGATCTTTGCGGAGAATCAGGTACTGGCCCTCTGTGCACTGGAGTCCCCTGGTAACTGCCATATGGAGACGGATTCCGCCGATAGTCACTAAATCCCCTGGTGCGTGTCCCTAATGACTGGGACGACCCTGGTGGCTGTAGAGCCTAACTGACGTAGCACGCTGTGCGCTGCGCTGGATCTGGAACCACCTGCTCATATACACCCCTCCAATAGCTCGCCTACTACATGAACTCATCCCTCTGCCCTAGCTATCAGTCTCGTGGCATTCTGATCATGCCTATACCGATCTCGATTTGCACTGATAGCCTGCCGCTCCTGTACCTAGGCCTCTTGAGCTAGTATCAACAGCCATATCTGCTCTGAGCCTCTATCCCTCTCTGCCTGCAACACCTGTAACTGCGTGTGTAGCTCCTGAAAATCTGTCCTTGGCCCTCCCCCTTCAACCAGCCCCCTCTACAACTGAGCTCGTGCTGCATCCCTCTCGCCCTGTAGTGTATGCATCTATAACTCTGCAGCATCCCTCTCCCTCTGTGCAGCCTGCCCCGCGCCACCGCTACATCTCTGTCCCTCTACAAGGCCTGCAATCTTAGCTCAGCCGAATCTCGCTCTCGTCGCAAGCTAGATGCCTGTGATGTTGCTGTATCTCTCTCTACAAAGAGACTATACCTCTGCCTTGGCCACCTGCCTCACTCTGTGCTACCTGGACCTGTGCCTGTAACACATCCCTCCCTACCTCCAACACCTCCACCTGTGCCTGCACCACATCTCTCTCTGCCTCTACTATGTGCACCCTATCCCTGAGCTCAGCTAACTCCCTCTACACACTCTCTGCATCCACTGCATCCCCTGTCCCCCTACAGACAACCTACTGTGTCGCCCCATATCCCACCAAACCTAATCCCTCCATCTGCATCATCTGACTCTGCACCTCTGCCCGCAATCTCTCCACCTTAGCCTATAGGTCCATAGCCTCATCGCGGCTCTCATCTCTCTCTCTCACTAGTCTCCTCTCTTGCTTTGATACTAGCCTGACCAGCTCCGTGTAGTCTCTCTCACCCTAAGAAAATTGGGCCCGCCACTCATCCCTCTCCGTCTCTACTCTGATCTGCTCTGCCTCTGTCTCCCGCACTCGCTGCTCGCTCCGTTGCAATCTCTCCACTGTCTCTTTTAGTACTGCCCTCGGATCCTCCCCTGTGGGTGGTGCTGCTGCTAGCGGTGCTACATCATGCACATTTGAATCGACCTCCATCTCTCGTGGATGGTACCCCTCACTCTCGGCTGTCCTCCTCTGGCTCCGTCTGTCCCTTGCCCCTCCTCCCCTCCAAATGTCTCCTGCCCCCTGCCCTCCTAGGTCTCTGTCCATCTCTTTGAATCTATTTGCCTCCTGTCCTCCGGTGGCCTTGGATGTCTCCTGTCCCCCCTCCTCCCCTCCGGTTGTCTCTTGTCTCCTCTGCCCTCCTAAGTCTCCGTCCATCTCTCCGACTCTGGCTATCCCCTATCCTCTGGTAGTCCTGGCTGTCTCCTGTCCAACCTCCTCCCCTCCGGCCCCACTGGCCTCGCCTTGTGTACCCTATGACTCTCCTCCTCGGGCTCTCATCCTCCTCTCCTGTCGACCCCGCCCTCGGGCTCTCAGCCTCCTCTCCACCACCTCCTCAGCCTCATCCTCTGCCACCTCCTTAGCCTCATCCTCCACCACCTCCTCAGCCTCAACCCCTCCCCCCTCTGCTCTGTCTCATCCCTGACCCCTCTGTTGTCGTCTCCTCCTCCGACTGCCTATCACCTGCTCCTGTGCCCCTTGTCCTCCTCTGTGTCCTTTCGGCGGTCTGTGCGGACTAAATGTCCGCAATCGCCTCTCATCCTCTGACCCAAATCCTCGTGCCTCCTCAATCGGCATAGCTGGTGTAATCCGCTCCGGCGGATGTCGCCTAAACCACTCATCATATCGCTCTGTCGTCCCTGCGTCTCGTGGCCCCTCACACCTATCAGGATAGGGCCTAAACACCAGTTTCTCAATATCACTCCATACGCTGCGCAGATTCAGCACTACTCCCCATGGCCGCTCCCGTGTCTGTCGTGCAAATGTCACTCGACTTGCTGGAATATCTTGTCTCACTCTGAACTGCCTTGTCACCCGATCCGGTCGATGCAACTCCACTACTCGTGGCCTACTCCCAATCATGTAACATCGCGTAAAGAAGTAACCACTATGCAACCCCTCCTCCCTCAACCACCCCCTGAATCGCCGCATCATGTATGGCCTCCACACTATATCCATTGCCCGCATCTCATCAAACTGTCTCCTCCACACGTCTACCTCCTGTATCTCTCGATACCGCAGTAGTGTCCCTGCCTCTGCTCCCCACCACCATGCTACGGGCTCCCTGTCATCATGCTCACCCACTCTCACTATAATCAGCCTGGTCACGCGGATATGCTCCCAGGCCCACACCTGTAGTAGTGTGATGTTTGTCATACTCAACTATTTCCTGTAACAAATCACGTGCATGTCTCGATACAACTGGGCTAACATGCACGTCCCCCACGCGAACTATCCCTCCGACCCTTGATGATGTGCCGAATCACCTCGACCATCCTCATGTGAAGAAATCGACCACTCCGGTCCGGCAGAAGTATACCACTAATCAACCCTGCCAGGTACAGTGATAGTACCGGTACCCTGCACGCCACCATCCTATCCACATCCAACTGACCCCGCTGCACCAGTAGCTCGTCACTACCAAAAACAATGCGCACAGACTCATCCAATGCCTCACCCTCTGACCAACACTCGCTAATCAGGAGCCCTGATATCAAGAGCCTCAGGATCCGCCATACATCCTCCAGCGTCACCGTCATCTCCCCTGTCGGTAGGTGAAAGGTCGACGTCGCCGAATCCCACCGCTCTATCAGCGCTGTGAGGATGGCCCCATGGGCCTTGATCATGGGATATGCCATCATATGCAGTAGTCCTGCCTTCGCTAGTCTCTAGTGATCCTCCCCGGTCATCCTCGCTATGCATCTCCTCAGCACCTCTAATCGTCTCTCTTGCATCTGCAAAATGCCCTTTTTTTGCATAAACACAATCAAATTTCTATCATTTTTCAAAATTTCTCTTCGTCATTTTTCGGGTTTTCCCCTCTTCCCCTTCATTTCCCTCATCCCCTTCCTCCCTTCACTCCCGGCGGTCCCGCCCGGTCGGCGAACCCGCCCCCGCAGTGGCTGACCTACCTCGTGGCGGCAGACCCACCGCAGTGGCGGCGGACCCACCGCAGCGGTGGCGGACCCGCCACGGCGGCGGCGGACTCGCCTCCGCGATGGTGGATCTGTCCACCCACGGCGGCGGACTCGCCCACGTGGCAGCCGCCTCCTTTCCCCCCCCCGCGTGGATTTCGAGGCATCAGTTAATTCTACCTCCTACCCATTTTTCGTCCTGCCTTCCCAGACAAAACCCACGTTTTTGTTTTTCCAAACCATTTGCATAAATGACTCAAAATCACAAAGTTAAGTTTTGGGCTAACCTGGCGTGGTACGGCATGGTGGGTGAAGAATATCCGCCTCTCGTCTGCCTGATGAATGATGTCACTATCATTCTCCGACATCGTGCCCGATCTCGCTCGCCTCCTCTTCTTCCTCTCCTCCTTCTCCACACTTGCCAATTGTCACAATGAGCACAAGGTAATTCTAGAATTACCTTTTATTCCATTTTCCCTCTTTCTTCCCTTTTCAAATAAAAGGTCTTTTTTTCCTTTTATTTACCACAAATTCCTCCAATTAATTTAGCCAACCTCTTTCTTCCCAGGGCCGCCATTCGCACACCATTTACCCAATTGACTCTATTCAAACGCCATTCTTCTTGTTTTTCCACGCTCTTTTCAACAACATATACCACTCCTTACTTTCGAGAAGTTGACCGGGACCCCTTTTTCCTCCCCTGTCTGCCTTCTCGAAGGGGCATACCTTACCATCCTCTCCTAACCCGTCGCTCTTGGCCTACCTTCGCTGGACTGGGGCATCCTCTCCACATTCCCTCTGTTTGGGGCAACTCGCACACATTCCACTCATTCCCCCATGCTGGAGCATCCCTTTTCTGATCTCTTCCTCTATAGAGTCATCTGCATTCTGTTTTTCTTTGAAACCCTATTATCCTAATAGTATTTCAAAGAGGGGCAAAATGTAGACATCTAATTTGACCACTTCCATATGATCAAATACGTCTCCTTATTCATCTAGCTGCTTATCCCCCCTTTTAATATTAATTAAATCATTTGTTTAATTAATACCTTGCATCTTACATAGGGTCCATAAAGTATTTAATTTAATAAATATTTTACCCCTCTTCCTCCTCTAAATTAAATAAATACACTATTTTATTTTATTTAGTCATATTCCCCTTTTTGGAATTAAAATTTATTTTTTTAATTCCTCTTTCCTCTCTCATTGTCACATCCTCCAACTTTTGCAAGTTGGTCTCTAATCCATCTTAATTTCTTCATCTTCTTCTAATTAACTATGGTTAGCATGCACACACCCTTCATCATCATTAGGGTCACATCCTCCATAATCTCCCACTTGCTTCTAATAAGTCATTAGTCCATCTAATCAAGTACTTGCACAACCTTAATCATATGGTTAGTCCAACCTAATCCTCTTCCCATTTATGGCATGTGTCCTTAAGTCAACCTTATTAAAGGCTTTCTCCTTTTGGGCAAGCATTCCATTTCCCCATGTGAATTTTTAATTCACCTTTTAATCCCCTAGTGCACTCAAAAGGAATTTTTAATTCCTTCACCTTTTCCCACATGTCATCTCTTCATTCTTTATTCTTTCCCATCTCCCCATGAGGATATTTGAAGAATTTTTAATTCCCCACATGTCCTCTCACCCACATGGGGACAAGGACCTCCTTTATGAGGAGATCTTGTCCAATCCCAAGGTATTTTGTACCCCCTCCATGTCATGTAATATCCTTCCACCTCATGTCCACTTCACCTTTTAGGGCTATATCACATGCCACATGTCAAGATGTGAGGGCTTGTAAGTTCTCAACTCACCTTAGCCCTACATCTTGATCATTGGTGGCTCGATCTTGGCCATCCATCTCTTCTAGGAATTCTCAAAATTCCTATAAATACCCCCTCTTTTCTCTCATTTGGGGGAGATCATTTTGCTAGCCAAACTCTTGCAATTTTATTTCTCAATCTATACTTAGCCATTTTCATGTTTTCATCCATTCCCATCCATCTTCACATCATTATCTAAATGCATCCATTTCATCCATCTTCACATCATTTTCATCCATCATCCATATATAATAACTTGGATGCCTAAGGACAACTAAGCAAAGATGAGACATAGAAAAATGTTCAACAAGATGAAGTACTACCTTTTGAAAGAGGCAAACAAGTCCACTGACCTCATCAAATGATTTTTTCAAAGAAGGATAAGTGAATTGAACATACTTATGTTTAGCTACAAGTGCATCCTTGATACTATCTTCAGTTGTGCTCCCATGTTTGTGTGCAAGCATGACCTCTAGTACTTCAATGGCCTCCATACTGGCTAAATATCTAATTGGATAGGCCCTTAAAAGGAAAAATCTTGAGCTTTCATTGTTGGTTTCTTTCACATTCACTATTGTTCCATCAAATGGACAAGAAAGAAAATAATATGAATGCTTATAAACAACAACATTACTTTCACCTTGCATAATAACTTGCCATATTAACTCTTCCTCCATAGTGAGTGGACAATCCTCTTCCACTAGGGTAGCTAATAACTCATCAAAGCTATCAACTCTTGGAAGGATCCTAAGAACAACTAACTCTAGTTCAAACTCATCATTATCATTCAAAGAAGTACATTCCAAAATAGGCTTTTCTTCTTCAATGAAGTGATGCAGAACAAAGGTTCTCAAATCCAACCTAGTTCATGAAATAGAATACTTTTTCTTTGATGAAATTTCAACTACTCTTTCTTGAGAAATAAGTCTCTAAAGAGGCCAATATAACAAAACATGTACCCTCAAATCAACTCCAAAACCACAAATAACTAGAGGCAGCATTGAATCAACTCATAAAACTATCAACTCAATCATCTTTCTCAAGAAAAATCATCTATTAAAGCAGCAAATACAAAAACCCATACTCAAGGCTTGAACAAAGTTCCATTCAATGAGGGTTTGTAGAAAGTATATTTTCTAAACCTCAAACCAACTTATCACACCTTCAATAATATTGTAATATGTCTTCACAAACTCAAAAAATCATCAAAAATTCCTTCCCCAAAAGATTTCACACTTTTTCATCCTTGAACCTCTCAAATTCACCCAAAACATGCAATTTTAACAACTAGGGCATCACCAAAAACATAGAAAACCTTATTCAAATTCTCTGAAACCTTGGATATAGTAATAAAACCTCAAAATGAATCTTTTCACAAATTTTTAGAAGTTTCCACTATACAGATTAGAAGAAATCACATTTTTTCGTATGCAACCCCAAAAACCCTATGTTCAGAACAGTTTTTAGGAAATGACTTGTTTGACCCCTTAAATGGAATTATAAAAATTACTGGTAAAAAGAAAGTTTGTCCACCACATCAATATTTTTCAATATATTTAAGTTTTAGGTCCGTATCATTTCGTACTTGTCCGTACTAACATATTTTCTGAACTGCAATTTCTGAAAAACGTTTTCTGAACTGCCTGCCTACACAAAAATCATCATAACTTTCTTATTACTCAATAAAAATGAGTGAGACTTGAACTAATAGAAATATTATTCAATAACCTACACAAAAAAACTAATTTCACAAAGTTTCCAGGCTGTACTAGGCCGTATAATGCCTGGAAACAGAGAGAAAACTGTTAAAACTTCAAAACAAGGTATTGAAATTGACAAAATTGATTCCAATTTACATTGCCTCCCTTTGGCTCAACTCTCCAAGGCTTAAATAGATGATTACAACATAAAGAATGACTATCCCTTCATTTCCAACTAATTAACTACCCTTTACAACCAATTGACCCTTCATATTCTTGTTTTTGTTCACATTTTGCACTTTTGCAATTTTACATGTTTTGCAACTTTTGCAACAAAATGACTCAACCAACCCCTTAGTGATTTTAAATATATTAAAATATAACCACCCAAGACCTTTTACAATTCTTTTACATACATTTTACATTCAAAGATTCAATTTTTGAAATGTAGTCTTTTGAAGGAATTTGTGAGCAAGGTGCTCCTGCACCATGAAGGTAGGAAAGTGTTCAAACAATGAAGTATCCTCCTAAGACAGAATTACAATTGGTATATCAACTTCTATCTCTTCTATACAGTAGAAAGGAAGCTCATCTGACCAAATAAAACATTGCAAATCAGGTTCATGAGAAGTTTCTTTTTCAAACTTGTGAACTTGTTGTTGAATTTCAACATGAGTTCCAAACTCCTCTAATAGATCTAATTCCTTGTCATCCAATTTTGAACAAAAATTTTCAATTATATCAGTGCACACCTCCTCATAAAGCTCAATATTAGCCTTTTCATCCATAATATGCTCAAAAATATCAAATCTAGTTGTACAGTGCTCTTCTTCAACAACCACTTTTACTTTCTCCTCATGTTGTCTAGGATAAACCATTGAAACATTTGGATCAATTCCAATAGAAGTAGGAGGATCATTAGACAAAACAAAGGAAGATCCATCTTGAGAGGTCTTCTCTTGTTCAAACCTTTGTTGTTGTTCTAATCTATATTGCTCCATAGCTAAATTCAGCAAGTTTATGTTTCTTGTCCCCTCCATGTTGAGAAAGCTATCCTGCTTAATGAGCTGCTCTGTTACTATATTAGGCTGTTGTAATTGATTACTTTCCTCAATCCTTAAATTATGAAGGCTTATGAAAAAATTAATCTCAGCTACAAGAGAGTCAATAGGATCATTTTTCTTAAAACTGGGAATTTATAATTACTAACCTTTTCTTGAACAAGCTACTCTGGAACAGTAGGAGTTGTTTGAATCTGTTCTTCTTTTACAGAAGCTCTCTACTTTAAGACCTTCTTCTGTAGTTGGCATTAATACTTTGAATTAGCTTGACTAATTTGCACCTAAGATGACAAAAACTTCCTTTGTTCCTCCTTAGTAGCTATCTCTACTTCAAGACCTTCTTCAAACTGCATTCTTTTCGCCACTCTCTCTTGATCATAAAAATAGGCTCGTTTAGCCATTTCTTGTTCTTGCATAATGATATTTTTCTGCTTCTTGATATTAATCAACGTCCCATTTATGTGTGAGAATGCCTTACCAATATCATTAATCTTCATATATTCAAGACTTTGGCTCAGATCCCACAACGTGCAATCAAATTGTTGGATCAGATCCAACACATCTTGGTAGAGGTGCTCTTGAGGCTGATTATGTGAATAATCATACTCTTGTTGGGGCTGATTTTGGGAATCTATAGGCTGATATTGAGATTGAGTAGGAGTGGGAGGGTGGGAAACATGTAGAGAATATTGATAGTCTCCTGTAGAAAAGGTGTTTGGACTAAAAACAACTGCATCCTCATTTTGATATGATTGATAAAAGGGTATGATGCAGGAGCACCTCTGCTCAACAATGGAAAAGCAAAGTTTCTATTGAGTAGGATTTAGGATTTTAATGTTTTTTTTATTTCAATAATGTCAATAATGTTGGAAAAACAAGGATAGACAACTAAGAGGGGGGTGAGTCAGTTGTCACAGAATATTTAAACTTTTCAACTTAGCTTAACTTAATCCTAGATATGATGAGTGAACAATAAACCATAAACAATCAGCACATCAGAAACACAGAGAACACCAAGACTTTTTTACATGGAAACCCTATTAGGAGAAAAACCATGGTGGATGTTAGTCCACAATATTATACCCTGTTAAAACTATAATGAAAAATAATGGGAATGCACATGCATTCAAGCACACTGCCTAGAGCTCACTGCTCAAATAAAAGAGGGCTCACTGCCTAAAGAATACATAACAATTCGGATTAGATCCGTAGGGTATGAACTGAGAAAATAGCTTCTACAAAAGCTTGATTACAGTTCCAGTTAAGCACAGAAATACTTCTTCACACTTCACTCAAGATTCTTCGCACTCTGCTCTGTAATCGAATGAATGGATCACTATTCACACACTTGCAGTTTCTCTGGCTTTTCCTCACTTCACACAAACAACCATTCTTCTATATCCACAACCTAGATTTACATCAACAACTTCATTGGCCAAAATATAAAACATATTTAAAATGTCAACCCCAAATTTACAAATAAATTTTTAATGCGAATCAAACACCATTGGATAATATTATGATGTGACCCAAAACAATATCTTTGAGCATGCCAAACATTCAAATTTCAATCTTCAAGGATTTACAACACGTTACAACCATCATGTCATCCAAGAACATGAAAACCCAAACACACATGAGAAAAATCTTCAACCACAAGCACACCAATCAACGCGGACATACAAGGATAGAGAATGATCTAGAAGCATCCATAAACAACAAGAACTAATAGAGAAGCATCCACAACAACAAAAATTATCAGAATCACATAAACTTCAATCAGGAACACTGACAGAGACCACAAAAACACTGTCAAAACACAATTGATCATAATAAGATCAAATCTTCACGTGGACCTCTGAAACTTTCGGTAGATGAACTAGATACTCTCAGCAATAAACCCTTTAGACCACAACAACTAATCTTCAACATATTGAACAAGACACCTACATGACCTTCATTGTTCCACTGGCAACCTACAACTTTCTCTTAATAATTTTCTCAATATCCTCGACATATACAACCTTCAATACAACAATGCTAATAGTGTTGACATCAATGACAACCACAACATCCAACAATCTCCCCCTTTGGCATTGATGGAAACACATGATGTGAAAAATACCATCAACACAACTACACTTACTCCCCCTTAGATTGTGACTCTTTTCCTCAATTGCTCTTCTCCCCAAAAATATTCACATTGCTCTTCTCCCCCTTTGACATCAATGACAAAGATAAGCTTTATCTTCCCACATACAAGCTCTGAACCACATAGCTGCACATCTAACTACTCCCCCTGAGTAGCAACTACGAAAACATCAATCTAGATCAGGAAATATCTATGAAGCACATGGATTGATGCAAGTAAATGCATCTCTAGTTTATATCAAGAGGGGTAATCACCCCTAGCATCCCTCTAAGATACTCAAAAGTATCCTTTGGAAATGGCTTGGCGAAAAATGTCTGCAACCTGTTCTTTGGTAGGCACATACTCCAGTCTGACTTCTTTCTCACTCACTTTCTCCCTTAAGAAGTGAAACTTGATTGATATATGCTCAATCTTAGAGTGTAGCACTAGATTCTTTGATATGTTAATTCCACTTGAGTTGTCATAGTATATGGCAATATGCTCATCATATACTACACTGATATCTTTCAGCATCTATTTCATCCACATCACTTGAGTATAGTTATTTGCAACAACAATATACTCTTCCTATCATCTACATATCCCACCCAATTCGCATCATTTTATGCACTCAAAGTAAGATCATCATCCTTAGGGTACCAAAGCCCAAAACCAACTGTTCCTTTTAGATATCTAAAGATTATCTTTATAGCAGTCACATGAGACTCTTTTGGATCAGCCTAAAATCTAGCAACCATACATACAACATTCATGATGTCTAGTCTGGTCTGAATTAAATAGAGAAATCCACCAATCATTGACCTATATCTTGTTTGATTTTCCTTAGGAGAATCATCATTCTATGTTAACTTGCATCCGGTTACCATGGGAGTACCAACAGGCTTTGAATCTTCCATGCCAAACTTCTTCAACAACTCTCTCACATATTTAGATTGAGATATGAAAATCCCATTGTCTAACTGAGTAACTTGCAATCCTAGAAAGAAATTCATCTCTCCAATCATACTCATCTCAAATTCACTCTTCATTTCATTAGCAGACTGCATGCATAGATTATCATCTCAAAAAATAATGTCATCAACAAAGACCTCAATAATCAACTCTTTGTCATGATCCAATTTGAAATACAAGTTGCTATCAACATTACCTTTAGTGAATCCAAGCTTTAATAAGTATTTATCCAGTCTAGCATACTAGGCTCTAGGGGCTTGCTTGAGTCCATATAGAGCTTTCTTCAATCGACAAACCATGTCTTCCTTGTCAGTCAATTGAAATCCATTTGGTTGTTCAATATATAGTTCTTCTAATTCACCATTCAAAAAAGCTGACTTCACATCCATTTGATAGACTTTATAGTTCTTCAATGCAGCATAAGCAAGAAATAATCTTACCGCTTCAATTCTAGCAATAGGGGCAAAGGTTTCTTCAAAATCAATACCTTCCATTTGTGAATACCCTTTACATACCGGTCTTGCTTTATTCTGGACTTCTTCACCTTGTTCATTTAGCTTATTCTAAAAGACCCATTTAGTACCAGTCACATTTTTATCTTTAGGTCTAGGAACAAGTATCCATGTATGCATCACTTCTTCCTTCATAACTTCCATCAAATTTTCATCATTACAAGCTTCATTGACATCTTTAGGCTCAATTTTGGAAATCAATTGTTGGCAATACTCTTCTACAATCTTTCTTCTAGTTTGCACACCTTTATTATTGTCTCCTATAATTTTATTTTTAGAATGATTTAGCTTTACATACCTCAGAACCTTAGGATTCTCTCGAACTTTGGTTCTTCTGTTCTTTCTTCTACACTTGCAGTTGTCTCTCCTTCCTGACTTTCTTGATTTACCGGAACAATTTGAAGTTGATTCTGTGTCTGAGAATTCTTCCCTTTGTCTCAGACGAGATCTTCCCAATCATCTGAATCATATCCATGGTATCTGGATGATATAGTAGAGTCCTCATCAACTCTGACATTTGCACTTTCAACCATTTTTGTTAATCTTCTATTATAACACCTATAAGCCTTGATTTTAGTAGAGTAACCTAGAAAGATTCCCTCATCGCTCCTTGAATCAAACTTTCCTATGTCCTCATCTCTCTTAATATAACACTTGCTTCCAAAGATCATGAAATATTTAATAGCAGGCTTATAACCAAACTATAGTTCAAAAGGAGTCTTACCAAAATTACCATTGACATTTATTTTTATTTGGTTTAAAGTGTATACAGTAGTGCTTACAGCTTCACTCCAATAGATGTGAGGCACATTTCCTTCAATCATCATTGTTCTAGCAACATCTAGAATTTTTTTTGTTCTTCCTCTCTGTAACTCCATTCTATTGAGGGGTTCGAGGAGAAGATAATTGTCTTTTGATTCCATGCTCTTCACAAAAAAGAATTGAACTCCCTAAAAGTGAACTCACCACCTCTGTCTGACCTTAAGCATTTGATTTTCAAACCTTTCTCATTATCTACCATAGCTTTGAAACTTTTGAACTTCTCTAATGATTCACACTTTTCTCTTAAGAAAGCAACCCATATCACCCTAGAGTAATCATCAATAAGCAGCATAAAGTACCTTTCTCCATGAAGACTTCTAACTTTGGAGGGACCACATAGATTAGTATGCACCAGCTCCAGTATTCCATTAGAATGATGTTGTTTGCTCTGAAAATAAACTCTAGTCTGTTTTCCCATCTAAGATTCCTTGCATATTGTGTTAGTAGGATTTACTAGCCTAGGTAGCTCTCTTACTACTTGAGTGGAGTTTACCTTGACAATGTTATCATAATTCACATGACACATCCTCCTATGCCATAACAAAATCTCATCTACTTGAGCAATTAGACAATTTTCACTAGCAGCATTCAGGTGAAAAATATTACCTCTTGTCTTTTTACCTGAAGCAATTACATTTCCAGAACTTCCAAGTATCCTACATATTCCACCTTTGAATTGAAGATCATATCCCTTGTCCACCATCTGTCTGACACTCAATAGGTTGCGCTTCAATCCTTCAACATAAAGTACATCATCATTGTTATGCTTACCACCAAGACAAATAGATCCTCTACCAAGAATCACACCAGTATTGTTATCTCTGAATCTTACAACCCCACAATAATATTTCTCTAGACTTACAAGTTTGTTTTTTTCACCAGTCATATGATGTGAACATCCGCTTTCAATAACCCACTCATCCTTTTCTTCAATTTGGGCTGCAAGAGCTTTCTTAACTTTAGCAGATTTAGTAGCCACTAGACCATTTTCCTTGATAGCAAGGAACACCCATTCATCTTCATTTCCATTTTCTTTATCAGATTCTTCATCAGTAACTCCTTCAACATAGTAACATTTCTTTTGAAATCTATATTTGTTAGGCTTAGACCTAGGAACTCTTTCAGGACACCTTGATGCAAAATGACCTATTTTATTGCAAGAGAAACATTTAATAGGAAACATTCCTTTATGTTTACCTTGTCCTTTGCCTTCTTTCTTCACAATCAGTGCTTCCAACCCTTTACCTCTCTTTCTTCATCTTCAAGTTGTTTCATTTCTTCCTCATACTTGAATGAATTTTTGGAACACTCTCTTGGATCATATCTTTGCTTGTTTCTTCTAGATACATTAGCCTTAAATGCAGATCCAGTCTTGGGAACAGATTCACCAAATTCACTCAACTAAAAAGCAACAAATTTACCAATCAGTGTATTTCTTGTCACATTCGTCACTAATCTGATTTTTTCAATAGCATGAGCCTTTGCTTTGTAAGAGGGAGGAAATGATCTGAGCACTTTAGCTACAATTTCTTCATCTTCTAGGGTAACACCGACACATCTAATACTCATCACTAGTTCATTTACTTTTTTCATAAAAGAAGAAATATTTTCATCTTCACCCATCTTCAAATTTTCATACTTTCCTTTCAAACTCTGTAGCTTAGCCATCTTCACATCTGCATCTCCTTCATACAAAGTTTCTAGCTTCATCCACATCTCATGAGTTGTCTTCAGACCTATCACATTTGTCATTTCAGAATCTATCAAAGCACTCAACAAAGTTTCCATAGCCCTAATGTTATTCTCAGCCTCTTTAATTTCATCAAGAGTGGAAGGACCACTCTGAGGAATAACATATCTATTCTTTGTGATCTTCCAAAAGTGTTCACCTAAACATCTAAAATGACATTCCATTTTGGTTTTCCATAGTGAGTAGTTTGTTCCATCGAATCTAGGACTATCCTTCTTGTATGATACCATATCAAATCACCTCAAGATATTAAACTTCTTTAGAGGAACCTGCTCTGATACCAATTTTTGGAAAGACAAGGATAGACATATAATAGGGGGGTGAATTAGTTGTCACGGAATATTTAAACTTTTCAACTTAGCTTAATTTAATCTCAGATCTAATGAGTGAACAATAAACCATAAACAATCAGCACATCAAAAACATAGAGAACACCAAGAATTTTTTATGTGGAAACCCTATTAGGGGAAAAACCATGGTGGATGTTAGTCCACAATATTATACCCTGTTAAAATTATAATGAAAAATAATGGAATGCACATGCATTTAGGCACACTGCCTAGAGCTCACTGCCCAAAGAATACACGACAATTTGTATTAGATCCATGTTGGAGCTGTAAATTTCTGCAATATTTTCACATATTTTGCTTGACCCTAAGTTTCCATATGGTCCTCATCCTAAAACACTAGGGTTTGTTTTCCTATCATTCTGCTCATTTTTCGTCCATTGTATCCATCGAGTCTTGCATGATTCACATCGTGGTATATGTCTCCCTGATCCATTTTGTTTGTTTCAGCTTGCATGAGTCTGTATTGCCTATCGACAAGACTCATCTGGTGTCTTAGCGAATAGATTTTATCTGCAGATGGTTGTCGGCATAGCTTTCATAGGGTTTCGGCGACAAGAAGATGCATATTTCAAAAAGAGTTTGGGCGTCATTGTAATGTCACGCTGAAATCATTTTGTCTTACCAACTGGTCACAGTGGATTTTTATCAGTGTAAGACTTTGTTTCTGCATAACGTCTTGGCGAGCTCTTGTGGTTTCACCGACAATCACATTGAATGTTCTTTTCTGCTAGACTGAGGGTATTCGGTATAAGGTCATAATGATTTCCATTTGTTTTACCGACCGACGCTTAATGGATACATATCCATGTGAGCTGGGGCTTTCGATATATCATCTTGGAAAATGACCTTGGTCTCGTTGATAATGTATATGGAGACTCCATCGATATGAAAATATTTTGGTCTTGGCGAACACAAGTGACTTCAAGGTATTTCGGTATGACATGGTGTTGTCTCTGAGATGTCTCGCTGATACTGTATTGTCTTGGCGAAAGCAAGTGGGGAATGGTTTTCGGCATAGGAGCTGCTTTGTCTCGGTGACTTAGAGTTGGGTGAGAGGCCTTCGGTGAAACATTGTATAATCTACATAAGGTTTCCCCGATAGTTAGAAGTTATAGCGACAAACATGAGATGAAGGGTTTCTATCGGTATATGAACATTACTGTCTTGGTGATATATTTTGGTTCGAGGATTTCGGCTGAACAAAGTAAACTCACTATGGAGTCTCACCGATGTTGTGTGGTTACAGCGAGACTTAAAAAATTAGAAGAATATCCTTTGACCTCGGTGTAACAAGCAAGGTGCTACGGTGACCCAAGGTAAGCAATGACTTTCGGTGAAACAAGATGAAGTCTACATGAGGTCTCCCCAAGAACGATAAGCTATGGCGACAGTGAGAAAAATGAAAGGATTACATCAGTGAGAAATATGCATGGTCATGGCGAATGCGGAATAGGGGAACACTGGCAGGTGGCGATTGATGTTATTTTGCCTTCGGCATACTTGTAGACTGTCTTGGCAATTGGTTGGTGAATAAAATTTTCAAAAGTTGTTGGCCAACATGTGAAATTCTAAATACTGTTTTGGCCGACATGATCCTGAGCCCAATTTCTTCAATGGATGACATGAATTTGAAGCGTTATATTTTCTAATGCTGGTGTATATATATGGCACCCAGATTGTAATTGAGAAAAAGGATAATATAGATAGATACAGTAGATTAGGAATGGGCATGGTAGAATAAATTTCTCATTCTGGAGACCATGGTGCATGTTCTTAAATGGTGGTTTCAATGAAATTCAGCTGGTGTGATAGGTTATTTTTGGTATCAATTGTCTGTTAAGCTTATTGAAAAGTATTGCTGAAGTTGTCTCCAATTTGATTTTTTCTGGTTGTTTAAATTGGAATAACAAGTTTATTTTCAGTTTATCTATGCACATTTGCTGCATTTGTGTGATTAATTAATTGTTTCTCTCAAGTAGGGATTAAACCCTTTTCATTGATCACAGTAATTAGGAAGATTCATTTGGATTATTAAAGAAGAGCTCGGTAGTCATAATCTTGCATTGTTTATATAAGTTATGAACAGATCATATGCCTGCAATTTTATTTTCTACCAGAATAAGTTGCCCACTTTTGTTTCGTTTGACTCTGCATACCCAATAAAGCACTGGTATGTGCACTTTCATTATTTGAATTCATTCAATCTCTTTTATCAGTTAATTAAGCATTCTAGGATTTAGATCAAAAGGTAGTTATCGAGTTTGGTTTCATTTGTTCACTATTATCTGCCATTGTGGACAAAGCACATTAGAAGGATAATCATAAGATAAGCCTGCATTGATCAAGAGAGGTTCACCTACCTAGGTCTAGCAGCACCTGAAGAGTAGAAGGTTTGATTGTTTCAAGCCTTGTTTTGTTACCCTTAAACATTGTGAAAGCTTGGCAACCTTTCGTGGTTCAAACCTGCGTTTTTGAGAGCTAACAATTGGCGACTCTGCTGGGGATTATATCAGAAAATTCAGTTGAAGACCACATTATAGAGTCATTGGAGGAAAATTTGTAATTTGAGAAATTTCAGAAAGGGTGATTCTGCTAGGAAAAGATCAGAAATAATGATTTTCCTACTTTTGGAAAAGTAGGTGGCGACTCTGAAAGATTTTTTGTAGTTTTTAAAACATGAATGGAGGAGGATTTTAGTTTAGGGGAGGTCATGCTGGATCTCCTCATGGTCAGTAGTATGTGCCATATTATCATACACAGTACTACGGTCTGATGTACCAGCATCCGTACCCACATAATGCTCCCCCTTATCAGTATACAACCATTATTAGACAGTTTGATTTGTCAGGGATTCCATTATCCCCTTATCCAATGGATGGCAGTTGGAGGGGTATTGTTCCAAAGTTTATAGGGTGTGATGCAATCACTACTGAAGATCATTTAAGAAGTTTCGATGCTTTCATCCAAGATTTGGATGTGCCCTACGAAGATTTATGCATGAAGCTATTCATGATATCACTTGTTGAAGATGCTAGGGATTGGTTCAACAGCTTACCAGCTGTCTCTATTGATTCTCTCCAAGGATTTCAAGATCAATTCCTCGAGCAGTTTGGGAATCTAAGTGCACCAGATTTTGCTCTTCATGAATTATTGCACATTCAGAAATATCAAAGTGATACAATTTATGATTTCAATCGGAGATTCAATAAGTTGTAGAATAAAATACCTATTGGATCAAAGTTGCCAGATTTTGTAGCGATGAGTATTTATTTGAATGCATTTGATCCAAAGACAGGGTATGAGCTTAGAAATAAATTCCCAAGAGATTTGGTTGAAGCATAGAAGATGGCACAAACAATTGAAAATAATAGGAAGGCTGCTGGGATGATCAATAAAAGAGATATTCATAGGGTTTCTCAGCAAAGCAACATATAAAGGAACGAAAGGCCGAGGTTGCATGGAATGCCTTATAATACAAACTAGAAGGACAACAAACCTATAACACCTAGTCCTGGAAGTGAGGGAGCTTCTGATCCATTGAGCAAGAAAGGAACCTATATGGTAAGTAACAATTACTTTTGTGATTTTTGTGATAAGCCACATTCCCCAGATCATTGTGTTGTAGCCCAAAGAGTACAGGAGGAGGGAATGCAGATGGAAAACAATGAAGAAGATCACACAGTATATCTGGCCTCAGATACTTTTCACCATGTTGAGGAGGATGAGGGTGCAGGGCTTATCTCTTGCACAATAGATTGTCATAGAGAGAGCAGTGTTTGTTGTGAATATTCTGATGTTGATGATGAACCTGAGGATTTTGATCTACAGTCAAGGGATTCTTCTACTTCTTATGAGGATCTGGATGAAGAGGCAATGGGAGATATTGATTCATCAGATAGTAAGTATACAATACCTCTAGCTGCAGTTGAAAGTTATGAAGATACATCTGATGAAGAAGAGGTTTGTACATTTGAAAGTGATTTCCAATTTTTTTCAAACTCATTGTATGATGAAGAGTTAAATGAAGATCAGATGATTTTTTGCCAAGGTGTGTCAATGAGTAAGTTTTAGATATTTTCAAATACATTCTATGGAAAGGAGGAAATAATTTTAGACAAGAAAAATGATGGAATAAATGATTGCATTGATGATGTTTCTGATTTCCCATTCTCTGATGGTATTGGATTTATGTTTGATGATGACAAAAGTGAGGAGTATAATTGTAGTGATGAAAATATAGAGACTTGTTCACTTGTCAGTGAACAGATTGCAGATTGGTTTACTTCTGAATACTAGGGATGTGCACATGATGAAGATCTTGAAGTTTTGTCTCCAGCTTACTTTTGTTTTGATAGTGAAAAATCTTTGTGTAAAGATTCTTATGACTCCCTGTGTATTTCTTGGAATGATGGTGATACTTTTGGTATTGATCAAAAGTCTGTGTTTGTTCAGAAGGAGGTATGTGGTTCTGAATTTTCTAATTCATGTGAAGAAGACATTTATTTACATACCAAAGATGATAGAATTCCAGATTTGATTGATTCATATATGCTAGATATTGGAGATGTGAGTTATAATCTAATGTTGATTCCAAATAATGATACCAAAGAGGTGCAAAAGGTTTTAGATTTGTGTGTTTCAGACATTGTTGATATAACAAAACATTTTGTTTCTCAAGTGAAGCACTCTGATTGTGAAATTCTTATACAGCTGGGAGAGTGTTTCAGAATACATAACAGTGAGAGAGATAATGAGGAATGTTGTATTTCATGTGTATGCATTTTGAATGTTGGAGATAACAGATTTTTATCTGATGATGGAGAATATAAACTGCTGAATACAGTTGGGAAGTTGGTCCAGGCTGAGCTTGGTGGTTTTCTTAGAACTTGCACTAACAGTGATAGGAAGGATTGCATCTGTGTCTTCAAGAGAAATCTGATGAACTCAAAACAAAACCAAGTATTTGACAGGGGAAAGCATGGTTGGAGTTTCAGATTGTAACAGATGATAATAGGAGAAATTAAAACACAGAGGATTGAGGGTTGCCAGTGCATGGACAACTCTTACTTATCCTATTTAAAATTATTTTCCATGCACAGTAGTTTAGGGTTCTGGTTCACCTCCATTTTGCATTCATTTTGCGTCCATTTCACTTCCATCTTGCATTCTCTGCATTCATTTCCATTGCCATTCATTCCATTTCTACTCACTAGTTCATCATTTTGTGTTTGGTCTCCTCACACAAAGATTATGGATCCTTGCAATGATATGACTATCATTCATCCCTAGACGGAGCCACTGTTGGAGCTGTAAATTTCTACAATATTTTCACATATTTTTCTTGACCCTAAGTTTCCATATGGTCCTCATCCTAAAACACTAGGGTTTGTTTTCCTATCATTCTGCTCATTTTTCATCCATTGTATCCATCGGGTCTTGCATGATTCACATCGTGGTATATGTCTCCCTAATCCATTTTGCGTGTTTCAGCTTGCATGAGTCTATATTGCCTATCGGCAAGACTCATCTGGTGTCTCAGTGAATAGATTTTATCCGCAGATGGTTGTCGGCATAGCTTTCACAGGGTTTCGGCGATAGGAAGATGCATATTTCAGAAAGAGTTTGGGCGTCGTTGTAATGTCACACCGAAATCATTTTGTCTTACCAACTGGTCAAAGTGGATTTTTATCGGTGTAAGACTTTGTTTTTGCATAATGTCTTGGTGAGCCCTTGTGGTTTCACCGACAATCACATTGAATGTTCTTTTCTTCCAGACTGAGGGCATTCGGTATAAGGTCATAACGATTTCCATTTGTTTCACTGACCGACGCTTAAGGGATACATTTCGATGTGAGCTGGGGCTTTCGATATATCATCTTGGTGAATGACCTTGGTCTTGCCGATAATGCATATGGAGACTCCATCGGTATGAAAATATTTTGGTCTTGGTGAACACGAGTGACTTCAAGGTATTTCGGTATGACATGGTGTTGTCTCCGAGATGTCTCACCGATACTGTATTGTCTTGGTGAAAGTGAGTGGGGAATGGTTTTCGGCATAGGAGCTGCTTTGTCTCGGTGACTTAGAGTTGGGTGAGAGGCCTTCGATGAAACATTGTATAATCTACGTAAGGTTTCCCCAACAGTTAGAAGTTATAGCAACAAACATGAGATGAAGGGTTTCTATCGGTATATGAACATTACTATCTGGGTGATATATTATGGCTCAAGGCTTTTAGCTAAATGAAGTTAACTCACTATGGAGTCTCACTGATGTTGTGTGGTTATAGCGAGACTTAAAAAATTAGAAGAATATCCTTTGACCTCGGTGTAACAAGCAAGGTGCTACGACAACCCAAGGTAAGCAATGACTTTCGGTGAAATAGGATGAAGTCTACATGAGGTCTCCCCGAGAATGATAATCTACGGCGACAGTGAGCAAAACAAAAGGATTACATCAGTGAGAAATATGCATGGTCATGGTGAATGCAGAATAGTGGAACACTGGCAGGTGGTGATTGACGTTATTTTTCCTTTAGCATACTTGTGGACTGTCTTGGCGATTGGTTGGTGAATAAAATTTTCAAAAGCTGTTGGCCGACATGTGAAATTCTAAATACTGTTGTGGCTGACATGATCCTGAGACCGATTTCTTTGATGGACGACATGAATTTGAAGCGTTATATTTTCTAATGCTAGTGTATATATATGGCACCCGGATTGTAATTGAGAAAAAGGATAATATAGATAGATACAGTAGATTAGGAATGGGCATGGTAGAATAAAGTTATCATTCTAGAGACCATGGTGCATGTTCTTAAATGGTGGTTTCAATGAAATTCAGCTGGTGTGACAGGTTATTTTTGGTATCAATTGTCTATTAAGCTTATTGAAAACTATTGCTGAAGTTGTCTCCAATTTGATTTTTTCTGGTTGTTTAAATTGGAATAACAAGTTTATTTTTAGTTTATCTGTGCACATTTGCTGCATTTGTGTGATTAATTAACTGTTTCTCTCAATTAGGGATTAAACCCTTTTCATTGATCATAGTAATCACGAAGATTCATTTGGATTATTAAAGAAGAGCTCAGTAGTCATAATCTTGCATTGTTTATACAAGTTATGAACAGATCATATCCCTGCAATTTTATTTTCTGCCAAAATAAGTTTCCCACTTCTGTTTCATTTGACTCCGCATACCCAATAAAGCACTGGTCTCTGCAATTTCATTATTTGAATTCATTCAATCTCTTTTATCAGTTAATTAAGCATTCTAGGATTTAGATCAGAAGGTAGTTATTGAGTTTGGTTTCATTTGTTCACTATTATCTGCCATTGTGGACAAAGCACATTAGAAGGATAATCATTAGATAAACCTTCATTGTTCAAGAGAGGTTCACCCGCCTAGGTCTAGCAGCACTTGAAGAGTAGAAGGTTTGATTGTTTCAAGCCTTGTTCTGTTACCCTTAAACGTTGTGAAAGCTTGGCAACCTTTCGTGGTTCAAACCTGCGTTTTTGAGAGCTAACAAGTTCGAACCTATTTCTTTAACCATAATGGAAAATAAAAAGTTCATATCCCCTAATAGGGGTTCATACATCACCCACATGTGAACATTTATCTTCTAACCTCTCAATATCAGCCCTAAATTGTGTAGACCTTCTGGCCTTTGGTCCAAAACTAGGCAATTGGTCAATAAGGTCCTGGTTTAATTTCCTTTCCTTTGTTTTAGGTTCCTCACCAGTTTCAAATATCTATTTTTTACCTCTTGGCTGACTACTTTCACCTTGTTGTTTTCTACCTTTTTTCTTTTCAAAACTTGGCCTTTCCATCTTACAATATAATAAAATTGAATTAGAATTTCAACTACAAAGAGACTTTGTGAACTTACTTGTGAATCTTTGTCTGCACTAAAATTTTAGCTTCTGTCCAAACTTGCATCCTTCTCCCTATGAATTCTGAAATACCTTTTGATTATTCTTCTTTCAATCAAAAGATATGTACATAATGCACATTCATGGGGCCATTAATGTCTATCTCTATGAGTGAATACAACAGGGTTTTTTATTTTTGAAATGTTAGAATGACAAGATCATATTAGTGACAATCCTTTGGTTCTTGGACAATCTATGTATCATCTTGCCACCAACCTTTTTTTATTTGATGGACAAGACATAATCGAATGTCTTTTTGATGAGGAGCAACCTTTGATTTATTCTCCTTGGTTGGGAAGATCGAGTGATTCTTCCATCGATGCTACATGAATGACCCCTTTCTTGTTTTCCAACACGTACTACTTCAGGGAAATCATTGTGAAGTTACCCCAATTTGAAATTGTTTTGGATCATTACAAGCCTCTTTCCATCATCTTCCAGTGTTACTTCGAAGAATATTGATCCCTTTGTATTATCATCGGCATGAAAAAAACCATCGCCAAGAGAATGAAACATTGCTTTGATGTCATTTGGTCTCTCTGAAATATCTATGTATTGTTTCTTTCATTTGGATGGGTCAGCTAGAGTCTCCCAAAAAATTCCTTCATCAATGTAACATGTGAGGTCAGAGAGAATAGAAAAACTCACTCCGATTGTGCATGTCTCTCGATTAAGCTCCATATACTGCTTCACTTTTTTCGGATTGATCGGTAAGACTCCTCTCAAAATTTTCATTATTCATGTAACTAATATGGTTGGTGAGATCTGTGTGATTCATTCTGATTGCACAAGTCTTCCTGATAGTTGTTCTTTTTTTCTATAGGAAAAAGAAAATTTGTGTCTCACTAATACTATTTTTATCAGTGTGAGTTAAGAGCTTGACCTAACCTAGCAACTTCACTTTGACTACTTTGTTCTTGCAGATGACTTTCATTTGTAAGATGAAAAGCATTATCTTACCGATTATGCATTCTCCATGACCTCTCATTGGTGTAACTCGGTTCACTTCCTACCGATATGAAGAATATTCTGAAGCTGAGAAGTTGTGATCTGTTGGTCAGAATGACCTAACCTAATCTTGCCAATATAGATCAGTAGTTTGAAACTCTTGCTCAATGATTTTTAAAGGAATGTTCATGTATCAAAGGAAAAATTGTTGGGATTATTAGTGAACATGGATGGATCTTGTCACACCAATATTAACAATTTGTACTACTTATGAAATTATGATGTGGGAACTTCCTAGGAAACATGAGTAAAGGCTAGAAAAATATAAGATTTTTATAGTCCCAACAGTGGCTCCGTTTGAGGATGTATACCCCTTGTGGGTATAGCAAGAATCCATGTCTCTAGGAGAGCAGACCAAGTGTCTTATGAGGAATGGAAATGGAGAAAACTCAAGAATGGTGTAAGATGGGAATGATATGAAGTCCTATACTACTCTGCATGGAAAAAGAATTATTTTAAGAAGGTTGTTCAAGAATTTTCCATGCACTAGAAATCCTTGACCCTCCCCTAGACCATTGTGCATCTAAGATCTAATAAAAAAAATGCTTTAGGAATTGTCCATGCACTGGTGATTCCTGCTCTTCTCCTGACATGTTCTGAAGATAATATGAGTTTTCACCAGTTGTTCCAATAATAACAAATGGTCCTAACCACAAAGCCTCAAATTTACCATGCTTTCCTTTGTCCTGACTCCTTACATTCCACATGAGAACCATGTCATTTATCTCAAATTTCCTACTTTTTTCCTTCTTATCATACAAATATTTCACCTCCAATTTCTTCTTCATGTTGTGTTGTTGAGCCTAGTTCCTAGGCTCTTCAAGTTTCATTAATTTTTCTATTCTTTCTTCCATAGGCTTAGGAATGTCTAGATCTTCTTACAAGATAAACTTACAAACTGGCAGTAAATTATGCAAAGGAAGTCTAGCTTGAGTCCCATATACAAACTAAAAAGGTGATTTCCCAATGGCCTTATTTACAGTAATTCTATCTACCCACAAAGCCAGTCTCAACTTGGAATCCTAGGCCTTTTTATTATTATCCAACATTATCTTTATGATGTTCAAGATGATTTTGTTATTGGATTCAACTTTCCCATTCGCCTATGGATGGTATGGTGAAGAATAGGATATTACTATTCCATAAGATTGACAGAACCCCTTGAATTCATTTGATCTGAAGCACATCCCACTATTAGTTATGATCCTTGTGGGTACATCAAACCTGGTGATGATATTCTCTAATAGGAAATGTGTTACCACTTTGCTAGCCACTTGTTTAGTTGGCACAACCTCCACCCATTTAGTAAAATAGTTTGTGGCTACTAATATCCATCTATGACTTCCACTAGAATTTTCTCCAATCTCTACTATGAAATCAATTCCCCATTGGTGGAATGGAGCCTCAACCTGCAAAGGCCTCAAAGGTAATGCCCCTTGATATTTTACCTTCCTAGAAACGTTTTGGCATGCTTCACATTTTCTGGTGTAATTATAAGCATCATTGAAAACTCTAGGGAAATAGTATCCCGCCCTTAACACATTATGTGTAGTGGTTTTTGCTGAAAAATGTCCTCCACACACCCCTTCATGCATTTCCTTGAGGACATGTCTGGCCTGATCTTCATCCAAGAATAATAGTAGAACACCATCCCTATTCTTCCAATAAAGATCCTATTTCATGAATACATATCTTGAAGGATGCAACTTAAGTTTCCTCTTCTTGTTATCACCAAGTCCTTCAAGGTATTTCATGTACTTGAGATAATACACAATGTTTGTATACCATGGTGTGTGTTCAATACTAGAAACCATATTTTCTTCATCATTCAGGTTGCATACTTGAGCATCTTCTATATTTGTTTCCGCCATCAATTTGGCTAGTCCCTGCCCTCTCACTAGCTTGGTAATTTGAAAATCAATGTTAAATTCTTAGATTCTATTTATCCATCTGCATCTACAACCTGAAACTTCTGATTGCACAAATATATCTTTCACCGCAACATTCGGCACATAGGCTATCACTTTTTCCCCTACCAAATATGGTCTAAATGATTTCATAGTTTTTACTAATGCATAGGCATGTTTCTCTACAATATCATATTTTAACTCTACATTCTGAAGGGATTTACTAAAGAAAGAAATGGGTTGTTCATTTCCTTCATCATTCTTCTATAACATGACTGTTGCAACTGTGTGAAATGAGGCAAATGAAAAGATTTGAAAGGGCTTACTAAAATTAGGGGACTTCAATACTGGGGCTTCTTTTATTGCTCTCTTTTTAGATATGAATGCATCTAAATCTTTAGCTATCTAGTCAAATTTTGCACCTTTCTTTAGCATTCTTGATATTGGTTTGACTATTTCTGCAAAATTTGATATGAACCTTCTTACAAAATTGATTTTCCCAAAAAAGGACTAAATAGCTTTAACTATTTTAGGAATGGGGATTTTATCAATAGCTTCCACCCTTTTTGGATCAATCCTCATGCCTTCTTTGGACACTATATTCCCCAGTAACTTTAATTTTGTTACTGCAAAATGACACTTTTTAGGATTTAAGGAAATACCATATTCAATGGCTTTGATAAAAATATTTTCCAAATGCTCAACATGGTCTTCAACCTTTTTTGAATATGTAGTTAAGTCATCTTGGTACACCACCATTATCACATTGATCAAATCAACAAATACAACATCCATAGCTCTTTGGAAAGTTGCACTGACATTTGTGATTTCGAATGGTATCCTAACATAGACGTATGTTCCCCATGGTGTAGTAAAGGCTACTTTGTATTGATCTAACTCCTTGACTTTCACCTGGTTATAGCCTAAAAATCTATCAATCATAGATAGCAGCTCACATCTAGTGACTCTTTGCAACATGGCCTCCATATTTGGGAGTGGGAAGTTATCTTTAACAAAAGACACATTCATATTTCTGAAGTCTACACAGAGCCTTATATCTCCATTTTTCTTCCTGATAGGTACCAAATTAGAAACCCAAGATGAATGCCTAATAGGTTTAATGATACTTCCTTCCATAAGCTTCATAAGTTCTTCATGCATTTTAGGTTCCAAAGTAGGATTTATAGGCCTTTGTTTTCTTCTAAAAGATTTGGCATCTGGTTTCAATGGGATCTCATGTTGGAACAAATCTTATCTATATTCTTTAAGATCATCATAAGACCAAGAAAAACCATGTTTGTACTTTTCTAATAATGCAATCAACATCCTCCTAATTGTTGATCTTATCTTCTTCCCAATGTACTCTCTTTTAGGGGCAAGTTTAGTTCCAAGATTAATCTCTTCAACATCCTCCCTTTTGACTGGTGTTTGCTTCATGAGGGCTCAGTCATTTCCATCAAACACTTTGTCCAATGCTACTAGTCCCTTAGGAATCTAATTCATTTTAATTTGAATGACCTCCTTTTCAAACACAATTTTGTTCCCATCCACTTCTTCCACGAATGCATTAAAATCAATCTCTTGTGCTTCATATTGAAAACTTTCCAACTATAAATATTATTAGGGACTGAAGGTCTTGTCTTGAGTTCAACCTGTGAAATTCCTGCCAAGGTGACATCATCTCTTTTCAAAGCTACATTTTCCAAGAAGTCTTCCATTAGGTTCTTGGACCTATCTACCCATTTAATTGAAAAAGCATCAAATAGTTCAATTTTATCCCATACAACATTTTTGTATTGCTTTAGCCTTTTGTTTTTTGCAACATATTTTGATCTTGTGAGATGATCAATTCAGAATCCCTAAGAATAGTCAATAGCTTGATTTTGTGCTTGACAACCATGTTCACTCCAATCAACAAGGCCTCATACTTTTCTATGTTATTTGTACAATCAAATGTCAAAAAAATAGAATATTTGAATGTAATACTTTCAGCTGAGATGAAAACAACTCTTTCTCCATTACCTTCTTTGCTACATGCTCCATCAAAATACATTTTCCCCACACCATGCTCATTTTTGGAGACATCTTTATCAATTGGATCACTATTCAACAATTCAAGTTGTGAAGGTTCTATTTTGAAATTTCCCAAGTCTACATCACAAAAGAAATTTATTTGATTTTGATCAACATATTCCAAAATTTGGTTCACTCTTGGTTCTCTAAATAGATTTACCTCTTCACCATTTATTGGTATTGTGGCATAGGAAAAATCAAATTGCACATTTCCTCCTATTGCAAGTCCATTGTCTTGATAGGAGCATCCCAAACTAAGGGGCATGTCTATTACAGTTATATCAATCTTGTATACTGCTTGTGGATAAGCCTCCAACTTCACTTCTACATCCTTCATGATTTCCACTACTGGGACATGCCTACTATCCATAGCATAACACTTTCCACCACTAGTGTTTACCCAAATGCCAAGCTACTTCATGACACCTACTGGAATGATATTAATAGTTTCCCTTGAATCAATCATACAATTTCTCACCATCTTGTTGTTTATGAGAAATGTGGTAAAAAATGGGTCAACTTGTGGAGGATTCATCAGTGTTTCATGAAGAAAAACTTCAGGGACCTTTACCTCTCCTTGCTTGCTATTATTATTCTTGACAATTTTTTTTTTTCCACATTTGTGCTTTTGTTTGCTCCATTGGATATCAATTGCATAGAACTATCTCTATATTCTTTTATTTTCATCATTTCTAGGAGTGGCACAAACATCTTTACCTGAGATAATGCTTGTGTAAAATCAAATGAAGAAGAATTTTCTTCTTTGGCAATTTTCTTTTGTTCCAATGGTTCTTCTTTACATTCTTCCTTCTCTCCTTTGTTTGTCTCATCTTGATTTTGTTTATTTTTGTAAAATTCCTAGATTCCTTTATCTCCACCTTCTTGGGGTTTTCTTGTGTTGTCTCCTTATCTTTCACAAACAATCCCCTTGGAGTGCCATCATTTGCATTTGTTGTTCTACTTATCAGCCTATAATTTCTTTTTGCTTGTTCTACTACAACAATGGTTAACCTTTTGATATCTTCCTCGGTTGGCCTCCTCAATCTATACTTATTTGGTATAGATGGTGTATTAGGTGGTTGTGACTCATCATTGCTTTAATCCTCTTGATCAGAGAAAACTTGTTGTTCGGCCATGTGAATATTGTATCTCTAATTATTTACATCATACTCATAACCTTCATCCTCCGAGGATGAATACTCCTGTTCAATTGGATGTAGGATATGTGAAGTCAAATATATTGTAGCATCTTCTCCTTCATTATCATACATAATTTCTTCTTCTTGTATTGACTGTGCTACAACACAATGATCCTGAGAGTGGGGTAAATTACAAACTTGACACTAGGGGCTATTATTGACCATTTAGGCTCCTTTGTTCTTTAAAGGGTTAGGAGTTTCCTTATACTTAGGCTTATCAGTTATAGGTTTTCCATCCTTCTAGTTTGTGTTGTATGGCATGCCATGCAAATTTGGCCTTTCATTTTTGTATGAATTCTCCTGTTTATTCTAGAAGTTGTTAAATTTTGGTGGAATTCTAAGGTTATCCCTTTTTCGAATCATCCCTATAGTTTTTCTATTATTTTTCAATTCTCAATGTTGTCTTTTGTGCTTCAACTAAACTTCTAGGGCACTTGTTTCTAAGTTCATAGCCTATTTTTGGATCAAAGGATTTCAAATAAATACCCAAGGCTGTAGGATCAGTGATTTTGTATCCTTGTGGTATTTTGTTGTGCAATTTTGAGAACCTTTGGTTGAAGTCATAAATTGACTCATTTTGATACTTCTGAATACTGAGTAGTTCATGAAGGGAAAAATCGGCAGCACATTGATTCCCATATTGCTCAAGAAACTAATTGTGAAAATATGTTATAGAATCAATTGAAGCATCAAGCAAACTATTGAACCAATCCCTTGATTCTTCAATTAATGACATCATGAATAATCTCATGTTTATACCTCGTACTCCAAAGAAATATCATGTATGAAAGCATTAAAATTCCTGATATGTTCCTCAACTGATATCACATTGTTCCCTATAAATTTGGGAACCATGTTTCTCCAATTACTGTCCATTAGATATGGGTATAATTGATGTCCTGTCAGATCAAATTGCCTACATGTGTTTATGGGATTCTGTGGATGCAGATTCATTGATGGTGGATTGGGATGGTACTGATATCCATAGAGAGGATGTTTGTAGACATTCTGTGGGATATGTTGTTGAGGATGTACATTCTAATGTTGCCGAATATAGTGTTGTCTTGGTGGGGTGTAAGTATGTGGGATGTTGATAGTATTTTGAGATGGTTCATTTTGTGGGGGTACATTAAATTGCACATTCTGCTTTTGTTTTCTAGTTGTGTTGTGAGGTACTTTTGAAGTACTTGGAGTGCCTGTGTTCTAAGGTGGCCCCTACATATTGATGTTACCCCCTTTTTTATGAGGAGGAATGTATTTTGGTGGCTTTGTTGCTTGGATATTTAGTTGAGATATTTATTGAGCTAGATATTGACTCCATTTTATCAACTATTCTTTCTTCTTCAGGTCCTCCTCCTGCCATCTCACATATTCTTCTACTTCTTGGGTAGTCGTCTCCCCAAAATTTGGAACATGGGAATAATGATCTATGAATCCCTGTTGGAATTCATCTCCTTACTATAATGACATCTTATAATCATACTCCTTTTGTATTCACTCTTGTTCTGCATCCATTCAGGCCTTGAATTCCTCTACTTTCTTAGGGTCCTCATTCCATCTAAAAATAGGATGACTAGTATTTTAGTGTTCAAAAGGAGTATGAGGGTCTCTATTCAAGTAATCATCATGGGGTTCTAATCCATGCAATGGAGAAAATTTTTATTCCTTGTAAGGAATTGATCTGTCAAGTTCTCCCTATCTTCATTAGTTATATATGTTGCTTTACCTCTTCTTTTACTTGCATCAGCATTTGAAGGGGAGGACCCATGTTTATTTTTCCACCTACCATTTTTATTCTTTGGGCTATCCTGATGTAAAGATCTCCTACCATTCATCTCGTAGGATGCCTTAATACTATGACTTCTATGATTTGTCTTTATTGATATGTAGTTATACTTCCCAGTCATGCACCTTTTATTTTAGAGTTGCCACTCATTTTTTAAGAAAAGAAAGAAAGTTTATATTTTATTGTTCCCAACGGAGTCTTATGTAAAGTATTGACTCTATGATGAAGGCATGGATTCATATTTGACTCCCTAGTGGAGTCACCAATCTGTTCGATCTCAAAAATGTAGATTGCAAATCTTAAGAGGATGCCAAGATCTATGATAAGATTTGCAATGTTCTTGAACCAACAAATGAAATTAACTTATGTTTTGATAACTCCTTGCACTTCAAGCTCTACTAAAGTAGGTGGGTATACCTTTATAATGAAGAAGATTGGAAGAATGTATAATTTGGTTAGACTGAATAATCTATCCATGATGGAAAATGGTGTAGGATAGATGAAAGCCTACTAACTAATCTATTTCTAATGTGACAATTGGTAATTTATGATATGAAATTGAATAAGTAATGTATGGATGAGATTGACTAGTGCTCTTTTGGGTATGTGGAGTCAATGTAAAACTATAACTGGTGGTAGATTTTGGTTTTAATTCTGATTCTTTTGCACTTTAATTTGTTTGTACTTTGTACAAATGTGCAAAAATGTGACTAACAAGCTCTTCTTACTAATCCAATTGACCATACCAAGTTACTGTGATCTCTTAAAATGATTTTTAATCCCTCTTTGAGGGAACCAATCAATAGAACCACACAATATCAACAAATATGCATTGAAAAGTAAGTTAAACCTTATCTTGAATAACATGATAGCATCAATTTGGAGACATCATGATAATCATATCAACTACCTAACTCTTCTTTATTGACACTAGTAGAATTTGGAAAATAAATGACTATGTGACTAAATTTTTTAGTCATGTGACTAACACTAGTAGAATTTGGGAAATAAATGACTAATTTAGTCATTTATAAGTGACTAATTTGGTCATCAGGTAAAATCACAACTAAATGACTAAATAAATGACTAAATAAATGAATAATATTAGACAAATAAAAATGACTAAATAAAAGACTATTACTCCTCTATTCTTTTTTCTTTCAAATTTGATCATAATACATAGAGCTTAAGCCCCCCTCATGGGACCCCTACCTAAGCAGGCCATTTGGCCGCCTAGGTTGTTTGGTGCACCAAAAATACCTATTGTGTGGAAGACATTTCCTCTCGGTGCAGTCTTAAGGCTTTGAAATATTTTATAAAAATTTAACATTTCATAAATAAAAATGACTAAACAATTAATCACACAAATAATTCAATCCTATAATCATGTTAGATAACATATAGTTCTACCAGTGATTCAATAAGAGTTATGGTACATATAATACATGTATTATCAATTATTTCAATCTATTTGAATAGATCATTTAAGGAGTCAAGAATCAATAGTGTTATTCCAATAGTCCACCATGATGGGGTTAGAGAGGAAGCATGTTAGGGAGCCCTAACTTCACTACATCTAAGCCCAAGAGCACGAAGTATGTTGGGGAGCCCTAATCTAGATTTATCTAAATTTATTTCATTCCATTATTTAGCACTTATTATTAATTATTTAAGCTAGCCACATGCAACTAGAATTTGTAGCACATCCATGCACAAACACATACTCTCTAACATATTAACATACATATAGTTTTCTATTGGCACAATCCTTGAACCTCCTTTAGGCACAAGTGTTAGTATATATTCCTCTTTATATAGAATTGTCTCCCCCTCTATCTCTCTTTCTTTTTCCTAATCTCTCCAAAGATCACTTAAACTATTAGATTTTTATATATTAATTTAATTTGTTTTATATAAAAATATGTGAATTATTAATTATAATAATTTTATATTTTTTTTATTATAGAATACAATATATAATATATTATAACCTATATACTATTAAAAATAATAATATATATAATTGTATTATATATAATTTAATCTTATTACTATTATATTAAATACATATAATAGATTAATTACGTAGAAGGCGTCCCATGCTTAGTATTTGGGAGGTCTTTTTGCGTCTGTAGATTTGTGCATAGGAAATCGCCTATGATCAAATGCATCTGAGTGGCTCAATGATTTTTCCCAGATGGCACAGAGTTTATTGTAGAAGATGGAAAAATATCTGCAGAGCAGTTATTGCAGGGAATGCAAAATATCAGGGCAACACTTATTGCAGCAGTCGGCCTCCTTGATAGCAGGGTAGAATGCCCCAATTTGTATTAGAAGCAAAATATCCACATCCTTCACAGCACATCACAATTAATTTGCTTTGCTTTGCATTTGAAAGAAGAGTCCAGGTGATCATTTTTCTCCTCTGCATCATTGAAAGAAAGACACCAATCTGTGCGGAAACTTGAGGTATGCCACTTGTTGCCCTGATTTTAGGGAGAAACTGTAGGTTTATATAGTTTTCTAAATATTTTCTTTTAAATTTGCAAACCCTAGACTCGTATAGTATTGTGCCCCAGCGAAACCCCATTTCTGCGCTTCCTGCTTCTCAGGATAATCTGTCATTCACATCTTCTCCTATTTCCTTGTTCCACTCATTTTTTTGGGGTTTTAACGACAGTATTTCCATCACTAGTACAAAAACAATAATATATGACTAAATAAACTACTAAAAATTGCATATATGTGACTAATTTTGATCATGTGACCATTAGTAGTTTATTGCTGGTCATTTATAACGCGACCAAATTTATGACTAAACTATTTTAGTCATTTATCTAATCATTGATTTGGTCATTGATTTGGTCGTTTATTTAGTCATTTATTTAGTCATTGATTTGGTCATTGATTTAGTCATTAATTTAGTCATTTATTTAGTCATGGTAATGATTTGTTTAGTCATATATTTAGTGATTAATTTAGTCATATATTTAGTCATTAATTTAGTCATTGATTGTTGTTAACTGGTCATTTATTTAGTCATGGTAGTCATTTATTTAATCATATATTTAGTCATTAATTTAGTCATGTAAGTCATTACTTTAGTCATATATTTAGTCATTACAAATCAAATCTAACTTAATTAATCCTCACAAATTAATGCATATAAACTTCAAGTATCATAGATATTCAAATGTTGAAGAAGCACCCTGAAATGTAGACTAAAATTCTTGAACAAATATGATTGATCAAACATAAACACAAACAACACAGTATTTATGAGTGGAGAAAAAACCACTCTAAAAATTTACTTTATTAAGCCTAATTGGCAAATCAAAATTTCATTGGTTACATTCAATGTCTCAGTGACATTGTACAACTTACTAACACTATATAAACAGAATACTCCTATTTTCATATACTTATATTGTTTTCCCCTTCCTTAACTGCAGTCATTTTGGAAGGGCAACAACCTCCTATAGGGGCTCGACCCATTTAATCCCCTTGCAAATCCACAACTTTCCCGCCGCTATTGGTTTTGACTCCTCCAAACTCTTCATCGCCGGTATTCACCTTTTACTTCTCCAATTTGGAGCTGCAACCTGAAAATAAGGTTTCAAAATTTGCACGTCAAAAACATATTTGGAAGTAGATTTTTATCAGATATTGTAGTTGCAAGTTCCACTAATTATAATAAATATAAATAGTTTTACCTTTTTGCATCAACTAATGCAATTTTGATAACTTTTAGAGGATTGACAATCCTAGCCTTTATCATATCAACATACTCAAGTGCAAGTTGCAACACAACATTAAACTTATTAATTAGACTAAACATCTAAGAAAGAAAAAAAAAATTCAAACATTATCAATTTAGTTTCCTCGTAGCTTTCCTCTAGCATATCTGGAACCTCTTTAGATGTTCCATCTAGCTTTCATCACTCCCATACATGTAGAATTGTGTATGTCCATCGAACTATCATCTTTCCCATAGAGTTAGAGCTAAATTAATTTAGAAATATTTTCTTGTTGAGCAATCCAATTCCCCTAGCAAGCCTAACATATAGACAACCTCCTTTACATTCAAAAATTTACTCAAGGATGTCATTTTTAGTCTAAGAAATCAAAATAACCTTATTGTTCATTTGCAAAACTACATAGTTAATAGAAAAAAAATCAATGGAAAAAGCATGAGGAAAAATAATCTACCTCTATATTATTAGGGGTGATCAAATACTGCTTAAATCTACAATCAAAAACCCTCCTATGAGATACAACCAATCCTATCAAATTAAAAAATAAGAACTAAAACCTTCTTGGGAATCACAACAACAATACCTGAAATCCATCAATGGACGAATGTAATTTTTTCCAAACATGTAGTAATCAAAAGGCTCATGTATTGCTCTATGATAATTACAAAATGTGAAAGGATCTTGAAATAAAGGAAGAAATAGAAGAAATTATGCATTTGTTCAAATGAGTAAATATAGTGTAATTTGTTAATTGTTTTTTCTTTACATCATTTAGGAACTAAAGCATAAAAAATTACATAAAGAGGATTTGAAGTAGCAAACCTCAAACTATAACATAATCCGGTCAAAAGTTGTTGCCATGTTTGAAAGGACTATTTCTTTTGCATTGGGATTCCCACTCTCAAAAACCTTACAAAGGCAATCCAGATACATGACCATTGGAAAGATACAAAATTATCACATTAAAGAGAGGAAACAACAAACACTCTGTTAAAATTCCATTCCTACCTCAAAATCTACTGCTTTGCAAGAAAGAAAAGCATTTAAGGAAATTCCAAAGTAATACTTTAACATTTTTTTATTAAACATCAATATAAAGACCTTTGTTTTGTTGCTATTATGGGAATTTTTTAACTGGGAATGAAACTATTTCAACATTTAGAAAACCACATTTGATAGGTATACAAGGTATTGGAAATGCAAACTTACAAACTATTTGCAAAAATGCTTTTACATTTTAAGATAGAGAAATTTCATTTTGTGGACTTGCTTTAGTGGCAAAGACAAAGCAGAGTTGATGACCATCACCAGCCAAGCATGTGGCTTCAGGAAGGTTTAGAAGGTTGGTCGCTGCCCTTATTCAAGGGTAAAATCTATTACTAGGTCGCTGACAACACTGTCTCAACTCCAACATCTAAACCAGGTTGGGATTCTTGTTGTCTATGTAATAAATGAACAAAAAATGAATGCAAATGTAGGTTAGTGTTGTTGTAGCAGATTTTGGAAACATATATTGTGTTTACTTGGTCACTGTATCATTTTCTAAGTTCAAACACTTCATATCTGCTCATTACATTGTCTCATTATCCACTTGGTAATCTTCAAAACTACCCTAAACTTTACAATCATCTAATGTAAGAATATATCCTATTAGAGCATAAGAATTGTATGATTGTCAACAATAGATCCTATAAAATGTATTTATTATGACAAAGATAACAAACAAATAGGGAGAGGAGCAAAATTACTTTGATACACCAAATTAGTTTCCCACTTGGGAATGACCTTCAAAACTACCCTAAACTTTACAATCATCTAATGTAAGCATATATCCAATTATAGCATAAGAAACATAAAAATTAAATACCTGGCTTATTTGGATCAGCATAAGGGAGTGAATGAACTCGCTTTCCACCTGTACTACCATTTGGATCCACATGCTCAAAAGACACATCTGTAAGTTCTCCAGAGACCTGCACAAAGTAATTGCCATTCCTATCTCCTTTGTACAAAAGGCTAATGGATAGAAATTAAAACTATGCTAGACCTATTATAGCTTTATCCCATAGTTGTTAAATGCATTCCCCAACTCTAGGAAAACACCATACAACCAACTAAAAATTAACACATGCAAACATAATAAACATGAAATTTGCAGAGTCTATGATATACTAAACAAGCTTCTGGTAAAAATAAAATTTAATATCATTAACAATCCATATCATAGTCAGTGATCCATCATCAAGATTAAAGAAAATTATCCTAATGATGGGTCATGGAGTGTGATCTAGAACATTGATGAAATTAAATGTACAATTTTTTTTACCAGAATCTTGTTACAAATGCAAACAACACATGTTCAACCCATCTGGGCATATCTAGCAAGGGCATACATTACAAAATAACCTATATATACTATATAAATGCTTTTATTTATTTTACTATTTTGAAATAAATCAGCACTAATGGTAAGCTCCAATGACAATTTCAAAAAATATGGATGACAACAAAGTTACATACCAGTGTTGTAGCTTGTAGTGGTTCAGAAAGATTATGGTTAATGTTTTCCTTTGAATTCTCAATGCCTATAACAAAACTCCTTAGCCAAGCTCCAATTAGATCTTCCAACCATAAACATGCAATAACCCATCATGTACTTAGGATTGAAGTTATATTTCAATTCAAGCATTACAAAACATGAAATAACAATGAAAAACATGAGATAATGGAGTTTAGTCCCTTCATTACAAATAGGTCATGAATATGACCTCTACAGTGTGAGATTTCAGTGAGTCTATGTTCAACATCATCTTGTTGAATCTGCCCTATCTTAGGAACACATTCTTTAACCTTCACTACATCTGTAAATTTAGGCTTTTCACATCCTAAAAGATCTAACTGCCTGCAATTCTTCTACATGCTACCATCTATTGGATTTGACATGTTTTCAAAGGCCTTTGCAACCATACAAGAAGAGGTAAATTGAGGGGATCCTGCATTTCTGAGAAGCATAGTGGACTTCAAAAGGCCTGTGTACTTCCAAGAACCATTTCCTCCAGATTTCTTCCATTCATGGCCATTCATGGTAAGATTTCAAAGCCAAAATACAACCTACGATTTTTGTTGTAAAACCTAGTTGCAAGAAGAAACAACAATATTAGACAAAAGTATAGAGAACTAATTATTTAGAATCTAATAATATTGGAATGAGCATGCTCACTTGTTCTAAATCAGAAGCTTCAAATGTTGGCAACTTTAACTCCTCAGCAGCTACAAGAAAATTTCTGACATTCCCAAAATATTGATAAGTATATAAAGGCTGGCCTTTAGGACAAAGTGATGGAATATTTTTAACCAAATGCTTTCCAATTATGTAGAAATTATCATCATGATTATCAGCATGTAATAAAGCAGAAAATCAAGAAGTCAATTGGAAAATTATGAAATGTTGATAAATGAAATTAACTAGCTAATGTCAACAACATGCTCCCACCTTTGGCACTGCTCCTGGCTGAACCTTATTGATTAAGCTACACAAAATAAGTCCATTTCTCAGACACAGATGAAAATCCTCCTCAGAGGGTTCACATGGCATGTCTGAAGGTTGTGCCATGCTCATAATCCATGCTGCAGCTAGAAACCTTTTGCTTGCTATGAAATGGTATACAGAAAAAGAACTCATTATAACTTAGAATCCCAAGAGGAACACATTTCCTTTGCTATAAACACCCATAGCAATGTATAGATATTGTGATGTGAAAAGAATCAATAATATAACTATGAAAAGTTTTGATGGACTAAGTAAAAAATAAAATTTAAACTATAGCACACCATTCTCATCAAAATATAACACTGTACCAAAAATGGCAGAACTAATCAATAATCTGGCAATAGACCAAAGATGTAAAGTAATATATTATTTAATACAAATGGCCAATGTATCCATAAATTGATGATGACTATTATAGCTACCATTGGTCACATGGCTTGATCTTTCCCAATAAATCTATGACAGGTTGCCAATGATGACTATTACAACTGCTATTGGTCACAGGGCGTGCAAACTATCTTGCTTCAAATCATGATTATAGCAAATAAACATTCCAACATTTCATGCACTAGTCTGAGTTTGTTTCTAACAATCCCCATCCCTACACCACTTTTAGGCTATCCCCAAAAACTGGTATATTGGTGTCTATGGCATCCCCAAAAACTGGCATCTTTGATTGCTATCCTCAAAGCATGTCTTGTCATCCCCTTCCCGGAAATGCTATGCAATATAACAAAAAAATTATGTGTGTGTGTGTGTGTGTGTGCCTAGTTGTACATGACATCAAGATTCAAGTTTAAACATAAACACAATGCATCAAATTGGAGATCCAATGCTCAATATTCATTGATTCAAAAAAAGTAGCAAAAAAAAAGTCATTGCTTTCATTGAAAATTTGAAGTATATAATGACAAAAGGCCCAAAGGCTACAAAATGTCCAACAAGAGGCATGCCAGTAAGATTATAGATATACAAATATACAACTAGACCTCCTATAGTTGAGCTTTATCTGGGCTGTCACTATCAAAATTGGCCTCTACCTCAGAACCAATTCCTATATAAAATTGTGATTCGTCCAAGGAGACATCAACCAATAGTGGATGCAAATAGAACTATGAGTTAGTTCTAGGGAAAATTTAGAGTTTGATAAGGAGTGTGGAGGGCCCACTAATAAGGGGAATGAGGCTAGTTTGTGCCCCCTCCCCCTCAACTACTCTTTTCTTCATTCTTATGTTTAACTATTTTCTTTCAATTAAAAAATTACGACACCATGGAGATACGAGGTCATCCCTGTGGCAGTTGAGGGGCATCTTGGATGTCCCAGGTCATCCTAAATATAGCCAAGTGTTCAGTGATTGTGATGCATCCAAAATTACATGCCCTGGTAGGGACATCCCATGCTGTCCTTGTGTCCCATGATCATCACCGAGGACAGATCTGAGGAAATAGGGAAGATAGATCCCCATGTAACACATTTTTTCCAAATCGTGACATCAAATTTTAGTTATGCCACTTTGTAGGCCTCCATAGTGTCCAAAAAAAAGAGCAAAAAGAAATTTGATTAATAGCCGCAAATTACCAAAGTAGGAAGTGGCTCAAGGAACTTTATGGGCACAATCGATCTCCTTGATTTGAAGATGTGATCCACTTACTCATATGTCCTTAGAACAAATCTTATCATAAATTTTTATGCATCTCACAACCCAATCCATACTTTACAATTCCTCTTACATTCAATGTTCCCAAATGCTGTTTAATGAAAAGGATCTTGTGAGGCTAGGATGGCAAATACAAATAATTCAGTAAGAAGAATATGACAAATACTATTTACATTCTGATAAATACCAGGAATTCACTCAATAGGGTAGTAGAAAGTCCATATTTGAATGTTAGATCCACTCCCCTACACTTACGTACAAATAAAATATTACTATGTTAGTGAAAAGCTCCAAAAACCAAAATATTGAATCTTGCCTGTTAAAATCTCCAACTCGTAATCTGTAAGATGCTTGCACATGCTCTGGTACAAGCGGCCCACTCAATACTTTACGACCTTGTGTTGAAGCAAAGATTCCATCCTCAAGAAGCTTCTACTTTCTATCATCATTCTTAAACTTCTCTACATTACCTTTCTGGATTTGCATATCCTATGTTCTACCAGATTCAAACTTGGTATATTGGCATTCCTTCCATGTTGGGCTATCACACTGATCATCATCAATGATATCAAATTTCCCTCTACAAAATTTACATTGAAAAAACCTTATAACTTCAGTTATACTTTGTAAACTAGTCATTACTCTATTGAAGCTTAGAACCATTAAGATCTCTAATTTTAAAACCAATTTTAGTTACATCCTCTAATCCAAAATGTATTCTTTAAATAATGGCTACAAATCTAATTAAAAATGATTATAAATCAAAATTATAAAGTAGTTATAATATCAACAAACAAACCATATGTAGATATTATTTGTCTAGAGGAAACTCAAAGATCCCAATATTGATACAGATTATTACTCTATTTGGATTCCACATAACTTATTATTTATTAAAAAAATGGAACCATTGTGCTTGTATTATCCTCAAAATAAAATGAAAAGAAATTGATAGCTTGAAAACAAAAATTCCATACTAGAGACCATTTAGACACCGAAGTGGTAAAGTAGATGTCAGAGATCTTGGCTAAAAGCGTGTCACATGGCCTCCATCTTGTAAACTCGGTGGTGTTACAAAAATGTTTTTTGGCCTCTAGATTATCATTTTCAATTAACAAAATGATAATCTTTACACATTCATAACCCAATTATCAAACTGTGTCAAGGGGTAAAAACTCTCTTCCGTAAAAGTATTTGATTGTAGCCTTCTATTCCAAAACTATTACCTATTAGTTATAGTAAACAAGCCCCCTACCTTTTCAGCAGTCTCATCTTTATGTGTGAGGGGGGACACGACAAATTGAATATATGATGGTTTATCAATATGGTCCTTGTTTTTCTTTGTTGGAATTTGAGGCTCTGCCTCATTTTGTGGTAGAAAGTTTGTCATCATCTTTAATCTATGTATAAGGCAACAAAATTAGAGCAAGGTATGGACATAGAATAAGAAAGACACAAAAAATATCTTATCAATACTTAAATATATATCAATACAATGAAAGCAAACATGCATTACTACACCAGACTTCCCACTTAGTTGTCAGGATGACTGTATATTCCATACCAGAGTAGCTTGAGCTTTTAAGTCCTCAAGATCAAAGTTCTAGGCATTGATCCCTTGCTTGTACTCATTCTAAATTCATAAAATAAGATGACACTTTAGCAAAGAAGAATTTTAATAAATCTTTATAATTATGCTAACTTTGATCCAGTTTCTCTTGAAACTCATATTTGCATTTGTGAATGAATAAACACCTTTATACATGTCCAATCAGTAAAATTTTTCTATAGAATTCTCATTTGCAAGACTTTGGTAGGAAATATTTGGATTATATCATAATATTGAACTTGAAAAATACATATAATATGCTTAAACTATAACTAGAACACTAGTAGAGCACAAAAAAATTAGTAAAATACACATTAAATCAGTTCAACATAGTGATAAAGCATGACAAAACTTGAAGAGTACAGATAAACTGTCAATGGAATAGAGTGAAAGAGCAATGAATGATCTCCACAAGAATAACAAATTAAAATCTAATTTACCACAAAGAAGTATGGGAAATGCTAAAAAAAAATTTGGCCTACGTGCAAGAGGGTTGGAGGAACAAGGGTAGAAACAAGTTGGGTTAGTTTAGGTTAAGTTTTTCCTGTTTTCTTTTAAAGTTTCCTAAGGGACTTCTCCAAGGAGAACCAGATCTTGGATACCATCAAGAACTAATATGGGTACAGGAGAGAGTAGGGGTGGTTCTGAAAAATTAGGTACCGAAGATGGCATATTTTTTACCCCCAATTGTATGTAACTTATTAACACTTAAACAATGGAAGTGGGAAGTGCATCTCCAAACACTTGGGACTCATCTCGTGTGGAAGAAAGGTTGGGGAAAGTTAAGAAGTCTCCAAAACTGCCTGTTGTTTTCAGGAGATATCCCTAAAAATTTAAAAAAACTATAAATTTTGATACAGAGTGTGGAGGGCCCACTAATAAGGGGGATGAGGGTAGTTTGTGCCCCCTCCCCCCCACCAACTCTTTTCTTCATTCTTATGTTTAACTATTTTCTTTCAATTAAAAAATTATGACACCATGTAGGTACGAGGTCATCCCTGTGGCAGTTGAGGGGCACCTCTGCCACCTCATCTTCTTGCCTTTTTGAGTTGTTAAGAAGCTCCTCCAAACTAGCCCTAATCTCATTGTTTTCCACTCACCAATAAATCAGGGAGGCTATTTAAATCTATACACCCTAACATGTTCAAGTGTTGCAGCTGTGACAGGTTTCCAATGGAATTAGAGATCTTATTTAAATGTACACACCCTTCTATATTCAAGTGTTGCAGCTGTGACAGGTTGCCAAATGAATCAAGGAGATTATTTAAATGTTCACACCCTTCTATGTTCAAGTGTTATAGTTGTGATAGGTTGCTAATGGAATCAAGGAGGTTATTTAATCAGGGAGCTTATTTAAATGTCCACACCCTTCTATGTTCAAGTGTTGTGTTGCAGTTGTGATAGGTTGCTAATGGAATCAAGGAGGTTATTTAAACCTTTAAAATTTCCTATTATATTCAAGTGTTGCAGCTGTGAGAGGTTGACAATGGAATTGGGGAGGTTATTTAAACCTCTACAACTTTCTATTTTCAAGTGTTATAGATGTGACAGGTTGCCAATGGAATCAGGAAGGTTATTTAAACCTCTATAGTCTTCTATGTTCAAGTCCTCCAGCTGTGACAGGTTGCCAATAGAATCAGGGGGGTTATTTAAACTTTTACACATTTCTATGTTCAAGTGCTACAGCTGTGACAAGTTGCCAATGGAATGAGGGAGGTTATTTAAATCTATACACCCTACCATGTTCAAGTGTTGCAGTTGTGACAGGTTTCCAATGGAAACATGAAGTTTATTTAAACGTTCACAACCTTCTATGTTCAAGGTTGTAGCTATGACAGGTTGCCAATGGGATCAAGGAGGTTATTTAAACCATGACAATATTTTAGTTTCAAATGTTGCAGCTGCAATAGATTGTCAATAGAATCAAGGAGGTTATTTAAATCTTTGAAACTTCCTATAATGTTCAAATGCTACATTTGTGATAGGTTGACAATGGAATCAGGGAGGTTATTTAAACCTCTACAACTTACTGTTTTCAAGTACTATAGATGTGACAGGTTCAGTGGAATAAGGAAGGTTATTTAAACCTCTGCAATCTTCTATGATCAAGTGTTGTAGCTGCGACAGGATTCCAATAAAATCAAGGAGGTTATTTCAACTTTTACACCCTTCTATTCAAGTTTTGTAGCTGTGACAACTTCAATGGAATTAGGGAGCTTATTTAAACCTCTACAGTCTTCTATGTTCAAGTGTTGCAGCTGTGACCGGTTGCCAATAGAATCAGGGGGGCTATTTAAAATTTTACACATTTCTATGTTCAAGTGCTACAACTGTGATAGGTTGCCAATGGAATGAGGGAGATTATTTAAATCTATACACCCTACCATGTTCAAGTGCTGCAGTTGTGACAGGTTGCCAATGGAATTAGGAAGGTTATTTAAACATTCACACCCTTCTATGTTCAAGGTTGCAGCTGTGACAGGTTGCCAATGGAATTAAGGAGGTTATTTAAACCATAGTAACAGAAATCTACAAAAAAACCCGATTAATCATGATTTTTAAAAAATCTGAAGGCTAGACGATTTTTTGAAGAAATCTTTGACCTTTTGGTCAACAATTTTTTCCCATTTAAAACTGCAAAATCACCAAAAAATGTGTTTAAAACCTACATAAAAAAGCAAATAAAATTGTGCTGATTTTCACGTGAAAATAAATAAATGATGAGACTATAGCTTGTTGCTTACAATTATGCTTTGATACATTTTTTCCAAGCATCCATAGCCTATTCGAAAGCACCTGTTTTAGGATTTTAGCCATAGTAGCAAGGAAGTGAACTATTTGATAAAATGCTTTGGTAGATATGTATGAAAAATGTCGTAGCATAAACAAGGCAGTGAACTGTTTGAAAATATGCCTCAAAGAAATGTGGTCTCATGGTGATGGAAAGTCATCACAATCCATAGCCATAGGCATTCATCATGGCATTCCATCACCATGAGACCGCATTTCTTCGAGGCATTTTTTCAAACAGTTCACTACCTTGTATGTGCTATTGCTTACTATTATGCTTTGATATATTTTTTCCAAGCATCCATAGCTTGTTCAAAAGCACTTGTTTTAGGCTTTTAGCCATAGCAGCAAAGCAGTGAACTGTTTGATAAAATGCTTTGGTAGACATGAATAAAAAATGTGGTAGCATCGACAAGGTAGTGAAATGTTTGAAAAAATGCCTCAAAGAAATGCAGTCTCATGGTGATGATTGTCATGGCATTCCATTACCATGAGACCACATTTCTTTGAGGCATTTTTTCAAACAATTCACTGCCTTGTCTATGCTATTGCTTACTATTATGCTTTGAGAGATCTTTCCAAGCATCCATAGCTTGTTTGAAAGCACCTGTTTTAGGCTTTTAGCCATAGCAGCAAGGCAGTGAACTGTTTGATAAAATGCTTTGGTAGATATGTATGAAAAATGTTGTACCATAGAAAAGGCAATGAATTGTTTGAAAATATGCCTCAAAGAAATGTGTTCTCATGGTGATGGAATGCCATGACAATCCATCGCCATAGGCATTCATCATGGCATTCCATCACCATGAGACCACATTTCTTTGAGGCAATTTTCAAATAGTTCACTGCCTTGTCTATGCTATTGCTTACTATTATGCTTTGATAGATTTTTTTCAAACATCCATAGCAGCAAAGCAGTGGACTGTTTGATAAAATGCTTTGGTAGACATGTATGAAAAATGTCGTAGCATAGACAAGGCAGTGAACTGTTTGAAAAAATGACTCAAAGAATTGTGGTCTCATGGAATGCCATGACAAGCTAATGCAATTGGCAGCTACTCCTAGTTATTAGTTATGCAATGTGAAGTAATTGCATAACTACTTAGGTTGACTTTGTAAAAAGCTATATTGTAATTGAAATTTTGTCATCTATCAGTATCTAGTTATTAGTTATGCAATGTTAAGTAATGCTTTGAGTTTGAAAGATGTGCAATGCAATGAATGTAATCAACGATATGAATATAAACTACAAAAATCTATTTTCTACATTTCATTAGTTAAACTCTTTATTTTATTTTCTCTCTATATCTCTATGCTATGGAAATGCCTTTCAATTTCAAAAAAAAAAAGTTTTTATCTCTTGTTCTACAATTTTTTATGTTTTTTTTAAATCCGATTTTTTCTTGATTTTTTGCCGATTTTTTCAAGAAATCTTATACTTTTGGTTTGCCGATTTATTCCCCAAAATATTTTTGTTGCTATGATTTATACCATGACAATATTTTAGTTTCAAATGCTGCAGCTGCAATAGATTGTCAATAGAATCAAGGAGGTTATTTAAACCTTTGAAACTTCCTATTATGTTCAAGTGTTGCATTTGCGATAGGTTGACAATGGAATCAGGGAGTTTATTTAAACCTCTACAACATACTATTTTCAAGTACTACAGACATTCAGGTTGCCAGTGGAATAAGGAAGGTTATTTAAACCTCTACAATCTTCTATGGTGTTGCAACTGTGACAGGATGCCAATAGAATCAAGGAGGTTATTTAAACTTTTACACCCTTCTATGCTCAAGTGCCGCAGCTGTGACAACTTGCCAATGGAATCAAGGAGCTTATTTAAACCTCCACACTCTATTATATTCAAGTGTTGCAGCTACAATAGGTTTTCAATGGAATCAATTTCAAATTGGGTTCTAGGTGCATGCAGTCATGCAGGTTTAGTGGATGAGGGTTGCACATACTTCACACGTTAGTAAACCTTATTGCATTACAATTTACATATATAGTTGATCATTAGGTGTGCATGGTTGACCTTCATGCCCATGCTGGCTATATTGAGGACACCCTAAACATTATTACTAAGATGCTAGTTAAATCTATGGTACATGTAGATCATATATGAATATAGGCTGAGTATTTCCAGCAACACTGCTTTTTTACTTGGATCCTAAAAATGCTGCAACTTATGTTGAAGGATATATTTTGCATGCTATAGAAGATATTGGAAAAACCAAACCAATTAATTTGAAGATTTATACCTTGTCCCATTCTAGTGATATCATTATGCTTGAGGATTCTATTAAATGTATAGTATTAAGTTGAAATTAATTACAGTGAATAAAATACAGAAGAATGGTCAAAGAATTGCAGGCAAGAGACCTCTAAAAAGCAAATGAAGAGTAATAGAAACAATTGTAAACCCTTGAGTTCCTTAAAGCCATCATTCTTATAATACTAATAAGATTTTACATCATAGTAGGGCTTTCAATGGAATAGAGTGACCCTACTTTGACAGTAAAATTATAAAATGAAGCTAAAAATAGAGGAAAGAACTATTTAAACTTACAGAGCACACAATAACAATAGGCCATACACGATAGCTAAATCTTCAAAACAAAGAAGTATGGATTCATGAGGCATACCTTATTGATTGCAAACAGCTCACTCTCAAGCCCTTTAACTACAAATTTTTAGGAACAATGCCCCTATGAATCAAGAAGTATATTGCATATTTGAATCTTTGGCTGGGACTATAAATCAAAACAAAAAACATTTTATTCAAACACAGGGCATGCAAAAATAAAAATCTACAAAGCCATGGCTAACCAAGATTAAAAGAAAGCAACAATTTCATTTCAATGAACTCAATTTCTCTTAATTTCTTAATATTTAGGATCTTGAAAGAAAGATAAACATAATTATTTGGCAATTACAATAGAGTAAAAACCCTTCAAAATTAAATTAATCCTAAAATTATAAACACAGAAAGAGAATCAATTTAAATAAATATAATCTTTCGATCTGAAATTCTAGGAAAAAAAAGACAAAGGTAACAAAATTGTCTATAACTTTTCACACAGATGAAGCTTCCCTCCAATTTTTCCCTCTCCACAACATAAGTATAAAAAAATGAATGGTTATCAACAAGAATAACCATAAACTAGAAGGGTGTATATGTACTCCAAATTTTCTGGAATTAATTTACACCTTATATTGCCTGGTTATGAGCCACCTCGGTGAACACAGTAAACCATTCCTTATAAAACATGGGTCAATGGAAATTGATATAAACTTATGTATTCGATCCTGATAAACCATCACACTGCTAAATAATTTAGTTTAGCATTAAATTACTAGAAAAGAAATGCAAAGTGTTTTGGAGACGGCTGCTTGAAAAGAGTAAACCCACCTGGAAAGAGATATGGTTATCCATTAGATTGATCTCAAATTTCTTAGGAAGATCATCAACAAAAGTGCACTCCAAAAGGTGTATTCTGACACCATAGTTGAATAACCTTTAGCACAGTGACGAACATTAGGAAGAGGAAAAGAAAAAGTATCCATGATTCAAAGAATTTGTCTTTAGAAAATACATTACCAAGCCCCTTGGAAATCGGAGGAGAGTGACTTCTTCGCAAGCTTAAATGTTCCAGAGAAGGCGTAGGCCTCACTTCCAGCACTCCAATACTATCACTTGCAATGAACAGGGGATATGGTGTTAAAGAAAGAAAAGCATAAAAAGTTGTGGTTTGTCGAATCATTAGAATCGGGATAAATAAAATTCACTTGCACAGAACGATTTATATACTCAAGATGAAAATTTTGATGTGTGTAGTAGACTATATATGTTCACAATTTGAAACAGGGCAGGGGAAAACAAAAAACAGAAGATCCTTTTAAGCTTTTTAAACATTCAGAGCTTCATAACGATGGAATAACTTATTTGTTAAGATGCTCAATGACTTTTTATGCGGATTAGGGATTTCGAAGTTTTGAGTGAGCTCTCTCCATTGCAGTTGAATCTATTCTTAACACTGTATATATTACACGCAACCAAAAGGAAAAAGTAACTTAAAACTGGCAAGCTGCTTCTCTATCCCTCATTGTAAAATCTAAATTTTTATCCAACACCAAGAAGAGAAAAACATGATTTGGAGCATGTAGGGTTTATTAAAAGGGATTTTTCTCATTGTTTTGGTAAATTTTGATTGAGGATGTTTAACATCAATTTGGTATCTACATAATTGAAATTTGTTGCCTTTAGAGGCAAGAACTAAACAATATAATTTGAACAAGTTTGTTGGATTTAATTTACAAAGCTTTATCAAATTTATGGCCAAATCCAAGCCTGAAATGGACCTGCTAAGTCCAATCTCAAGACCGTAAACTACTTTAAAATATGTTAAATGAAATTGATTAACTAATATAAGCTACTAAAATCTATAATCTAATATTTTCAGTCATCCTAATTATGGGTCACTACAAAATCTCGAATGCCTAATTAAAAATAAATAGAAATCTATTTGTATTCTGTTCAGTCATTAAGTTTGTTATGATAGGAAAAGAAGATTAAGATTTACTTGTCACTAAACAATTAGTTGCATATCTCCACAAATAAATGTTTAAAGTAAATGGTAGCTCACTTGCTCACAACAATGATGTAAATGATATATTTGTTATGAAATTTATTTTGAAACTTAGTGGGTACTACTTGGTTGCATTGTGTGAGCAACCTACATAGTCTGAAATAAAATGAACATTTCTTACCTATTATTATGCCAGCACTGATGGATTTCTTCCAGTGATATGGAATGGCTATTCCAAGGCCTGCTCACAGTGAAGAGAATTAATAAATAACATGTTAAAAAATCAAACAAATCAATAGGTAACTTTATCTGACAAACAAATGGCCAATATGCAAAAGAATCTTACTGCCAGAATCTTGGTCACAAAATGTTATTTTATGTATGTGAGATTTAACTTAATCATCGTAGGGCAGCAAAATCTGTATAAGAAAATCCCCTCTTATAAAAATGTTAGACTACCCATGTCAATTCGATTCAGATTAAACTCTGTAGTCTGTACCAATCTTCCAGTGGAAAAGGCAGATGGAATAACTAGAAAAGCCCTTTTCTTTAGTAAGGAGCAAGTTAAAAGATTTCCGTATACTAAATCAGAAGCCCAGAATGGGATTACTATGATGTTGGACTACAAGATCTGAAATGGTTTAGACCGCCTTCTTAGTTTTCTCAGTAGAAAGTGGCTTTGATAGGAGTGCAGGCTAGCATTTTGAATACAATGTGCCATGGTTAGCAAATAGGTTGTATTTACCAAAGCTTGATGTTGATAGTTAAAATGGAATGGTTGTAGGAGGATTGTAAAGAGCAACTAAAATTGAATATTCAACCTATATTTTATTTGTAGTGCATCACAGTGTCGGAAGCTTCTTAAAGAAAATATATATGACAATTAGTGTCAGACGCTTGAAATCTTTGTGCTTCATCATCTTCAGGGGTGGGAAAATTGAAGCCAATGCTTGCGACTAGGGCTAATTCTATCAATTGTACATTTCATTTAGATGCAAAAAGATGAGGATGTTAGAATTTAACTTCAAATGTAACTTGCGATGCCCATAATGCTTCTATACACTAAATATCACTAAAAAAGAGATAAATTTAACTTACCATTTGAGCAATTAAAAAGATGTGTCTTCCCATTTGGGCAGTGGCAGTAGAAAGTTTCAGTATAAGGATAATAACCACACTACCCGTTTGTTGCCTCACACCTGCCACAATCTAGAAAGATGATTTTAGGATCCTGCCATTCTATAGGAATCCTCTTCGTAAAAGCTGTATAAACTGTGAGCTATTTTTGGGCACCGTTTTATGCTTTTCCATAACAGGGACTGAATAGATTTCGGAGCAAGCCTCAGGCTCTTCTACATCAAACCCCAAATACCACCCGTGATATTCACCACTCCTATTGCAGTCGAGCTTAACGATTTGCTTGGGTATTTTATTTCCACAGTCTCAAAGCTCTGTAACATTAGAATTCTGATGTGAAACAAGAAAATGAGAATCTTTTAGATCATCATAGATGCATGGGTAGTCCCAGGCTTCGAAAAGCTTTTGGTTTACTATGGTAATTCTTCTTTGAGAGATCAAGGAAGCATTAAGTATCCTATAGTCATTTCTGTGTACGTGTAACCCAAGGCTCTCTGTACAGTCCACTTGAAAGCCCAGGAAACCACAGCCCTGGTTCAAAACCCCAAAATGCATGTCACCAAGGCTGAGGGAGGGAAAATGAATTAGGGAGGGAAAATGGATGAGGAGAGGAAATAAAAAAATTATTTTAAAAAAAGATTTTTTTATTGTCTTAATTTAAGACAATTAAAAAATTAAAAATATAATTTAAACATAAAATATATATTTAAGACAAAATGAATATTTTGTCTTAAATTAATGTCTTAAATCCCCTCTCTATGTAGTAGTGTAGAAACCATTTTAAATTGAAGTCTCATTATAGTATTCCTTTTAATAGTAAATTGTTGCACTTTAAACTTAATGCCATGGCTGAGGTGTCAATTCTTAGAAATTTGTCCACTTCTTCTCTGTGGCTTTGATCGGTGAGCTTTGCTGGATGCAAAATTGGTTGTAGATTATCAACCAATTTCAAAATGTCTCACAGTGAATTAGACCTGAAGCTTTGCTACGGGAGCCCCATTGATGTACTACTTGAGTTTATTTCAGTTGATCCTTTTCTTGTCAGCTATGATATGAATCTAATAGTTCTGTTAGATCACCCTAATGTACAATTTTCTTGGTTGTTTATTTCATTTCTCTATCTGACTACCAAATCATAGAATCTTTTCAGTATTACTGAAATTCTATATATAGACTAAAAATCTACATATCCTGTTACTCTAAAAATTCTGCCTTGTATCGTATTATCTTCAGAATCAATCAACATTGCATTTATTAAGTTAAATATTATATATTGTTGTTGTTACATGGTTGGTAGAATCTATAGTATACTTAGCAATTTATACTATTCAATCTTTATTTACCCTATTAAATTCTACATTAAAAAAAAATGCATTAACCAGTAATTATCCCTATATCAATTGCTGTTGTGTTCATTTACCTACACCCATACTGTATTATTTGTTAAGAGCTTAAGAGAAATTCATTTTGTTAATTCCTACTTTCCTGCTTTTATAGGCTATATCAGCCTCAATCCATGGGAATCTCTTTCAGTAGTTCATATTCATAGATTTCCTTTTATCTGTGGTTCTCATTATGAATAATGAAGACACAATGATCTATCTCAGTAATCTAAGATTATGTTTGTTTCAGAAGAAAATAAAGGTGTAATTTCGTTGTCAGCATCTGAAAGGTCATAACAATATATTTGTAAGATGCAAAATGGTTTGTGGTATTTAGCAGACAAGGCCATGATCCTTCAACTATGATGACTTCCATAATCAGTGTCATTCAATTTGGACATTTTTGTCGGGAGAATTATGGTGGAGAGAGTATTCACGGTGATGGATAGGAATAAATAAATTAAAAAAAAACAAAAGCAAACCCCAATCGTTATGAAGTCGAGGTGTTTATTGAGGCAACGACAAAAAAAATTATTTTGATAAATATACTCGAAAACCCTCATTGAAACCTTATTTTCAGGCTATAGCTCACCAAATTGGAGAAGTGAATGGTCAATACCAGCAAGGAAGAGTTTGGAGGAGCGGTGGGGAAAGCAACGAAAAAATGGCAGAAAATAGTAGAAAAAAATCACAAAAAATGATGAACGGTTGAGATTCGTTTAATGGCCAACAGATTGATACCAGCCATTGATTGACAAAATCAGCTTTGTCTTCTTCATATAAGATATGCCTTTGGCGTAAATATATTTAAGAAAAAATTAATATTTTTCTTAAATTAATGTTTTAAATCCTCCTTTTATATAGTAGTGACACATGGATATAGGAATGATTACCATTTAGTAGTGAAATGTTAAATTTTTTTATAAAATATGTGAAAGACTTAAGACTGCACCGAGAGGCAATGCCTTCCATGCAATAGGTATTTTTGGTGCACCAAGCACTCTAGGTGGCTAAATGGCCCGCTTAGGTAGGGGTCCCACGAGGGGGGCTTAAGCTCTATGGATTATGATGAAATTCGAAAGAAAAATGAATAGAGGAGTAATAGTCATTTATTTAGTCATTTTTATTTGTTTGATATTATTCATTTATTTAGTCATTTTTGTTTGTCTGATATTAGTCATTTATTTAGTCATTTAGTTGTGATTTTACTTGATGACCAAATTATTCACTTATAAATGACCAAATTATTCATTTATTTTCCAAATACTACTAGTGTTAGTCACATGACTAAAAGTTTTAGTCATGTGACTAAAAGTTTTAGTCATGTGACTAAAATTTTTAGTCATGTAGTCATTTATTTTCCAAATTCTACTAGTGCATGTTTGCATTGTGCATTAGTAGGCAGTGTCTAGGAAAATGTCAAAATCTTAGCTATATGGTACACTAATGGAGATGGGGGCATATGATAGACATACCGTCTATTTTTCCTTTTTAGGTAATCTTTTTTTTGATTAAGAATTGGTAGGAAGTGGTTTACTATTTAACATAGGAACCACATGTTTAATTTTTTCTAGAAAATATTTTCAAAATACTTTAAATACGACTGGGATGGTAGAGTTTACATGGAGGATAGATATTGTTAGAAAATTCTCGCACTTCTATGCTGAAGATTGAACAATGATGAGTGAACCAATATAAAACTCTTAACTACCATAAAAACCCTTCATGCACCATTAAAGATTTTGGGCACTAACAGTAGGCTTTGGGCACCAATACTTCCAGCATTACAGGTAGTTTTGTTTTAAAATTCTCTCTTTTGTGGGGTTTTAAGGTAGTGGGTAGCAGCTGCATAGAGATCATAATTTTTAAATATCAAACAATTCAATAATCATAAATATGAGATAATTACTTATCACCATTGATGGTTTGATCATTAGAATTTTATTGTTTAAGTAGAGCACACAAAAGCTTTGAAATAAATTAAAGGGCATACTATAGATCAAATTTTTATTTTACCAATAGGAACTGTTTATCTCATTTTCCCAGTATATCTCTGGAGAATTTCAGCTGCCTGGACAAGTTTTTTGTCTGTTTTTATATTGTGGGTTTATAATCTCTAATTTGGAAAATAAAATATCACATTATATAAGGTATTCTCTCAAGAAATATGATAATAGTGTAAGTAAATTCCTGCTAAGATATAGATACTTTAAATGAATTATACATTAGAAGTTACTGAAACTGTTTTCAAGTCATATGGTTGACAAAATTTGTGGAAAAACTAGCCATAAATTTCCATCAAATTTCCAATCTTATTATTCTTTATGCAAGCGCTTAATGGGAGAATAAATCTATGGAATCTATCAAGGTGGTCTACATCAGAAACACAAATGAGGGAAAAAGTATATTAGAATTTCACAAAAATCCTACATTACTGAGTAGAAGTTTGCAGCCAAACAATGGCAGTGCAACCTAAAATAAGTCACCTTGTAAATTATGTATAGTCTTTTGAAGGAGATTCCTTTTAGATCAATAAAATATATCCTAGTGAAGTGTTCTATATAAGATCTATTTTCCAAACCGTACTTGATATTAGTAATTTAGTAATATTAGATAACACCTTTCCCATTAATATTAAGCTTTAGGAAATCATTGTCTCCATCTTTATTGATATTTCTGTGAGGATACCATCTCTTTAAGAGGGCTTATTTCTGCATTGAGCATATCCAAAGAGTTCTTAGGGATATATCTGATTGTAATTATTTACAAATCTGATGTGAAATGGGATTGCTTTGTATCACCCTAAGTTGTAGTTAGAGATTGGATGCAAGGTTAATAACCTGAAACAAGAAGAATTTGGTAAATGGCAATGAATTAAACTTATACATTCTTGAGGATCAAGAAAAAGACCTGAAAATAGAAATGGCTAAGTCTAAGGTTATCCCATGCTAAACGTTGAAACCAACATAATCGTTGATATGAGAGCTCGCTTTCCCTAACAAATGTACTAATAATATTGGCAATGCGAGTCCGTCCAATCCACCTCCAAAGAGGAATGTCGATACCAGCACTCACAGAGGCTTCTCTATTCTCAGAAGGCATGCTGATGAATGATTTCCACCTCTTGACTGTATGAACTGGGAGCAGGTCTACTCCTATGAGTATTCCTCTTCATACATTTTTGGATGGCAAGTCAGATTGAAGCCAGAATATACTTTAAATTAATTTATATTGGTTGGGGGAGGTGTGAGGCAATAAAATAGATATGTTAGCAAATTTAGGATTTGACTCCATAAAAAAGGTCTTGGACTAGAGTTGGATAAAACTTTATTGATAAGGAAGTGAACACTAAGATATAACTGTTATGCTTAAAGTCATAGTTGTGTGCTCAATTTTGGCCAGCCTAACTTAGGATTGCTCCCAGCTACTCAGTTTTCTTCCACATTCTACTTCTGTTTTGTTTGCCTGCTTGATTTGAAGAATGCATTTCCTCTCTGGTTTAGCAATAACTCTTTGGATTTCCTTAGTGGCATCAGATTTAATTGGCTCAACAATATTGTGGCCTGTTCTCTCATAAATTGTCTTCTTTTATATTTTAGAAGAATACTGAGAATTTGAGGGTTCAAAACATGTTCAGACTTAAATTTTCATATTTTGTCAGTCTTATATTTCCATATTTTCTACAATCTTATTAATGGTAGCACTTGTTTATGATAATTGCATTTTATATCAGATATTACCACCATATACTACTGGGATATATTTATTTACTTTGTTGAATTGAATATATAGAATAAAAAAATTAATGAAACCACCAGCTTCCATAAGTTTTGAAGCTTAAACTACACTACCTTTAAAATATTACCAAAAAAAATCAACTAACACCCACTTCTTTTTTTTAAATCCTATCCATGAAACCCCACCCTAAGACATCCATAACTATTGCCATTAAGATCTACTAAAAAAAAGATACAGGTTAAGGTAAGTGGAAGGTAAAAGTGAAGGTTCCCAAAATATCCTTAGATAATTATTTAAACTACAACTACTTTTTTACCAGGATCATCAGCAAACTTAAGAGTATGAGCAGTTAGCTTCTCTGTGTGTTGGCTTTTTGCTTCCATTCTCATACTATCACTCTTATCTATCTTCCTGCAAAGCTTTTTATTTTATGGATGTTTCTCTTATAATTTGAAGAAAATATGATAGAAGTAGAAGAGTTGGCTTTGTTGGTAAATTGGTGACTGTCTGTAGAATTTTAGTCATACAACAGAGAAAGAAAATGAAAAAGGGGGTTTCATCTGTATCAGAAATAAATGAATTTGAAGGTGATTCAAAGAAAGAGTATAGATGTGGGATCATAGGGGTTGGTGTTGCTGAAACTTACAATGGCATCCAACAACCTTGAACACCCCATCACACAGAAGCTGCATTGGTTGAAGCTCAAGTAAGGAATAAGAAGCATGCCAAGAAGAAGAGGAAAATGGGTTCTAGAGATTTACACACTGTGTCTCATTCTTCATTAGAACTTCTTGATTTTCCTCTTGAACTTCCCAATCTCTCTCTTGTGTATTCACTGGGTTCAGGAGAAATACTCTGCCCACTTCCTTGCTTGTTAATGCCACTACACTAAGATGAATACCTTCCCTCTTCACTTTCCATGCTGGTGGACTGCTTTTTCCTCTTTCCCAGTCCTTCATCCTCAAACTTCAAATCTATGGGGGAATTGTACTCCTTTTCCCATCATGATGTGGATATATACCGAGAAGGAGGTTGGTAAGACTCTTCCTCATCTTCAAGCTGATTGGGGTTGTTGGGCAACTGCCCAGGCTCTCTTTCCTCCTTTGACAATGATGGCAGCCGACAATCTTGCATTGGGATATAACTGACACTAGTACCATCCACTTTCTCATTGCTTCATTTCCTGGAACAGTGGGATTGGGTAAGGAGGGTGAAGAAACTAAATCTTCCAACCCCCTATAGAGGAATGGAGGTGTACGTGCGCACCCAAAACTAGAATATCCAAGATTTCCTATTTTTGAAGGTAAGAGATTAGAACAAAATAATCTAAGCCCTATACTATATGTGTCCATATGATTTCCTATTGGGTTAGTTTCATATACCTACTTAATTTTATTTATGTGAGCATAATGAGGAGTTGAATTTTTGGAGCTTGCTTTGAACAAATGTACAACTCAAATATAATTTATCAGATCTTTTTGTATGAAAGTTGTTTATATTTTTTGTTAAACTACTTTTGCATCAACTATGTGGACTGGCGTCCTAATTGGGGGTTGTTTTAAAAAGTGATGTGGGCTTTGATTCCATTAATCCCAACTTCTAGAAGCACAGAAGAACTGTTTCAAAGCTGCCACTCATGTTCTTACAGCTTGTATGCCTATACTTTGATTGATAAGTAGGAGGTATGTACTCATGAGAATGAAGGGTCCACTCAGCACTCACACTCAACACTACACCTAGAGGATGTTGATTTTTTTCAAATTGATGCAAATGTAGAGATGCTAGCTCTCTTCATCTATGGGAAGTTGATCTCTCAAACTGTTTTTGTTGAAGTAATAGACACGTGGTTTTAGAAAAGAATATAATAACATCAAAAGTATATTGGTACCTAAAGTAACCAACCATGTGAGAGGATGTATCCATTGGAAAACCAAACTGTTTGTCACTTATTCAACACAATCATTTAAAATTTTAGTCATTTGTGTCACGCTAATCCCTTACCTTTTTACATTTGGTCTTTAAAGTACAAGAAATAGTATAATGGCACAAAATTGTGAAGAAAAAATAGCTCTGGAAACCATTGCATTTACAGCTTCAGTAGTAGCTGCTATACATTTAATACTAAATAATGTTGCCAGGTAAATTGTCACATAAATAATCTCAAGAGCAAGGAAAAAAAAATAAACAAAAAATTTAAACTGCCAATTGAATGCAAAATTCATTTCACAATTCAAAAATATCCATGTGAAGAAACAAATAAGTGTCTAACACTCAGTATTACAATATATTATATATGAAAACAACCACTGACAAAACCATAGAATGAATGCGTTCATTTACTAGATAACAACAAAACTGTATTAGAATGAAATAAAACACAACAAAAGTGATCTGGCCATGTACAAATTCCCATAAAAAAATTCATTGAAATCATGGCAAGTGACTTACCTTAAGATTTTGCACAAATTGTGTTGTGTTGTAAGGATGCCAATGAGAAAAATGGGTAGAGTTTGCAGGAAAATATTATGAAACCGTACCAAAGTAGAATTTAAGAAAAATTGAGATGAAACAAAATCAGTCTCCCTACAGCTTGCTGCTTCAATCTATTCATGATAAACAAAAAGTAGATCTAGAAATATCCGGATTTAGAGCTATTGAGCTTCATACAAGATTTTTGCAGTCTTTTATAGGAAAATATTGGTTGCGAGTTAAAATTTGTTTTCAGGTATGAGGCAAGGAATGTTTCAACTATCTGAAGTTGTTTTTTTTTCTGGTTGAGACAACTTTCCAAGTGGGAGGTGCTACAAAATATAGCATATCGGCTATTCAAAACACTCCCTCAATAAAACTAAATTGCAAAAGTGCTCTCTAAAGTGGTCCAAATGTTAAACACATATGGTGCAAATTCATTTCAAAGAACTTGAGTCCATGTACACCGTCCTTTACATTATGTGTCAAAAATATTTTAATTTATGTTTCTCAAAGAACTAAATAGCAAACTGAATTTTAAGTGTTTTTTATATTATCAGGACTGACAACCAAAAGCCCATTTTAAGTGGATTAATTTAATAATTTTAGTGGATTAATGTAATACTTTTAGTGAAAAGCCTAATTTTAGGTAGCTATAAATTCTGATATACTTAGTTTTTTTTGTTTTAATTGTCAATAGTTTGAATCACATATTCTTAGATCTACTTTTTTAAAATTGTCAATAGATAGAAACAACAACTCTAAGGAGATTGGTTTTGGATTGTCTCACTATTGAGCGACTTCTGCTTCTACATCATTGCTAGCAAGACACATTTTTTCCAAATTCTTGCAATAAGTCACTTGCCCAAACATTTTGTGTTGTGTTGTATTTCTTTCTAAACTCTTTTGTTGTTATCTATCAAATTAACAAATTTTTTAAATTGTCAAAAGAATTTTATATGTCACACATATGTTACATATTTGTGCTTGTTTTCATATGTGATATTATTGTGAAACATAGTGTTGAATCATCACAATTTTAGAAAACAACAATCTTAAACTAAAACCACATGTTTTTTAAAAAACGCATCATATTGATAGAACATGTTGAAAACAAAGAAATAGAACTTAGAAAACATCAAAAGTATAAACATCCATATGAACCAACCATAGCCTACAAACCAAGATACATCATCAAATAATCAATTATCTATACTAGGAAGCCCATGGAGGGGGGCTTCCTAAAAAAATTCAGTGGATGCTGCTGAGAGTTTTTAGGAATATTTTAAATCTGGTGGTCCCATGAATTCAGTTTTGCAATTCAACTTAAAAGCTTGAGCTCCAAAATTTAAGGAACAAACTCGAGTATTTTGATAAAAATTAATAAATAAATAAAAATTCTCTCATTTTTTTGATTTTTTTAGGAATTTAACATTTTTAGTGATAGACAAGTGGTATAAAAATTCCTAAGCTGTAGGGGAAATTTCTAAAATTCCTAAGCTGTAGGGGAAATTTCTAGCCCCACCTCAATTTCACCCACTGAAATTTGCAGCCCTAAAAGGTAGGGGCTACTATTTTCCAGGAAAAGATTCCAATTAATCCTGTAGCATAATTTATTTTTCTTCATGGGACCGCTTGATCCATAAAAATAGAATCCCAAGCCCCCCATGGGACCATTCAGTTAGTGTTCAAATAGATCGAATAGAGAAGGAACTATTGACCCAAATAAGAGTGACACATCCATTGAATTGCATGATAAGTCTTAGTCGCCCAGGGCCAACGACTTGAGAGCTAAAGCAACTCAATTACCACTAATAAATATGTATAAATTTCCACAATTTGTCTTATGCTTGGGTTGGCATGGCTACCGTCTCTCACAAAGTGATTACTTTCAGATTTTTTGGGTTTTTATTATGCTCCATATTTCACTTTGTGTCATAATAGTCAACACAAATGCAGCGTTGCAAGGCAAGGAGGAAAAGTACGATCAAGGATTTCTAGAAAAAGAAGAAGGGGGCTGCCGACTTCTTTGGTCAAATTCCAGTGTCTTTGCTTTCATGACCTCAAAGTTGTGCAAACATTAAGGTATGTATTCTGCACAATTTTTTTTTTCCTTTCATATCTGTGAGAAGGAGAATAGTATGTTGTTTGCATTTTAGGTTCTCTTCAGTTTCAGTCTTTTTCAATTCAGTAAAGAATTATCCATAGTGTTTTGTAAATAGCCTACTTATTCGCTTAAATCTTTGGTATTTTGGAAGGGGTGCAATTTACTATGAGTATTTCCTTTGGGTGGTAAGAATGCCATTACCTTATGGTTTGTGAGCCAAACCAGATATGTTTTTCCCGGTGGTTAGTTTGCTTGTTTGTTAGGTGTCCAGGTTTTCTCTATTATGCTAGCTTGGAAAATGTGGATGATCCGATATTAATCTAGGATACACAACACTCTCGATATGCTAGTTTCTAATTTTGGGTTAATTTCACATATCTATAACTGCCAATTTAGACCTCCCTTTTGTCCAAAGAGAAATGCTTTGTGTGCTCAATGGGGACTGAGCTTCTTACCTAGTGGATCCATGGTGAGGGGCTCCAAATTTTTTTGCAGGTGCTGCTCAATAAGTTTTAGTATGGTAAAAATTGTCCCAGGAGAATATGGGGTACTTAGCTCCACTACATGACTATAGGAGTCTTTACTCAAAATTTCCACTGCATATTTAGCCCCTTTCCCTACTAGTGATTATAGATTTGCTATCTTTCCTACTCTCTGAAATAGTAACTCCTCCATGTTTTGTAGGAAATATGCCAATTTCTGCATTTGTAAGATAATCACCTTCCATGAGATTCACCGGCAACATTTAAACTGGAGTGATAGGCTTCTCCATAAGACTTCACTTACAGCCAATGATCCCATGCAGAGGGACTATCACAATCATTTCAATGGGTGCTACTGAAATTTGCTTGGAGCCACTCACAATATCACAATTGCATGAAACATGAAATATCAATCTTCCCTATAGGTTTCAGGATTTCGCATTTATGGGTATTTTCAAGAAAATCTCATTATACAACCTTTTGTTTGGAAATAAGATGCCCCCAAAATCTGAGTGTGTGTCGGGAAAGGAATTATTGAGTGGCTATATGTTGCCATTTGGCTGTTTGGCCTATTTTGATATTTCTATCCTTTAGTTTTGTCTGTTTTTAAATTCTTCAGAATTGTCTGATAGATTTTTTCAAATCCTGAAATAAAATCACTTCAAGTTAGATATTTTAATTCTTTAAGATAGACATATATCCTGTCATTACTTACAAAATTTTGGGCCCTACTATCCCCGAATCATCAGGGGTTATTTTTTATTTTCATACGCACCTCATTTCAATGTTTTTGTTTAAAAGTTATATATTGATAGAAAATTTATGCATTGAATCACCATAAAATTTGTATATTGATAGAAAATTTTACTATTTAGTCATTAAATGGAAAAAGAATTGGTAATAGGAAAAAATATATCACTTCTTCTCAAATTTGATTTGTAGCAAATTTTCCAGGACTTCTATGGAATTTTCAAGAGGTGGTTTCTTAAAGTATATACTAGTGTCGGATGTTACTATAGGTTTCCCCTGAAAAATATGGCTGCTTTGAGTTTTTAGGAAAAGATTATTAACTTTTTTGTCTTTTTTTTTAATGTCTCATAGAGCCACCAACCCAAGAAGAATTGAATCCAACTCTCCATGAGACTGCATTTTTCCCACAACCGGGTAATCCCAAGGCAAATGAGGCTTCATAATTTTACTAAGGACTTACCATCTACATTTGCATCATAAATGAGGGCATTAATGTTGTTTAATGTACTAAAGAGAGAGAATGAACATTATATTGAAAAATGGACCATGAGGAATTTTTGATGCTTCGATCCTGTTTGTGGCTATGCTGATTTAAATCTATATCTGTGATAAAAAATTGACTCTTTCAATGGTTGAGGGTTTGGGTTTTGCTATGTGGTCTGCTTTGATTTTCACTTTAATTCTGAATCTCTTAACATTTTAGCTTGTGGAGTTTATTTAAGATCTTCCTGTAATATATATTAGCTATTAACATTTTAGCTTGTGGGGTTTATTTAAGATCTTCCTGGAATATATCAGCTATCATAGGAATTTTTCATTTTTCTTGATATTTAATGTGATTAAGCAACATGGGTAGCAAGCCAATATAGACAAAATCAATCAAATTTCAGAAAGATCAAGGGTGGACACTTTACTTAAATGACTTCAGTCGCTAGGGATTTCTCTATCTTAGAGATTTTTTATTTATTTTATCTCTCTAGTTGGAAAGCCTATTAGCATTTTTAGAAGTCAGTTTCAAAAATTTCATGTTAACACGGGACAACAATTATTGGGAGCCCAAAACCTTTCCCATTTTGGTTCCTATTATGATATATGCATTACTTTAATAGCAGTATAAAATGTTTATGGTTTAGGATGACAATTAAAGGATAAATTTATCAAAGCACTCCCTGATGCAGAGGAAGGTGGAAACCTTCTCAAAATGACTCACAAATGAATATCAGATCAACTTCAAAATGGGTTTCAAAGAACTCAACAAAATTCCACCATATGAGCATGCCCTCCCTTGTAGCATATGCAACTTGGTTTAAGCCACTTTACACTCAAGCTTTCCAAAACACTTACCAAATAAAATATGGACTGAGATACCCTTTTAGGGCCTACACAATATATCCAAAAACCAACAGTGATTCTTTTGGACCAACATATACTTTCAATACACCTACCCTGCTCAAGGCTACTCAATTAGCCTACTTTTACAAAGCAGTCCCTCTCTAACTTTATCCCCTGACCATGAAACTTTCAACAATTCCTTAAAATGTCTCAAAACCAAAGATTCCATGTTTTTAGGCTTCTATGACACCCCTAACATGCTCAAACACAAAACCCTCTAAAACTTGCCTCAAAACTAGGGCCTTTTGAAATCTAGCCTTCCCAACACTTCCATAACCTATTTTTTGACTTTTCACCATTAACTCAACATGTTTCAACTACTCCAACTCAAAAAGGCACCCCTTGTTAAGGTAGATCTCCTGCTGCTACATTTTAGCCTCCATTTTCATGCTCTTTGCATTGTCAAATCTTGGTGTACACCATGGAACTCCTCTTTCCTGCACATTAGTTTGTTATATCTGTATGATACATGTTAGGAATGATCCATTTCATAGGTCACAGCAGCATTCTACCATGAAATGGATCAAACATCCAAGAAAAACTCTCAAAACTAGTGAGAAATCTAAACTTTTTGTGGACAGTCAGCAATAATGTACAAAGAACTGATTGATATTACTTATCAGGAAATACAAATGGCTTCAAAACATGTAAAAACAAGTTCCTAAACCATCCGAATGAGTATAACTTCAAAACGAATCAAAGATTCATCAAAAAACTCAAGAAAATGCAAAAAGATTGAAGTTTTTTATTGATTTTCTGTAGTAGTACGTACAACACTTGTAATATCAGCCAACAACCCATACAAATAACTTTTCCAACCTTAAAAACCCTTCCCCCAACTGTCCCAACCGATTAGAATTGGTTTCATTACATTATTAGTGCTAAATCATCAAAAACACACTTTCCCGCCAAAGTTGGATTTTGAAAAATTTGAATTCTCCAACTTGAAATTTATTAACTCCTATGAACTATAAAGCTTCTAAAATATTACATGGAATTATTCAACCTTAATTAACATGAATAAAAACCATTTAAACCCCTAAGACACTATTTTTCCAATTACAATGTATTTTGGTCCTAGGGTCCTTATCAGGACCCTCATGACTTTTGATTCCTCTAATGCATGTATCCACTTCAAAAGCCATTATAGGCTTGAAGATGTCATAATTGATGTCTTGGGATGTTTGATAGGTCCTCATGACCCCAACATTCTCCCATCTCTTGAAGAGTTCCTTGAAGGGCTTGGGTGCTCCTGCACCACTCCCACATGCATTCTTGGTTTTGATGATGATATGCTTACACTACTAGGTATTATGGTAAAAAGGACTGAAGATGGCCTCTTTGTTTTTCAGATTGGTGGTGAAGCATCAGATATGCTTACAATCATTATTTAATAATTTATTAATTTATTAAAGAGAACTTCCATCCATCTTGTTCCTTCATATAGAGCTGAGAGAAGTGAGGTTACCTAGAAGTGAATCAATTGGAGCACGAAGATGGTGATTATGTTTGTTGAAATGTGAACTAGTTAGATTTTACAAGAAATCAACTTAAGCAACATAGTTCCAAGTTTCATAATTTATTATCATCATTAGATTTTTCTTTTAAAGTTTGAAGTATTTTAGGAATTCATAATGCAATGAACATTTGTAATGCTACCATAATTTCATATTAAGGTAACCTGAATCTGGCTTTATTCTCTTTATATTCCACCTTGCTTATCTTTCCATCATGTTGGAAATGTATACTGTTGAAAAATGAACTGTATAACTGTTACTTGTTAGTGCCAGCTTTGCACATATATTAAATTTCATGATAAATTCATCAGCGAAGAATGGATGGTCAGATTTGAGAAGATGCAATTATATTTGTTAATTCAAGCAATTGGTAAATCAGCAAGTGTTCAAAAATTTATGTTTGCATATACTTGTTTTTCTCTCATTAACTTTGTTTTAAAATGCAGGATGAGTTGCATCTTTATAGATCTAGTGATTTTCAGTTGTGATGTAACCATTTTGTTGTTGGCTATTTAGGGGCATAAAGAATGGGTTACATAAGTGAATTTTCTAGGGATGGTTGAGCATAGAAATATGGTGAAATTAGTTGGTTATTGTGCTGAAGATGATGAAAGAGGTATTCAATGTCTCTTGGTCTATGAGTTTATGCCAAACAAAAGCCTTGAGGATCATCTACTGAGTCGGTCTCTCCCATTTCTACCTTGTTTGGTGAGATTGCAAATTTCTCTAGAGGTAGCATGTGGCTTAGCTTACCTACATGAGGAAATGGATTTCCAGGTTTTCCCTTTTATGCATCATAACTCATAGTTGATTGTCTATTGCAATCGATAGAGAATTGATATCTAGTTGGTCAAAATTTAATTCTTTTGATGTTTTTACTTATAATGTCTAGTAGTTGTTGTTAAGCTTTAGTAGGCATACTGCTACACTTTCTTGAGCTGGAGAGACTAGTTAACTCCTTAGTGGAACAGCTGTAGTAAGTATTATGAACAACACTTAGCTAATTTCGGTTCTGCATAAAATTAAATGCAAATAAGAGAATGTTAGGTTGGAATTTGTTCTTTATAATTGTTTTTAGGTTTGCAATGATTAGATGAAAGAGAGTGGCTTGTAACATGCCATGGACTTCATTAACTGTGTGAGAAGATCTTCCAGATTCATATATAGTCCAATAAAATATATTTTGAAGAAGGAACTTGAAAATAGGATCTTTGAATATTACAGGATTAGACAAAAGTATTTTTGGGTTCTATTCTTGAGCATTGAATCTAACATAATTAGATCAAACTTTTTGCAAATTACATTCCTGTCCTCTAAAGTATACAGTCTCTACAAATATCTTGATTACAATTTTTTTAGCAGACTTAGAACACATGGGAAACATTGGAAAGCTATTGTGAATTTTAGTTATCCTTTCCAGATAATGGGAGAATAGGAATTTTTTAGATAAATTCCATTTTTATTTAGAGATGGATAGGAATTTTGTAAGAGAAACTACAGTGGTATGTTAATCTAAGCTGCTGCTTGAATTGATGGGAATTTCAGGCAATCACCATTATTTCTATTGGTTATAAATCACTTATAACTGCTTTTATTTTCTGTGCTTTTTTGGTCAGCATTATCCATACTTGAATTGACTGCAATGGGTGAAGTTATTTAAGCACATTCAAACTTGCACAAAGTTTGCAAGTATAGGCAGATTATTATCGAGATCTGATGAAGGGGGATGACCATGAAGTATGAAATGATGTGATAATGCAAGGGCTAGAAGCTTTGTTGCCATGGCCATTGGGCATTGCTATTGTTATAGGCTTTTCACATGGGATCACAAAACTGAAGAGACTTCAAGAAAAAATTGTCGGCCAGGGTCACAAAGACTTGCACTTAGTGTGCATTTTGTGTTTGAGCACTTTAGTGTCATTGAGTCATTTTTTTTTGTAAAAGATCATTCAATTTGTGATTCAACTTTACATGAAAGCCAAAGATATGAGTAGATAGCTGTTATCATAGCTATTGTTTATATTTTTTGTTTTACAGTGATAAAATTTCAATCATGATAATAATGTCTACATAATTGGAAAGCAGGTGGTTGAAAATATTCCATCACTTTGTCCTGAAGGCCAACCTTTATCTACTTATCAATATTTTGAGAATGCCAAAAATTAGCTGTTGAGGAGTTAAAGTTGCCAACATTTGAAGCTTCTGATTTAGAACAAGTGAGCATGCTCATTCTAATATTATTAGATTTTAAATAATTAGTTCTCTATACTTTTGTTTAATATTGTTGTTTCTTTAGGGGAGCTTGCAACTAGGTTCTACAACAAAAATCGTAGGTTGTATTTTGGCTTTGAAATCTTGCCATGAATGGCCATGAATTGAAGAAATCTGGAGGAAATGGTTCTTGGAAGTACACAAGCCTTTTGAAGTCCCCTATGCTTCTTAGAAATGCAGGATCCCCTCAATGTACCTCTTCTTGTATGGTTGCAAAGGCCTTTGAAAACCTATCAAATCCAATAGATTGTAGCATGCAAAAGAATTGCAATCAGTTGGATCTTTCAGGATGTGAAAAGCCTAAATTTACAGATGCAATGAAGGTTAAAGAAAGTGTTCCTAAGACATGGCAGATTCAACAAGATGATGTTGAACATAGACTCACTAAAATCTCACATTGTAGAGGTCATATTCATGACCTATTTGTAATGAAGGGACTAAACTCCATTATCTCATGTTTTTCATTATTATTTCATGTTTTGCAATGCTTGAATTGAAATATAACTTCATTCCAAAGTACATGATGGGTTATTGCATGTTTATGGTTGGCAGACCTAATTGGACCTTGGCTAAGGAGTTTTGTTGTAGGCATTAAGAATTCAAAGGAAAACATTAACCATAATCTTTTTGAACCGCTACAAGCTACAACACTGGTATGTAATTTTGTTGTCATCCATATTTTTTGAAATTGTCATTGGAGCTTACCATTAGTGCAAATTTATTTTAGAAAAGTAAAATTAATAAATGCATTTATATAGTATATATAGGTTATTTTTAATGTATTCCCTTTCTAGATATGACCAGATGGGATGAATATGTGTTGTTTGCATTTGTAACAAGATTCTAGTAAAAAAAATTGTACATTTAATTTCATCAACGTTCTAGATCACACTCTGTGATCCATCTTTAGGATAATTTTCTTTAATCCTGATGATGGATCACTGTGATCTGGATTTTCAATGATATTAAATGTTATTTTTACCAGAAGCTTGTTTAGTATATCACAAACTCTAGAAATTTCATGTTTATTATGTTTTCATGTGTTCATTTTTAGTTGGTTGTATGGTGTTTTCCTAGAGTTGGGGAATGCATTTGACAACTATGGGATAAAGCTATAATAGGTCTAGCATAGTTTTAACTTCTATCCATTAGCCTTTTGTACAAAGGAGATAGGAATCACAATTACTTCGTCCAGGTCTCTGGAGAATTTACAGATGTTTCTTCTGAGTGTGTGGCTCCAAATGGTAGTACAGGTGGAAAGCAAGTTCATTCACTCCCTTATGCTGATCCAAATCATCTAGGTATTTAATTTGTATCATAATGCAGTATGTTCTAGGATTGAAGTACTCTATTTGAGGCTTTCATTTTTATCAATGGACCAAACTCAAATGATCTAAGAATATAATGATGCATTTTTATAGTTCATGTGAGAATTGTGTTATCTGATAAAAATCTACTTCCAAATATGCTTTTGATGGATGTTCATATCCTCATCCAAAGCTCTAATTCACACATAGGCAAGCACACTTTCAAGCATATCAATTACAAATATACAATCAATAATCAAGCTATTGATCAGCTGTTCAGGAATAAGGCAACTAATTGAATATTGTCTATTTGTTTGCTATCTTGCATGAATTCATCTTTTCTAAAATTGCAAGAGATAACTAGGAAACATTATATCTAGTGCCTAAGTTTAGGGTGCCATAGTTGGAAAAGGAAAATAAAATGTTTGAATCTTATCCTCTATATTATTTGACTTTTCTAAGTTTTTGATGTGCAAAATTTGAAACCTTATTTTCAGGCCACAACTCGAAATTGGAGAAGTGAAAGGTGAATACTAGTGAGGAAGAGTTTGGAGGAGTCGAAACCAATAGCGGCAGGAAAACTGTGGATTTGCAATGGGATTAAATGGGTCAAGCCTCTATAGGAGGTTGTTGCCCTTCCAAAAGGACTGCAATTAAAGAAGGGGAAAACAGTATAAGTATATGAAAATAAGAGTATCTGTTTATATAGTGTATGTAAGTTGTACAGTGTCACTAAAACATTGAATGTAACCAATGAGATTTTGATTTTCCAATAAGACTTAATAAAGTAAGCTTTTAGAGTGGTTTTTTCTCCATTCAAAAATATTGTGTTGTGGCTCCTCATGATTTGTAATCTGTTTGTGTTTGTGTTTGATCAATCATATTTGTTCAAGCATTTTAGTCTTCATTTCATGGTGTTTTTTAACATTTGAATATCTATGATACTTGAAGTTTATATCTATAAACTTGTGAGGATTAATTAAGTAAGATTTGATTTGTAATGACTAAATACATGACTAAACTAATGATTAAATATATGACTAAATTAATGGCTAAATATATGACTAAAGTAATCACTAAATATATGATTAAATAAACGACTACAATGACTAAATAAATGAAAAATTAACAACAATCAATAACTAAATATATGACTAAATATATGACTAAACAAATCACTACCATGATTAAATAAATGACTAAATTAATGACTAAATAAATGACTAAAATAGTTAAGTCATAAATTTGGTGGTGTTATAAATGACTACAAATAAACCACTAAAATAGTCACATGACTAAAATTAATGACTAAATATATGACTAAATAAATGACTAAATTAATGACCAAAACAATGCCTAAAATAATGACTAAATAAATGATTAAATATTTTAGTCATAAATTTGGTCGTGTTATAAATGACCAGCAATAAACTACTAATGGTCACGTGACCAAAATTAGTCATTTATATGCAATTTTTAGTAGTTTATTTAGTCATATATTGTTGTTTGTGTACTAGTGTGATCCAATTGTTACCCCAAATTTATTGTAGTCAAATAAAAGGATTTAATTCTATAACAAAAACCAATTAATTTGACCACACAACAACAACAAATGTGTTTTGATGGAATTGAAACATCAACTTGGATATACAATTCCAAATAACATCGACGTAGCAATATGGAGCTAGTTAAGAAATTGCTTCAGTTTAAAAAACAATAGATACCAGTATTGTACCACACAAAATTAGAGATCTTTCATTAATTTCAACCAAAATTTATACATGCATCAAGGTCCATTCAGTATAACTTATATTACAAACATTCTGAAAATGCCTCTACTATATTTCCTATTTCTTCTCTATTCGCTTATATCTTCCTATCAAAATATGTCCACCATATACATCAATAATTTAAAGAGGACATGCCCCTTCATAAATATATTTTGAATTTAAGAACAATTAACATAATTAATTAGGCTCTAGTTAGCCATAAATGGAATTTTGTTCAAATGATCCAAATAATCCTATCTTGAATGGTTATCAACATCTTCTGACACAATCCTGGCTGCTATCTCCATGATCACCATCTTTTCCATCTACTCCACATGCCTCATCTAACATTGAGTCCTTGCTTGTGGCTGCTTCCAATGTTTTATGTAACATCAACCTGCATTCTTCAATCCATTTGGTCTTGTATTTTAACTTTCCATCACTTATAAACAACGTTAGGACCCCTTCCTTGCCAGCATCAGCAAATCCCTTTGCATATTCCTTAAGTTCGTCATAGCAACCCTTGTGCTTTCTCATGATCTCCTTTGAAGAAGTGACAACTCCACTGTCAGAAGTATCTCTCTTTTGTATTTCCTAAAAAATTTCCCAAATTCTATCACTGATATTTTTGTGCTCTTGATTTGTAGCATAACTTTTTAAATGAGTTCCCTAGATCTTGCTCATCAAAACCATTAAATTGGAATGCCTTTTCTTGAATAATGCAGAAAGTGTATAAAATTAGGCATGAGAATATATAGCTGATTCTTCCCTTTTGTCCTTTGTTTGGGAGCTTTCTCCTTGAGTCATTAACCTTGTAACCTTGACTATGTCCTTTAGAAAATCATTCTCCTTATGAATTTTCTCATTACTTATTTTGTACATATCCCTTTATTTAATCAACATTTGAATTTGTGCTTTATTCAATTTGGTAACATTGATGCCAGTGTCAACATTTACAACTGGGTCAACTTCTCCAACCTTTAATGTCATCACATGGACAAATTCCTTTTCTATGTTACTTATCACCAATTTCTTGTGTGAAGGATACAAATCCCAAATTATGAGACAATTTTCATCAGGGTTGTACTTCAACCCTGTGTACACTTCTGTAACTCCTTTTGGGCTTAACTTGTGTGTTGCGCCATTATTATGTAGAAAACTGTCAAAGGAAAGAGGTGAATTCAAATCCAAAATAGGGAATATCATAACACCGGATTCTTCTAACAACCTCCTTCCCTTTTCTAGAGTCATATCTTTCATTTCATTCTCCACATCTGACTTCAAGGTCTTTAGTAGTTGTGCCTCATTGTTAGGAGTAATATCTGCAATAGACTCCCTGATTGCTTTCCCCTTTTTCTTATAGAAAAATGAATTGAATTCAGAAGACTTGATAAACTCATCAGCAGAAAACAAAGACCTATAGGCTAATTTCCTTGCATCTACATCAGACACTTCCTCAACCTCTTGCTCTCTATTTGGAGGTTGATAATCTTCTATTCTCAATTTTGAAATCTTGTTCACTTGACCATGAGGTTCTTTTTCACTAGAGCATTCTTCATCACTAGAAGACAACATCTCTTCCTCTTCAATTTCCCTCATCTGCTGCTCCATCTTCCTATTATATTCATCAATGGCTAGTTATGCTTCTCCTCTTCAATATTTCTAATTATGTCATGATGTGGATAAGGTATATGAGCATATCCACCCAAATTTACCTTCTTTCTAGAAAAATCAATGTAACCTTCAAGGTCAAACCCTTTTCTTGGTGTTGATTTCTTCAAATTGAACTGAGATAATTTATTTAAAATAAAATAATACCCCTCCTTAGACAAGACACTGAAATCTCCAAAAAATAGTGTACTTGGCATAAATGATTGCTTCTCAAAAGAACTGAAATTCATTACACTAGAGAAATCTAGCTCTCTAAAAATTTCCAAGTATGCAATTCTATCTAGTACTATTTTTGGGAGAAGGATAGGTGTGCCTTCAAAGCAATACACCCTGATCATTTTGGCATCAACATAACAGTACCAATCACCCCAATTGTGAGCAATAGTTGCTGATCCATTGATATCTTTTAGCTCAGAAATATCTTAATTTCATTAGTTAAAGAATGATTACAAGGATGATTGAAAAATCTATATAGTATTTTGACAAAATGTTCCTCAAAATGCACATAACAAGAACTCACAAATCTACTATCCCATATGGTAGTCCACAATTGCACTGGCAGTGGATGACCTTCCTTGTCATATTGTATTATTCTCAATTCTTCTGGCCACAACCCTAACTCTTGCCCATAATACAATGCCATATGCATGAAAAAAGAGTAGTGTTTGAAATACATTATATGAGCACCGTTCTTGATGGTTGTTAATGTTGAATAAATTTCCTTGCAAACATATGAGGCATAATCCAAAGGCCTTGGATTGTGACATTGTACATCTACAACAATTACCATTGGCCTTATAGACATGAACTTAGGGACCTCTGTTCCCATTACTTGCCCTACTGAGAAGTAGGTATATTTCATGTATGGATCAAACAGATCAACATGGAAAGGAGGTGCATACCCATCTTCAAGTTGTACTAAATTCCCATCATTTTTGGGTCTATACAGTGGCAATCTCTAGCCTTTATAAGTAGTGTCCATCCTCTAGTACTCTTTCTCTACATCCTCACATATTATGGGCTCATCACAGGTGTTATCTAGGTTGAACACTTCACAAAGAGCATTTTTTTACAAATGTATAAAGGGATTTCCTTGTAGGTCACATATGGCTTTCACATCAGGGTTATATTGTTTTTCCAAGAGTTTTATAAGGTCAACTTTATGAATACATCAGGGATGCCAAGCTTTCCTAGATTGAAATTCCATGGATTGCATATAGGTTTGAACCTATTTCTTCGACCATAATGGAAAATAAAAAGTTCATATCCCCTAATAGGGGTCCATACATTACCCACATGTGCACATTTATCTTCTAACCTCTCAACATCAACCCTTAACTATGTGGACCTTCTGGCCTTTGGTCCAAAACCAGGAAATTGGTCAATGAGGTCCTGGTTTAATTTTGTCTCCTTTGTTTTAGGTTCCTCACTAGTTTCAATTCTCTATTTTTTACCTTTTGGCTAATTACTTTAACCTTGTTGTTTTCTACACTTTGTCTTCTCAAAACTTGGCCTTTCCATCTTTCAATATAACATAATTGAATTAGAATTTCAACTACAAAGAGACTTTGTGAACTTTGAATCTTTGTCCGCACTAAAATTTTGGCTTCTTTCCAAACTTCTATCCTTCTCATTATGAATTCTAAAAATCCATTTCAATTATTCTTCTTTCAATCAAAATATATGTACATAATGCACATTCGTGCGGCCATTAATGTTTATCTCTATGAGTGAATGTAGCAAGTTTTTTGAATTTTGAAATGTTAGAATGGCAAGATCGTATTGGTGAGACTCCTTTGGTTCTTGGTTGATCTGTGTCATCTTGGCATCACCCCTATTTTATTTTATTTCCAAGACATAATTGAATGTCTTTTCGATGAGGAGCAACCTTTGATTTATTCTCCTTGATTGGGTAGACCAAGTGATTCTTCCATGAATGCTACATGAATGACCCCTTTCTTGTTTGCCAACACATACTAATTCGAAGAGATCATTGTGAAGTTACCCTGATTTAAAATTAGTTTGGATTATTAGAAGCCCTTTTCCATCATTGGCCAGTGTTACTCCAAAGAATATTGATCCCTTTGTATTATTATCGGCATGAAAAAAACCATCGCCAAGAGAATGAAACGTTGCTCCGATGTCATTTGGTCTCTCTGAAATATCTATCTACCACTTCTTTCATTTGGATGGGTCAGCCAAACTCTCCCAAAAATGTCCTTCATCAATGTAAAATGTGAGGTCAGAGAGAACAAAAAACTCATTCTAATTGTGCATTTCTCTCATCAGCTCCATATACCACTTCACTTTGTTTAGATTTATCGACAAGACTCCTCCCAAAATTTTCATTATCAACGTAACCAATATGGTCAGTGAGATCTATGTGATTCATTATGATTGCACAAGTCTTCCCAATAGTTGTTCTTTTGTCCCATCGGCGAAATAAAATTTGTGTCTCTTCGATACAATTTTTATCAATGTGAGTTAAGAGCTTGGCCTGACCTGGAAACTTCACTCTGAATACTTTGTTCTTGCTAATTACTTTCATTGGTAAGATGACAAGCATTGTCTTACTGATTATGCATTCTCCATGACCTCTCATTGGTGTAACTCGGTTCACTTCCTATCGATATGAAGAAGATGCTCAAGCTGAGAAGTTGTGATTTGTTGATTAGAATGACTTGACCTGATCTTGCCGATATAGACCAGTAATTTGAAACTCTTGCTCAATGATGTCTAGAGGAATGCTCATGTATCAAAGGCTAAATTGGTGGGATTATTGGTGAACATGGATGGATCTTGTCACACCAATATTAAAAATTTGTACTACTTATGAAATTATGATGTGGGATCTTCCTGGGAAACATGAGTAAAGGCTAGAAAAATATAAGATTTTTGTTTTCCCAACACAATGATGGAATGTTATTCCTCTGATAGTGACTTGGCTACATAGGTGATTTTTGGATCTTCTTTGGTTTCCAATTTTACCTCTTGTGTTTCCTCAATTAGAATACATGATCATTTAGAAAGTTGAGTTCGCACAAGGGGAAGATGGATGTCCTCATATTCTAGTGGCTCGTCGAGGTTTTCACTATTAGATACACCCTTTATTTTTACTTTTTCTAAGTCAAGAAGTGCCTCATAGAGGTTTTCATTAGGTGACCCTTTTTTATTTTGTTTCCTTTTATTTTTTCAGTTAGGGCATTCATCCTCCCCCAATCCCATAAGATTTACATAAGCCTCAATTGATGGAAAGTTATCAATAGGTGTGCTACCATGTAGGTCCGAATCAATAAGCTTGGGATGGTGAAGGGAAAGGATAATGAAGCAAATGGATAAGAAATCAAACATGGAGGAAAGGTCCATGTGATCCATTTCATCATATGCATGTATGATGGATTCTTCTTCTGATATGTCTTTGAGGAGACCGTTGTTCATACTAACATTGTTAGAGCCACCAGTCAATGGAATAAGACCCTTTTATTTTGTGTCATGGCCTAAACCTGAGTATATTGATCATACTGGAGGATCAATAGGTTGTTTTCTTCCTTTCTCTTCTATTCCAAGGTTTCCCCCTTAATAATTATACTTGTCTGCTAGCTTTGCAAAGTAAGGATATTGGAAATATTCCTTTAAAGGGGGAGAGGGTTCAAGTTCCTCGCAATATGCCATTCGGTTATGTCAAATTTTGGTGTGTCTTGCCTTAATCCAGAGGAGTGAAAAGTGTTGGATCCCACTGTAGACACCTAAATTTGGACACTTACATTAGTCCAAATTTGTCCCTTTTCATATAAATATCCTCTTATTTGTAGTAATTAAGTAATATTGCTATTATTTAATTAATACCCTTAAGTCCTCTAAATCCCTAAGGTATCTAGTTAAATAATTAAATACCTTACCATTTATTCCTCTTTTCCTCAAAATAATTAAATAAATAATACATTTATTTAATTCCTCACATGTCACATCCTCCATCACTTTTTCTTAATCCTAGTCCACTTCCTAATCTCTTCATTAGGGATGCGCATATGTCTAATCATTGATTAAGATGTGTCACATTCTCCAACTTTTGCAAGTTGGCTCCTAATCTTCATTAGCCACTAACTATCTTCTAATCATTGATTAGTTAGTCCAATCAACATCTTAGTCAACTCTTTCGTCTCCCAAGGAATATTAAATTCTTTTATTATCCCCATGTGAATTTAAAATTCACTTTTATTCCTCCAAGGACTCTCCTCTTCCCCATATGATCAATGAAAAGTCACATCACTCACATGGGTCAAATTCCTACTTTTTGGGAACCTTGTCTTATCCACAAGATACTCTCAATCATGTGAATTTAAAATTCACATTTATTATCCCAACAACTTATTTCATTCCCATGGTCCTCTCACTTGTCACCATCACCCTCATTCCAAGGTACTTGCCAGTACCTCCACCTCCCTTGTACTCTCTCCACCTCATTTGTCCTTGTGACACTTCATCCTCCACATGGCAAGATGTGAGGGCTTGTGAGTCCTCAACTCACCACAACCCTTTATCTTTCCCATGTTGGAAAAATCTCAACCGTTCAATTCTCTAGAGGATTCTCCCCTAAATATAGAGGATTTCTCTTTCATTCACTCATTATGCATTATCACATTCAGAAACACTCAAGCAACTTCATATCTCAAGCTCAAGCTCTCATCTTGCATCAATTCTAGACATCTATCCAACTACCTACATTCATCATTTGAATCTCCATTCAATCCTCATTGTTTTGCATCCACTTTTAGCACTCTTTCCATCAAGGAGCACACATTATCAACAATCCAAGGGCCAACCAAAGATCAATTTGAACAAAGGTAAAATATGATATTTTTCATGTTTTCTTTTGTTTGAGTTCAAATAGGATAATCTTGAGGTGTTAAGTGTTGTTTGTTTTCTTTTGCATTCTATTTTGTGTCATTTAGATAGGATAGCAACTCTTGATCACATTTTTGGCATGCCTGGTGGGACCCACAAATGGGTCCCTTGCTTTTACATTTTTTGTTGTTTCACATTTTATAGGTTCATCTTACAGAGAGGCTGCTTCGACCAAAACAAGGTGACCCCACCCACAGTTGGGTGAACCTGACCTGCAGAGGGGCGAACCTGCCCCAACTTGGGTGAACCTGCCCTCAATAGGGGCGATTCTGATCGCCCATATGTGACTCAGACATCATTTGACTTCGGTTTTCCAGTTGGGCGAGCCTACCTTACAAAGGGGCGAGCATGCCCAGACAAAGCTATTTTTGAGGTAAAACAGTGCTTCAAACTTCATTTCCAGCTTCCGTTTTTCATCATTTTGAGGTACTAACCCCCTATCATCGTCTATTGGTGAGTGTGTGCATGTTTTTCCTAACATTTGTGTAGCTTGTCTCATGCTTTTTGAAAAATGGAGATTGAACTACTAACACTTTTCTTGCAGAACAATTGTTTTGACATTATTAGTGTGCTTTGTTTATCGTTTTTGCTTATTAATTTAGGCACATATATCTAATTATGGGGGGAGTCATCTTACTGATTGTCATGTTTGCAAGTTCTTTTTATCACCCAAGGGGCACTATCTTGTTCACACTTTCCCCTTGCACTTCATGTGATCCTGGGGAGTAGCTAAAAACGGTTAGTGTTCTCTTCTTAGTAGGACCTACTTGGAGATTTCATCACCCTAATGGATGATCCCAACTATGAGTACCACTGGGGTATACAAAAGGGGGAGAGTGAAATTTGTACCTCAATCCAATCACATCACGTCTAGCAGAGCATCGAAGCTAGGGTGATACCTAGATAGATGTGAAGAGTTGGTCCAAGCCTTCAGTATCTCATTGGGATTCCCAACTCACACTTGTTATAGGATGGTGTTCATAGTTTGTGCCTCATGCACCGAACATATATCGAGGACTCCCTAGTTTCCTTGTTTAGCCTAGTTAAAGGATTGTGTTGGCCATACCCTTCATATTAGTCTTAGGATCGTCCTGCTTGAACTATCTTTTTTGTGTTAAACTAGTGCATATCTGTTTAGTCAAGTCATCATTTGCCTATTGGTTGTTATTTGTAGTGTTTTTAGTCCCTTTCCCATAGTCATTTTCATCCAAGTCAAGTCTAAGTTTCGTGGTAGGGGCGAGCTTTCCCTTAATAGGGGAAAACTTGTCCTCTATCTCAATCATTTCCCAACCTATTTTTGTTAAAATCATCCATCTTTTCTCTGAATAGGAAAACCTGCCCCAGAGAGGGGTGAACCTAACCTCAGCAAGGGTGACCCTTCCCTCAACAAGGGTGACTCTTCCCTTTGTCAGTCAACCAGTCATCAAAATAACCAGTTTCCTAGGTTGGGCGAACCTACCCTATACTTGGAGAACCTGCCCCATCCTTGGATGAACGAACCCTATACTTGGACGAACCTGCCTCTACTTGGGTGAACGTTCCCTAACTTGGGTGAACCTTCCTTGCAAACAACCATTTTCACCTTTCGTTCAGTCATTCCAAGCACTCGTTTTCCCGTTCTGAACACCTATTCCTCAGTTCAACCATCCATCTCATTTTGAGCATCCGACTCCTCATTTTGAGCATTTGTTCCTTGTTTTGAGCGTTCATCCCCTTGAGATGAGCGTTCATCTCCTGGATCCGAGCACCCGTTTACCTATTCCGAACATTCATTTCCCTACTATCTTTCATTGAATAGATGACATTGACATCAACTTGGGTGAACCTACCCTGTAGTTGGGTGAACCTTCCCTTAACATGGGTGAACCTACCCCAACTTGGGTGAACCTACCCTAACTTGGGTGAACCTGCTCTCCAAATAGCCAATTTCATCTTCTGTTCAATCATTCTGAGCACCCACTTCCTCATTTTGAGCATCTTTTGCCTGATTTCGAGCACCTTTCTTTTCATTACGAGGATCCTTTCATCCATTCTGAGAGTTGGTATCCCATTCTGTACATCCTTTTGCTCAGTCTGAATATCCATTCATCCTTTCTGATCAATTATTTACTCATTTTTAGCATTCATTCATCCATTTTGATCAATCATTTGGTCATTTCAAGCACTCATTCATCCATTCCAAACCTCCATCTCCTCGTTTTAAGAGTCATTCATCCATTCTAAGCACTCGTTCATCCCATCTGAGCACTTGTTCATCCATTCTATACCTCCATCTCCTCATTCCAAGCATTTGTTTCCTCATTCTGAGGAATCATTTTGAGCTTTCGTTCATCCATTTCGAACATTTATTCTCTCATTCTGAGTTATTGTTCATTCATTTTGATCATTCATTTACTCACTTCAAGTAATCATTCATCCATTCTAAGCTTCTGTCTCCTCATTTCGAGAGTCAGTCTCCCCTTCCATGCAATCGTTTCCTCATTCTAAATACTCGTTCATCCATTCCGAGCTTTTGTCTCCTTGTTCCGAGAGCCATTCATCTCTTTCGAGCTATCATTCCTCCATCCATTCCAATCATCTATTCACTCATTTTGAGTATTTGTTGATCCGTTCTGAGCATTCCTCCATCCATTCCAATCATCTATTCACTCATTTTGAGTATTTGTTGATATGTTCTGAGCATTCATCTCCTCGTGTTGAGAGTCAGTATCCCATTCAGAGCATTTGTTTCCTCGTTCCAGGCGCTCATTCACCCATTCTGAGCCTCTATCTCCTTATTCTGAGAGTCATTCATCCATTCTGAGCACTCATCCATCCATTCTGAGCTTCTGTCTTCTTGTTCTGAGAGTTAATATCCCATTCTAAGCAATCATTTTCTTGTTTCGACCATCCATTCATCTGTTCTGAGCTTCCATCTCCTTGTTCCGACCATCCGTTCATCTATTTTGAGCCTCCATCTCCTCATTTCGAGCATTTTTTTCCTTGTTCTAAGCATCTGTTCATTCATTTCAAGCTTTCATCTCCTTGTTCCGAAAGTCCTCCTTTTATGAGCATCCATTTCCTTGTTATGAGCCTCCATCTCCTCATTTTGAGCATTTGTTTCCTCATTTCAAGCATCCATTCATCCATTATGATCAGTTGTTTACTCGTTCCAAGTATCCATTTCCTCATTTCAAGCAAGCACTCATCCATTTAGTGCATCCATTTTCTCAATTGCTTTGTCTGTCTCCCCATTTTGAGAGTTTGTCCTCTCATTCTAATCATTCTTTCCCTGTTCTAAGGGTTTGAAAGTAGATAGGTGAGCCTGCCCTTCAATAGGAAAACCTTCCCTTCCATGGGTGAACCTGACCTTCCATAGGTGAACTTTCCCAGTGGATAGGTGAACCTTCCTAGTAGATAGGCAAACTTGACCCATAGATAGGCAACCTTGTGCTCCAGATAGGAAAATTTTCCCAAAAGAAGACCTTCATCTGTCTTCCCGTCATCATCATTTTTGTTCATCAACACTTTTCAAAATTCATCATTTCATTGACCGAATCACATAGGTGCATCTTATAACATCATTAGAGTCAATATCCATCATCGATTCATCAATCACAATCACTTAGACTTCATTTCAAGGATTTTGATTTTTATGCAAAAACTTTTGGAGGCCATAACTTTTGACTCGGGTGTCTATTTGGGCTGAAATTTTATGGGTGGTTTCCTTATGAGGTGGCATGTGGATTCCCAACTAACCCTCAATTGGTTGGCCCCTATTTTGACACATTTTTGGGGCTTCAAACTTTCATCTTGACCCTCAAAATAACAATTTAGTGTTTTTTTTCGAGTCTTTGAAAAATCATTTTCGTTAATAACTCGGAATGCATGTCTCGGATTTAGGATGTTAGTTGGAAATTAATCTTACCTTAGTTTTAGGAAGTTTTTGGAAAAAAATTGGACTCTCAAAGATATTCCTGTGCAAGTACCTAAAATGGAAAAATTTGATCATTTTTGAAAACTACCAAATCTGGAAAATTATGATTGTCAGCACCATATGTCCTCTAGTTAAAACCCATGAACCTAGTGTAGAATAAATCCCATCACATCCTCCAATCATCATAATCTGAGCTTTAATCTAATCTCAATCTGAACTTAACTTAAACCCTCATTTGAGCTTTAGTCCACCTACACCCAAGAGCTTCAAATCTTAAGATCCATTCTTGCATCTTCTTCCAATCCATCCTATTTATCCTTTTATCACCTTTTCTTTCCTTCTAATTTTCCATTCCCATATTTCAATCCCTATCCATCTAATCTAACATCATGAATCCTTATCCTTCACCAATGCAACCAATAATAGTAGTCAAGCGGAATCCTAATTATGTTGATGACAATAATGAGAGTCTTGTGGATCAAGAAGAATATGACCTAGATCCCCTTGATACTATCAATTCTATTAAGCTTTCCCCAACCACTTTCCAAAATCCAATAACCACTCCAAGCTATCCCATCACATCTTCACCCACACCTACTAGCAATCCTTATGCTACCTTTGACAAGGGATATCTAGTATCTTCCCCCACCCACATATTCATCATACCCTTCATCCACATGATTTGCTTATCCAACATCCACATCCTCTTATCCCAATCTATCATCCCAATCTAATCTACCATCCCAATACTCCTATTACAATCCCCCATCCATGTCCCCCTATCCTAATCCTTCTTACAAGTCTGCCTATCATAATCCTACATCCACACCTTCTTATTCTAATCCAACATCTGCATCTTCCTATCCTTATCCTACATCCACACCTTATTCTAATCCAACATCCACATCTTCCTATCCTAAGCCACCATCCACGTCCTCCTATCTTTATCCACCACCTCATTCTTCCCATCCTAATTTGCTATCCCAATATCTTTATAATAATCCACCACTCATATCCTCTTATCCTAATACACCACCCATATCCTCTTGTCCTAATCCACCATCCATGTCCTATCAAAATTCACCATCCCAATATCCCTACCTTAACCCTCCATCCAATCCTAATCCTCCACCTAACCTTAGTCTTCCATCCAATCCCATTCCTCCATCTAATCTTAGTCCACCAATCCATAATCCTAGTTCTCCACCCATCCAAAATAATTCATCCACTCCTACCGTGCCATCTAAGTGTAGAGTATGCACAATTCTCACTCCAAAATTTACGCAAGGACTCATGAAAAAGAATACATCCCCAACTCCACATCATGAAGTTGTGGAACCGTTCCATCCCAATCCCTCATCCATGGTCATTAGTGATGAGAACCTCCTCCATCCAACACCTATCATTATTGTTACCACCCCTAGCACCACTCAAACTATTGAAACCATTGCACCCACCGAATCCATTGAACACCCATCTCCTACTCTGAGAGTTGTTGAATCCATTGAAGATAACCAAAACCCATCAACATCTTCTACTCCTAGATCGACCTAATCCAACGAAGACACTCGAATCCAATCCACTCCTCCCACTCGTAGTATCACTGACATTCATTCCCATGAAATTCATGAATCTTCCATCCTTCCATCTCCCCCATTTGATGAGTCCCTCCAACACTCCATCATCATGCCACCCACACAAGATGAGTCATACCAATAGCTTAATCCAAAGCATACCAACATATCCCTTCCTCCTAATCAAGATCCTACCATCCCATCTAGTCCACCTCAAGATCATAGTCTCCCATCCATTCCATCCTAGGATCCCCTTGTCACTCAAAATTCCATCGCTCCATCTCATGAGCCCTTATCACCCACTACCAAAAATCCACATCTTATCATTTCACCTAATCCCTCTCCTGATCCCTTACCACTCACTCCTCCAGATTAAGATGTTGTTACCCCATTATCTCCATTCCATGATCCTCCATTGTCACCTAAACCTACTATCTCACATCACTTGTGTATCCCCTTGGTACTCTCACATTCCTCCATGGTGGTCTCCTTACAAAATAAAAACAAAGCATATATACTACCCATCATCCTCTGCCTCATAGTGGACTCACATCATTCTTCTAGAATGACACAAATCTTATCATGGATTGAATGCTCAAGAACATGAACTATCAAGGAAAAGGTTTAGGCCTTCATGAGCAAGGTATTTTAGAGCCCATCCAAGCCAAAGAATACTCCTATAAGTGAGGTATTAAATGTATTTCTTGCAAATCACAATCCAAAAATTTTGGTACAACCTCCACATACCCTCAACAATCCTCTTCTAAGTGAATAAGAGGCTCCTCTGATCACTCCACCAAATCATTTACTGCCATTCCCCCTCCTTCATCATATCACCTCCAAACAACCATACATATTCCTCCTTCATATGATCCATTCATTTTGGGTCCTTACATCCCTCCATCCACCATCTCTCATCCTTCACCTACTCCATCCATTTTGGGTCCTTATGTCCCTCCACCCACCATCACACATCCTCTAGCAACTAGGTCCATTTTGGGCCCTTATATCCCAAAATCACCTCCTCCATCTCGTCCTATTTATCCTTCTATCCATCCATCACCTATCCATATAATCCAACATAAACATCCCACTCTAATATTCCCTAATTAGGATCAACAAAGGCACGTACCTATGCATCCTCCATCCACATATCATCCCAAAAAGCCAACCTCCATCACTCCACATCATCCATCTCTTCACACCCATCCCATTGCTATTAAAAACACTTTGGATACCACAGTTAAAATGTATAAATCTAAACATCCACATGAATCTAAAGCTCCTCATGTCCCCTTCAAAAGACATGTTGAAGAGAAGAAAAATAAAATCACAAATCCACATCAAACCCACAGGCCACAAAGGCCCACCAAAGCAAAGAACAAAACCATGTGGATCCCCAAGAAAAAAGATGCAATGCCTTCAAATGAAAAATCTATAACAACGTCCAAAGTTTCCAATCCCAAAGCTACTCATTCTCCTCCACCATCTCCTAAATTTGTTTTGGGTCCTTATGTCCCAAAATTCACTATCCCATCTCCCCCATTATCCCCACATTCTCCATCCATTAATCCTCCTATCATTTCACATCCAGTGCCCTATGTGCCAATGTTGGTCCTGAACTCATCAACCCATCACACACCTATCCCATCATTCCATCCATACACTTTCCAACATCCCATCCATTATCCCACATATCTCCCCTATAAAATCCCTTTAATCCATTCTCTTGCATAATCCATTTATCCTAATAAGGTTGTACCAACATCAAATAGTCACTTCGAACATGGGCTCTTATTACCTCATACAAAATTCGATGCTTAAGTCCTCCATCCATCTCCTTATCACATATCTTCTAAATCCACTTATCCACATCCCTCTCCTTATCCATCTCCCTCCGTATACTATCCAAAAATCCAAAAGTAAAAAAGTAAAAAAAAATAAAATACCAAAATAATAAAATGAAAAAAAATATTTCCAATGGTGAAAACTTGCCAAATAAGCACCTTGGATAAGTACCATGATGAAAACCTAGAAAATAGGCGTCATGTGTAAATCCCCCAATCTAGCTTACTTATGCACTTGGGGGCAACTGCATCCCCTTCACCCATCCCCTCTATCCAACCTATCTAACATGCCATTCTTGTTATATCCCATTCATCCCAATCCCTCCATCCTCCTTATGATCTTGATATAGATAAGGGAAACCACATATATACATGCTTTGGATACCTCTTGGCATGCATTCCCCTCACCCATACACTATCCTAATCCTTATTCACATCCATCCATCTTCCTTTTCCACCCATCATGCTACCATCCATCTCCCTCCCTCATCCACCCATTATACCCTCCTCCATTTATCTCCTTTATCTTCCCATCCACCCATCTTCCATCCTTCCTGCCTCATCATGCATGACATATCTAGAGTGGAGAACCTCCTTCTTTGTGACATAAGTCCTTGGAGACATAATTCATCTCAACAATCCATTTCATCTCCCCATCCTTATCTTCCTATCCATCTAAATGATCCCTTTCATCTCCCCATCCTAATCTTCCTATCCATCATAACATCCTTTCCATCTCCCCATCCTTATCTCCTTACAAATCCAAACAATGATTTTCATCTCCCCATCCTTATCTTCCTATCCACCCATCCTTATCTCCCTATTCATTTATCTCTATCCTCATCCCATATCATAATCCCTTGTCATTGGTATCTAGATATAGGCTTCTCCCCATGCAATCCAATGCCATCTATCTCATCGTCATCACTCCTACTTCTTTCACACATCTATCCAATCTCCTATCACTTGTCATCACTCATCTCTCCATCATATCATCCTTCCAATTCATTTTCATGATTTGGATAACTATCACATCCTTGAGCTTTGTGTGATCGCTATCATCCTATCCAATCACATAGGTCTATCTTGTCTCATCGTATCGGTCCCATCATTTTATCCTCTTATCCTAGTCATCTCATCATCCCTTATCCATTTTCTATCTTTGGCCTTTTGTCAAAGTACATTTCCCCTACTCTTTCATGTACGCAAGGTCGATCTTTTGATCCACCCTTAGGGATTCACTTTGCATTTTTCTATCTAGTCCTATCATCCATCGAGGTCTCCATTTTCCTCTTTCTACTTTTGTCCATCCTGTCATCCATTGACATCTCCATTATCCTCTTTCTACTTTTGTCCATGGTTAGCCATTAGCCTTTTATCAACCTATGAGGAATCTGCACTTTCACATAGGAAAGGCTAATATTTGATTGGCCCTTGAGCCCCTAGGTCTTTAGGGTGTTTCAGTCTCATGTCATGTCTCTCATGTGTCGTGTCATCAAGCTATGCCCTTATCTAGCTAGTTCTTAACAAATGAGATTCACTAGTATCATGAAATTTAATCGGTTATGAATATCTTGCATCATATCGATATTTTATTTTAGTATTCATCTTCGGTCTCAATAGGATGTATCTTTCCTAACAGACCTCATCAACCCCATCCACCCCCTTGATCCTATGGCAAAGGACATTTGAAATTGATTGTGATATTTTGATGCTTTTGGCTTTTTTTTATCATTTGAGCTCTCTATCATACCTTGTCATGGTCGCCTTGATCCCCCATATCATGGTGTTCTTTGACTTGTAAACATAGGGGAATATCTTGATTTTTTTTCTCTATTGTTGTCTTCCTGGTTGTTCTGCATTGTACCCACCTAGATCCTTGCGGTCTTGTGTTATGTTGGGGAATCCTCTTGTGCTTGTAGTTATTCCAATGTCTGTCCCAACCAAGGTCTTCGTGAATTTGGGGTGTTGGAATAGCCTTCTTGTCTGTTGTGTTTGTTTCATGCATTAGACACTAATCTGCCTTGGTTACACACCATGGTACCTAGTGTCTTATGCTGTAGCAAAAATAAGTGCTCCGAAAATGGAAAATCGCATTAGGATTGCATTTCATTTTCCATTCCATTGCATTACATGTATCCTCTATCTCTTCTCATCCATCTTTTCATCAATCCTCATCCTTTCATCCTCTTCTCAATCTTCTTAGAATACTATAGATTGGTTATTCTAAGCATCCTCATCATAGCATCATCTCTTCAACCTTCTTAGAATAATATAGATTAGTTATTCTAATCATCTTTTCCTCCATCATTTTTATTCTTTTCAATCATCTCAAATCTCAATTCAATCCCCATCTAGTCAATCTAGCACAAATCATCTAAACACATCCTTGGTCTTGTTCGTAGCCTTGCTACAAGCCTTGATCCAATCATCATCATCATCATCATCATTGGGATGTATCCTTCCCTATATCCTTTGGTGTTGTTTTTGGATGTATCATTCCCTCATCAACAACACTTTCATCATCATTAGGATGTATCATTCCCTATCCTTTTGTGTTGTTTTGGGATATATCAATCCCTTATTGACAACATCCATCATCAACCCATTTTGGCTTGTAGCTTGACTGGGGCAACATCAAATTTTTCCTTGAATCCATTTGTGCTTCTCAATCTCATATCGCTTATCCTCCTCTCTCTATCCATCACTTTTCATCATCTTCCCCATTTCCCCTTCAATCGTCTCATCCATTTTGAGAGCACACCCGTGTTGTCTTGAACCTGCATGTCCTCTCGAGAGGGCATCCTCAATCCCTAATATTCATCTTCACTCCCATCATATTTCTTCTTAGTCACTACTTTGAATGATTGGGACATATTTTCCAATCTAACCATCTTCTTCTTGGTCTTATCTTTTAATCTTCTTTGAAATGATGATACTTCGTAGTATCATCTAAAAGAGGAGCAAAATGTAGACACCTAAATTTGGACACTTACATTAGTCCAAATTTGACCCTTTTCATCTAAATATCCTCTTATTTGCATTAATTAAGTAATATTGCTATTATTTAATTAATACCCTTAAGTCCTTTAAATCCCTAAGGTATCTAGTTAAATAATTAAATACCTTACCCTTTATTCCTCTTTTCCTCAAAAGAATTAAATAAATAATACATCTTCCATCACTTTTTCTTAATCCTAATCAACCTCTCAATCCCATCATTAGGGATGTGCACATGTCTAATCCTTGATTAGGATGTGTCACATCCTCCAACTTTTGCAAGTTGGCTCCTAATCTTCATTATCCACTAACTGTCTTCTAATCATTGATCGGTTAGTCCAATCAGCATCTTAGTCAACTCTCTCATCTCCCAAGGAATATTAAATTCCTTTTATTATCCCCATGTGAATTTAAAATTCACTTTTATTCCTTCAAGGACTCTCCACTTCCCCATGTGATCATTGAAAAGTCACATCACTCACATGGGTCAAAGTCCTACTTTTTGGGAACCTTGTCTTACCACAAGATACTCCCAATCATGTGAATTTAAAATTCACATTTATTATCCCAACAACTTCTCTCATTCCCATGGTCCTCTCACTTTTCACCATCACCCTCATCCTAAGGTACTTGAAAGTACCTCCACCCCACTTGTACTCTCTCCACCTCATTTGTCCTTGTGACACTTCATCCTCCACATGGCAAGATGTGAGGGCTTATGAGTCCTCAACTCACCACAACCCTTTATCTTGCCCATGTTGGAAAAATCTCAACCGTTCAATTCTCTAGAGGATTCTCCCCTAAATATAGAGGATTTCTCTTTCATTCACTCATTATGCATTATCACATTCAGAAACACTCAAGCAACTTCATATCTCAAGCTCAAGCTCTCATCTTGCATCAATTCTAGACATCTATCCAACTACCCACATTCATCATTTGAATCTCCATTCAATCCTCATTGTTTTGCATCCACTTTTAGCACTCTTTCCATCAAGGAGCACACATTATCAACAATCCAAGGGCCAACCAAAGATCAACTTGAACAAAGGTAAAATCTATTGTTTTTCATCTTTTGTTTTGTTTGAGTTCAACTAGGCTAATCTTGAGTTGTTAAGTGTTGTTTGTTGTCTTTTGCATTCAGTTTTGTGTCATTTAGAAAGGCTAACAACTCTTGATCACACCCACATTCTTAGAGCTCAAAGTAATTTTCTTCTCTTCTTTCTGCGACAAGGATTGAAAAGGTTGGCCATATGTATGTGGTGAGGGTGGCATAGTTGCCACATTCAAAGTTGTATGCATTTCATATTCACCACACCCATTGTGAATGATTTGGACTTTGGTAATGGTTGAATCAGATGTGGATGATGGAGTGGATGACATGGTGGCTAGTGTGTGGGAAGATGGATGAGATGATGATGTCTAAGGAGGTCCTATTTCTATTCTTGGACAATAATGAGAATGGGGAAAGGAAGCTTCTAGTGCATGTAAATATTCAAATAGTTGTGGACTCGCATGTATTGTAACTTCCATCATGTTAAACAAAAAATTAAAAGACTGGTGGTATAGGGATGGAACCTTGGATGGCATGGATCCATGGTAAACCAAGGAGAAGGTTGTGAGGGAGGTCTAGATCAAGGGCATGATAGGTGGTGTATTGTAGAATGAGCCCAACCTGAATTGGAAGACAAATTGTTACTTCAAAATCACACTCTACATTATCATACACCTTGATAGTGATGATTTGATTATTTAAGTTAGCGTGAGTGTATCCCACCTATTTTATAAACTTTAATGTGCAAAGATTCAGGGCAGCGCCATTATCTACCAAGACAATTTTTACTTTATGACAGGCCACGAGGACTTCAATATGGAGAGGATGATTATGGTTGGAAGCAATATAAGGCATGTCATTCTGACTAAAGCCTAGCTGATAAGTGGACGAAAGATGTTCTACCAATGCCTAGAATTGAGTAGGATTGATTTCATTGGGGATGTGGGTATCTTGTAAGGCCCTTGTTAAAAAAATTTAGTGCACAAGAGAAGACTTGAGCAAATTCAGAATGGATATCTAGGCAGGGGTCTTTCCTAGATTATCAAGGATGTTATATTGGGAACTTATAGGAGGTGGTTGGGTGGATGTTGTAGAGGCTTTGGGAATAGTGATGTGATTGTGGTGGGTTTTAACAACACACTATGGGTTTTTTCCTTTTATGTGTATCATAGACACAGATGGTTCTACTTGTTCAATGTGCATGACGATACCATCATAATTAAATGACACATTCTTGTAACTGATGTTGTTTGTACTGTTACCCTAATTATTATTATTACTAGACTTGGGGTTGGAATTTGATGTGCTAGATCCATGGTTATGCTTAGGGAAAAAATTTTGGTATATCTGAAGTTAAGCATTGGATGAGGAAGCCTGGTTGAAATCCACATGTATATCACCCCAATCTATAAGATCTTGGATGTAGGTTTTTAAGCCTTGACATTTATTTAATGTATGCCCTTTAATTTTATGGAACTCACAATACTCATTTTCTTTATACCATGTTGATTTGGGCTTTGACTCATCTAGAGGCTCGATCATGGGATAAGTGATCAGGTAATTAGCCTGAAGGAGCCTATTGAACACATCACTTAGGGGCTCTCCTAGTTGAGTGAATTGACATTTTTTATTCCCTTGATTATTTTGATTGGACTATTGAGGAGGAAAAGATGCCCCTTGTGGCACTGATATGGCATTAGGAATTGATGGTTGGGGAGGGCTATAGTATGGATTTTGGGAAGCATTGGCTACTTGGACATGTTTGATGTCAATGACACCATCATTGACGACATTCTTATTTTTGTTCTAGTAATGCATTTTATCCCCAAATGATTTTTCTTTATCAAAGTTAAAATTTTTGGCTAACCCTTTGGTAATAAGTGCTCTCTCAAGAATGGGACCCTTCTCCACTATATCGACAAAGGTCGTGACATAGTGAAGCTTAAAATTATGTGCCATATCTAGATGAGAGTTTTCAGTGAAAAGGGTGACCATGTCTTTTCTATAAGCGGGGATTTAGTCCGACCAACTAAAGCTCACCACCTTTGAAGATAGCTTGCAAAAGTTTCTCCCTCACATTGCTTCTCTTTTAGGAGATCCAAAGTATTGACATCTTTCTCCAAATTAAAGGAGAATTGGGAGATAAACTTTTCTGAAAGATCTGCAAAAGACTTGATAGATCCCTTCTCGAGACCCATAAACCACTCAAGAGTTATCCCTTGTAAACTCCTTGGAAATAATCACATGAGGTAATTGTCATTGTGTAAGACTTCTTGACAATGGGCATAAAACTCCTGAAGATGAGCCTTGGGGTCTTTTATTCCTTTGTATTTATCAAATTTTGGCATTTTAAAATGCTTTGGGAAAGGAACCAATGAAATTGAGGGATCAACTGGATAGGAACAAATTTCTTCAAACATAAATGATTATTTTCTAGTCCTGGCTTGCAAGTCCTTTAACATAGCTTTAAATTCTTCCCAATCTTAATTTCTAGGCGCTAGGGGAGTTGGATTGGATGGATTGGACTCATTGTAGGGTGGATATTGTTGGTATGATGATGGGGTAGAAGCAATTTGATCATATGTTGGTGGAGGTGTTAATGAAGGTGTTTGCTAAGACTGGTTGATGTAGGTGGATTGTGGTTGTGAATTGATGTAAGGTGGATAGGAGGAGGATGATGGGTTTTGACAATAGGAAGTGGAGGCTACTTGTTGATAAGGTGGCTGCTACTTATAATATGAGGTGGAAGGGGCACCCTGCTAGTACTGTAGAGGAGCTTGGTAGTATGATGATGTAGAAGCACCTTGTTGATATGATGGTGGTTGTTGATAATAGGAAGTGGATGGAGCACCTTGTTGATAGGGCAGTTGTTGCTAGGTGTAATATGGATTGGAATGGTAGTTATACACAACGTTTGGCTATTGTGTGGTATATGGGGGTGGTTGTGGATTAGACATTTGATAGTAGGGGTTTGAGTGTGATTTTTGAGGGTTTGTGTAAGGTGGTTGTTGAGAATGTGGAGAGTTCTAAGGAACTGGATTAGGGTTTGGATTTAACGGGGTTGTATAGACAACATATGTGCTCAATGGATGATAAAGGTATTGCGTGAGGGGATTGTGTTGCACTTGTATGGGAATTGAAGTATGCTGAGATGGTTGTTGTTGCTATGGTGGTTGTTGGTAAAGAGGGTGAGATGAGATAACAACGGTAGTAGTATGCTATTGAGGGATTGACACTGAGGTACCTTGCGGCGATTGTTGAGGCTATGTTGTAGCTTGCATCACCTGATGTGGGGGCTGCGTAGGAACAACAATATGTTGCTATAGGACCAGAACATTTTGCTACAAAACTAGAATATTTTGTTCCAGAGGTTGTTGATGAGGCGGTTGAGATGGGATAGCAGTGGTAGCAGTATGTTTTGGTGGCACTTATGAGGGGACAACAGTGTGCTTCGGCAGTGCTTGTGATGTAGTGAATTGTTGGGGGTTAACGGGAGGCTGTTGAGATGTGAAAGGTGGAGGTGGTAAATTAGCTGTGGGTGTAGATCCCGGAGATCACATCAATGTGAGGAAAGGATTTCCCCAAGTGTTGATGAGAGGTTGAATTGGTTGATTATGTGGAAGTGGTGTTGTAGATTGTACAGGGGTCAAACCTTGTTGGATAGGCATGGGAGGTGGTGGTGGTGGAAAATTCGGTGACATACCATAAGCAAGGGGGTTGTTTGGATCATGTTGTGCTCCTAAGGCTAGAATGCGAGGGTGGCTTGTGACTTGATGCATCACGACATTTTTGAACCCAAGTTGATACCAATTTTCTATGGGTGGACCCTCGAGAATATATGAATTTCTTGGAACGTTATGTGAATTCTGAGGATCTTGTGGTGCTAGAAGAGATTGGGTGTTGGCATACTACGACATGTCAAAGTCAGGTGGTGATTTGACTCCCTTTATGAGTAATGCAACAAGGATTTTGTCCCCACACTCATTGAGGAGGCAATCTGTCATTTGAACATTGGAGGGATTACTAAGGTATTCGTCAATTGTGACTTCGGGCTGATTGACCATGTTCTCATCTCTAGGTGGCAAAGTGTTCTAGACATCGGTATTGGACTGCGATAAGGCACCATTGTTGGGATCCTAGGGGATGTTAGGTTGGGAACCTTGACCTTGATGTTCAACCATTTATTTCTTTGCTTGCGATTAGGTTTGAATGGGCATGAAAGTGAAAAACTACCAGATGAAGCTACACCCTAGGATGTAGTGCAAGGTTGACCTAAGTGATGATTGGAGGATTGATTAATTAGATGATTGGATGAGGGATAATATTGGGTTGGATTGGATTGACTGATGAGATGAAATGATTGTTCAGATTAGGTGATTGATTAGATATGATGATGAAACAAATTCTAAACTAAGTTTAGAAATCACCCTAGGTGATTTAAGGTGTTGATTGATTAGATTGGAGGACCAATGGATGATTATGGCACAAAATGCACCTCAAGATGGAAGCAGATTGATTGGGCTAAAAATGATTATTGACTTAGGATGGATAAAAATCCTCAGCAGATATAGATGAAGACGATCACATTCAGACACCTAAGCCAATTTGGATAACAACCTCTAAAATGAAGTTTAAGGGATTTATATTGAGAAAACGATGATGGATATGCAACCTAGAGATGTTCTAAGACATGTCTATATGATTCGGATGATGAACGGGTGACTTTTGGGAAATACAAACGGACCTACAGAGAGGATTACAGGTGAACGAAAGATGATAATTTTTTTTTGATTGCGACAAAGGGTTTGGGAAACAAAAAGCTTTTAGTGGTCCCAAGGATTCACTCTGGAATTTGTATGGGAAATAGATATGCCCCTATATATAGAAACTTCACTTGTTTATCACATAAATTTTCCTATCCTTAGACAGTAAATTTTCCTATGTGCCAAGCAACTTTTCTCGTTTAGGGCAGAAAATTTTCCCAAAGCAGGGATGACTTAAGAAAAAGGAAAATCTGCTAAGAAAATTCACCTATCCAAGTGATAAAATTCACCCAAGCTTTGATCAAGGCAAGAAACAGGCGATTTTGACAGTTAGTTTCACCTAAACGACTAGCAAGTTTTCCTAAACAATAGTCAAACTCACCTAAATAGGTTACATAATCGCCTAAACAACAAAAAATTCACTTGAAATAGTGACGGATTCACCTAAACTAGTGATATATTCACCCAAACAGGGAGTAGATTCGCTTGAAACACTTACAGATTCGCTCAAAATCTGATAGGTTTTCCCAAAATAGTGACATATTCACCTAAATAAATAGTAGATTCACCCAAAACTATGACAAATCCACCTAAACTAAATGTAAATGGGCAGACTTGAATTGCAAACTCGCTGATGAGCTCAAAATATGCTCATAATTTGAATATTATGATGTATTTTTAATACCCTTACTCTTATTGCTGATGGTTGTTTTAACTCTTTGATTAAAGGTTTTTTATCTAAAATTGGGTAGTATCCTGTAGCAACACATTCTTATATTCCTGCAGCTTAACATATTTATATGCTTGTATTAATTTCCTTGTTTCACCTCTCGAATGACTGATATAATGCATGTGGTTTTTGGATAATGAAATGGATTTAATATGTGATTAATGAATGTGTATCGTGTTATTTTCCACGTGTGCTTTCTTTCGCTTCTGTCACCATGTGCATCGCAGGTTGTTGAAGGAAGCATGAAAGAGTCAAAGCACAACAAATCTCGGCCCTGTAGTAAAGTCCATTTCCAGCACGACATCGAGGAAGTTGTTCTAGCAAAGACTCTCTGACCGGGTTGTTGGGAGGAAATCTAAATTATCATTAATCTAGGAAGAGTGGAATACTAAATTCTCTTTGAATCGTGTTGAACAGATATGCCTTCATTTATGAGAAGTCTGTTCCTCAGTTTCAGGATGCATTTATGTCCACGTCTTTCTCTGTTAGAGTTAGGTAGTTAGTTGCTTTTCTAATATAAATAAGTGTTTCTCCTGCGTGAGTGAGCAACAGTGTGTTAAAGTTAGTATTATAAAGAGAAACAATGTTTCGTGTTAGTTTTCTTACAACCAGAACAATCAATGTATATGATTCCAAGTTTATGAATAAAAGCTGATGAAGTTTTGAGTTCAATTCTTGCATAAACTAATTGATGCTTGCTAAGGGGGCCAACTTAGTGAGTATATGTAGTTAGTTATTTATCTTCTGTTGATTATAAGTTATATTTCATTCTTGAAGGTTTTAGCGCAAACTTAGTCTTATATTGTTCCTACAGCATCGGGAATCCATCCCTGTGTTTGTTCCTGTAGCATAAGGCTAGTTCATAGTTTGTTTCTTAGTAACAGTTGTCATGATTTTTGCTTTGATTAAGTTTTGCTTAAGTTAAGAAGACTTTACATTACATTCCTATAGCATAAGTAGAATTCCTTCCAAGCATTTATTTTTGGTAAATTGTGACTAAAACTGGTTCTTAGTGCACATATAGTGCCGCTCCATTTCAAGTATACATTCCTTGGTTTGAAAATGTAAATGAATGACCATAAGAAGATGTTAGTCACCTGTTGGAATGTCCAATTCCAAGTTTAGGATTTTCCATGACTTTTATATCCTTTTGTGGAATCGACCATTTTTGGTGCCGTTGCCGGGGATGGTGTCTAGCTAAGAACCTATCATAGTCTTTGTTAGCAATAGTTTAGTGTGTTTATTCAAGCATTTTCAAATTCCTTCAATTTACAGTTAATTATATTGCATGCATAGAAGAAGAGATGCTCTGGGAAGATTCCTCCCTAACCTTCCATTCATTGATAACAATTTGAACCAGCTTATAATATATTTGAAGAAGGAGGAGACCAAGATATCAATCCATTTGCTGAAAACCTACTTGCTGAATTGCCATTTGCCCCAGCTGATGAAGAACCTCAAGAAAATCTATTTTCTTTGATACTCCATAAAGAAAATATGGCACGTAATCCACCTAATCAACCTCCTGCTTTTGAATTCCCCATCATTGCTCAGCAAGATAATGATAACCTTAAAAATATTCCTTCTTCATTACTTCCCAAGTTCTATGGACTAGTTACAGAGGACCCAAATACTTTCTTATTTGAGCTTGACATCCTCTGTCACAGCTATGATTACACTTCAGATACTCACAGGCTGAAGTTGTTTCCTGCTACTTTGAAGGAGGGAGCTCTTAGATGGTTTATGAGTTTTTGAAAGGGTGTTGTTGATAGTTGGGCAACTATGCAAACAAAATTTCTTGAGAAATACAAGGAATATTGTAAGAGTGGTAGTAAGGGTGATGATATATTCAGAATTCAACAAAAGGAGGATGAAAGCTTGGAGGACTATATCTCAAGATTCTTGTTTTCCCTGAAAAAGAATTCAGACCATACTCTCAATGAAGAATCTGAGAAACTACTTTTTCTAAGGGGAATCAATGACACCTGTATAGATGCTCTGGATCTGATGGGAGGAGGAGATATAACCCAAGTTCCTTGGGATGATATCAAGAAAATATGTCGCAACTACTCTTGAGCAATTGTTAAGAAGGGTAGAGGTCATCAAGCCATAGTGGGAAAGTCTTCTACTAATGGAGTTTCACGGATGGAGATCACACATTTGTTGTCTGATTTCAAGCAGGATATCATAAACAACATGGCTACACAGTTGGATATTATGGAAGCTCGGAAGAAACATGAGGAAACTGAAGCAATATTGGCTGAGTTCTATCCACATTGCAGACAAAAAAAATGTGACTGTAGATGTAAGATGGTGGCTAACCTGGAGGCTAAGCAATTACCTACTGATTTTAAGATAGTAGAGGATGATGATGACCAAGTATTCTTCATTGCACAAAGGCGACCATGGGTTCAAAGACAAGGTATGTCTTAAGACCCTTTGACTTTTGGTAATCCTTATTCTAATTACAATAACTAATGGCAACCTACATATGGCCCATCACCACCTTGGAATACTTCTCAACCACACTAGCCTAACTATCAGAGTCCTCAATGGCAATATCCTCAAGGAGGTGGGCAGCAGCCACAAGGACAATGGACTCCACCCCAAGGTAATTGGCAGTAGAATCCTCAATAGAGAGGTTCTCAGCAATGGTAGAACCAATCCCCTGGATCCCTACAGCTTCAGCAGCCACAATCTTCGGCCCTCATGCCACCTCCTGCAGCAAATACTGGACCTAAAAAAAATGCCTATGCCTGCTCAACCATTGCCAAATCCTAATAACAAGTAGCAACAACAACAACAGCCTATGTATTTTGCAGAAGCCAATCAGTATCCAACTTATGCCCTGAATATTAATGATATCCATCTCAGGTCTGGAACCACTCTCCCTACTCCACAACCACCTGTAATTACAGAGATTCCAAACTCTACCTCTAAACAACCTACTGATCCAGCAGAACATATACCTGTATCAGATACTGTCTCTAAGGAGCTTATCTTGCAGCATCAAGCCAAACCACCTTTTCCTCAGAGATTGCAAATTACTACATCCAAGTCTATGGAAGAGCCTACCTTTGATATTTTGGATCAACTAAAAAATGTACACATTCAAATTCTCTTTTTTCAAGCCATTAAAGATGTCCCAATTTATGGAAAAACCATTAAGGAGGCATGTTTAAAGAAACTAGGAAGAAAGAAAAAGGATCCTTAAACTATCCATGTTCTAGGACAATTGGAAGATATTATGTTAGGAAAGGTAGTCATTCCAAAATATACTGACCTTAGGAGTCCTGTGGTAAAAATAAATATTAATGGCCAGATAGTAAAAAATGTTTTGATTGACCTTGGTGCAACCATCAATGTAATGACCAAGCATACTATGGAGTATTTGAATATCCTAACTATTTGGTCTACACCTACCATCTTGCAGCTTGCTGATAGTTCCACAATAACACCTGATGGAGTGGTAGAAGATGTCATTGTCATCCTTGAGTCTTGGGAATAACCAAAAAATTTCACCATATTGTCCACTAAGGCAACTTTAGGAGGATATCCTATCATCCTAGGTAGACCATGGTTAGCCATAGCTGATGCTTTTATAGGATGTCGTTCAGGAGACATGAAAATTTCTGATGGTCAGTCAAGAAAGAAATTGGCTTTATACCCACCTGCCCAACCTCAGCCAGACTTGTCTCAACCAATTTGGCCAAATTTAGGAGAGGAAACTAAAGAAGTCAACTCATTGGATCAACTAATGATGCTGCAAACTAATCCATTTTCCCAGCTTCAGAGTGAGGATGGCCCGCTTTTACACATTTTGCAGTCCAACTTTGATTTGAGTAGCCTATCTGTTCCAGATAGTTGTCGTCAACAGTGTTTCCTACAGTAACTAAATCCTGAGAGCTTGCCACCTAAATTTCCTATAGTTTATCACAATTTGCTTCAACATGAAATACAGACACCACCTTTATCAACAGCCTCCATGAATTCTTACCAAGCAAGTAGAAGTGTCTCTAGGCCACTGTCTGAACATCAATAATAAGCTGCCTCAATCTCAACAAACTGCCCTAGTCACAATGCTCCAAGATCAACACAGAGCTTTTGCATGGGACTATGGGGATATGAAGGGAATAGATCCTCAACTTTGTACTCATAGGATCTACATTAAAGAAGATTGTTCACCTGTTAGGCAGCCTCAAAAAAGGATAAACCCAACACTCAGGGAAATAGTTAAAAAAGAGCTCTAAAAATTGCTTGATGCTGGTTTTATCTACCCCATTTCAGATATTCAATGGGTATCTCCATTAGTGATTGTTCCTAAAAAAGGTGGAAAATGGAGAGTTTGTGTAAACTACAGGGAGTTGAATAGAGCAACTAAAAATGATCACTTTCCACTGCCATTTGTTGACCAAGTGCTAGACTCATTGTCTGGTAAAAAGTATTTCTCCTTTTTGAATGGATATAGTGGGTATAATCAAATTAGAATCGCTCCTGAGGATCAAAACAAAACAAATTTTACCAGTCCATGGGGCACTTTTGCCTACTTTGTCTTACCTTTTGGCTTGTGTAATGCACCTGCAATATTTCAAAGGTCATTGATCAGTATTTTTGTTGACATTTCTCATGATTCTATGAAGATCTACATGGATGACTTCACCACTTATGGAGTTACTTATGAAGAAGCATTAGCAAATTTGGAGAAAGTGTTGAAAAGATGTAAGGAGCAAAATTTGTCTTTGAATAGTGAGAAGTGCTTTATAATGATACAAGAGAGAATTGTTTTAGGCCATCATATCTCTCAAGAAGATATTCAAGTTGATCCTGCAAAAATAGAAGTCATTCTAACTTTGTAAAAACTTATGAAACAAAAGGATGTTAGAAGCTTCCTAGGACATGCTGGATATTATCGAAGATTTATCAAAGATTTTAGCAAAATAGCTAGTCCATTATATGCCTTATTGACTAAGGATTCTGAATTTAACTGGACTGAGGCCTGTGACAAATCTTTCCTGCAACTTAAGAACTTACTTACTCAAGCACCTATTCTTCACAGACCAAAGTGGAGTCTTCCCTTTCATATACACACAGATGCTTCTGATTATGCCATAGGGGCAGTTTTAGGACAGAAAGAGAATTCCATAGAACACGCCATATATTTCATTAGTAGAAACCTTCAAGGCCCTAAATTAAACTATACTGTCACAAAGAAAGAATTGCTAGCAGTTGTGTATGCCCTAAACAAGTTTCGACATTATGTCACTAGTTACCAAATATTTATCCATACAGATCATACAACAACAAGGTACCTCATGAATAAGCCTGCCATATTTGGAAGATTAGCAAGATGGCTCCTATTGTTGCAGGAATTTGATATCATAGTTATTGATAAGCTAGGTCAAGCTAATGTGGTGGCTAATTTCTTGTCAAGACTTCAAATATCTACGCCTACCACCCCTAAGGTAATTGATGATAACTTTCCCAATGAACATTTGTTTTCTATTGCTGCTCAAACTCCATGGTATGCAGATATTGCAAATTATTTAGTAGCCAACAAGATCCCAACCCACTTCTCACCAAAAGAAAGGCAATTGTTGGTAGAGAAAAGTTTTAAATTTTCATGGATTGCAGACTGTTTATTTTACACAGGACCTGACCAAGTCATGAGAAGGTGTGTTAGGGAAGATGAGACCTATGATATTTTGCATGCCTGTCATGATGAGCCATGTGGTGGGCACTTTGCAGCCAAGAGAACATCTATGAAAGTGCTTGCTATAGGATACTATTGGCCCACACTACACAAAGATGTTGCAACCTACACCAGAAAATGTGACAAATGTCAACGCATGGGAAGACCAACAAGGTCTAATGAAATTCCTCTGTATCCTCAAGTGGTAGTCAGTCCCTTTGACAAGTGGGGTATGGATTTTTTTGGGCCTATTGATCCTCCATCCAATGGAAAATCATACATTTTGGTTTGCACTAATTATGTAACCAAGTGGGTGAAAGTGAAATCAATGACACATGCCCGTGACAATAAAGTTGTTGAGTTCCTATATGAGTAGATTTTTACTCAATTTGGAGTCCCAAGGGAACTTTTTACTGATCAAGGAACTCAGTTTACATCAAACTTAATCACTGCATTGATGAATGATTACAAGATCAAACACAGAAAGTCTAGCCCCTATCACCCTCAAGCCAATGGTCAGGCAGAGGTTACCAATAGAGAAATTGAGGCAATCCTTACTAAGACAGTACAATTACACAAGAGGGATTGGAGTAGTCACCTTCCTGAAGTAGTCTGGGCCAATAGGACAACATGAAAAACAACTACAGGTTCACTCCTTTTGAGTTACTCTATGGAAAAATTTCCATGTTGCCAATAGAGTTTGAGTATAAGACCTTAAGGACTACTCTCCAGCTTAACATTGATATTTCAAATGCCCAAAAGGAATACCTCCTATAGCTAAATGCATTGGATGAGATAAGGAAAGTTGCCCGCAACATACTGAAGCTATCCAACAGCAAAGAAAAAAATGGCATGACCACCATATCAGAATTAAGCAATTCTCTGCTGGTGATTGGGCGCTACTCTATGACTCCAAGTACAAGGAAAATCAAGGTAAACTCACCACAAGATGGCTTGGTCCTTATGAAATAGAAAATGTGTTTGATAATGGTTCAGTTCAGTTACCTACAATAGATCCTGTCGATTTAAGCTACTAGTTAATGGACACCATCTTAGGTTGTATCATAAGCCAGCATCCAAAGAAAAATTTATGAAGTAGTTTGTTTCAGATGCGGCCACTGATCTTCCTGTAGAAAAAGGCTTTGGCCTTTCTGCTACAACATCTCTTTAAAATTCTATGTTGCATGTGCATAATAAAGGTTTCCTTTTTAAGGAAGCCACTTTCTTCGTTTTTCATCCATCACCACCATTCATTTCCTCTTCTTCCACATCACCCATCCATGTCATCCATTCTGTCGTACCACCCTCATTTATGGTTTTAATTCCAGCCATCATTTCATGTTGAGCTATGATCTTTCCCAGCATGTACGAGGACTTAGTACAAGGTACGCGATATCTTTTATTGTCACATCATTTATTTATTTCATTTATTCATTAATTGCTATGTATATATCAGTCATCATTGTCTGTTCTTCGCCTATCATTTCGCACATGTGTGGACACATGCCAAATTTTTAGTAGGGGGTGGGGAGAATCCATTTCAACTTTTTCTTATGCCACTGTCACAACTGTTAAGACATTTTTATTTTCTTGTACTTACCAAATACGACTGCGTGCTTTCATCCTAAACAACAATTAACTACTTGATTTGAGTAGTTTTTAACAATCATTTCATGCAATTATCCTTTGGTTCATTCTTGGAAAAGTAAAGAAAAGTGACGGTAGAGCAGAAAGAAGCAGGGAAAAATAAGTTTTTCAAATTTTTAGAAGAAGTTTGAGTTTCAGGAATCTCAACAGGGATAATTTGTGAATATGGGTGGCCAGTTAGTAAGACATGAGCATGTAGCTCATGAACCCTTGACGCAAAATCCTCAAGTGGTTCAGGCATTCAACAATTGCTGTTGGCTGAATTATTTTACGAGGATAGATTCCTATAATGAGGAAGCTGCAGGTGAGTTTTTGAGAACTCTTTCAGAGGGAGAAGCTACAGTGTGGGGTTTGACAATAGCCGTTACAAAAGAGAGGATTGTAGAAGTAACTGGGCTTCCAGCGGTTGGAGAAAAAATTTCTTCAGGGAGAGATGTTGTCTCTGCTAGGGCATAATTCACAATACCAATAGATGGACCCTTGGAGGTTTCCAAACAAGGATGCAAACAGGTGTCACTGCCTCCTCCATACTCAGAATATGCCACCTTGATAATCAGGTACTTGACTTGTGAGGGACGTTTTTCCTATTTGCATTCCTATCATTTTAAACTATTGAGTCATATGAGGCACGATTTAGCTGTCAATGTTCCAATTTTTTTGTTAAACCTTTTGAAACATTGTGCCCATGAAACCCAGAGGGGTAAGGACAACTCTATCGCCCATCATGCCCTCATTAAATTCTTGATCGAGCATTCCCTGAGGGATGTATCACCCCTTTCTTGGCAAGAATTTGTTGCCCAGAAGGGTCTGCAACCTCCAAAGCCTCCTAGAGCACTCCCTGCACAACATAAGAAAAATAAACAGAGAGTAGAATCTACAAGTAGGGAAGCAGAGCAAGAATCATCTGCTCCTGTAGCACTTAGTCCTGTAGCCTCCACACTAGATCCCTCTACCCAAGTACAAACCAGGTCTACTGGTAGAAAATAAAAAGGGAAAATGAAGGTAGGAGAGTCATCTAGGGCAGAAAAAACCCCAGAATCTGACTCTCATGTTCAAAAGTGAAAACGTTCTACTCCACTCTTTCCTGCAGCATCTTCCCCTATAGTAGTTTCTCCTGCAGCAATGCCTGTTGCCACTGTAGTTTCACTATCATCTTCTCCTGCTGAGTCTGAATCCTCTAGGCAGGTTAGAAAGAGGAAAGCCATGAAAGTGTCTCCTACAGCTATTACTTTAGAAACATGGCCAAAAAGAGTTTCATCAAGGAAACAGTGTAAAGTTACCTCAACCTCCGTTCAACTTGAAATTATAGTAATTCCTGAGGAATCTAAAGAATTCAGTCATGATTTTTCTCAGAATGTATTTGAGAATGTTCCACAAAGTCCATCTGTTATTTCTGGGGAAGTGCAAACTAAGACAGTGGAAGTTTAGGAAGCACAACATGGTAGTGGTAAAGAAAGGGGGATGCCAAGTCTTGATGACTTGGCTGAAGTAGTTAGGCAAGTTTCAGAAGAAACACAATCTCCTCTTGAGCAGCAACAAGAGTCCATCCTACAACAATAGGAAGAACAACTTGAACAATATGAAGTGTCCAATCAAACCCCATTACCCCCTGAAACTTGTCGAGCATTGGTTGTTTATAAAAGGACATTGTTGATTGAATATTTGGAATATTTTAGGACTACATGGAGGCCTATTACATTTCAAATTTTGAGTTTTTGCCATTTAGCTAGAATTGAAATTCAACAAAGTCTTTGGGAAGAAGAAAAGAAGAAATTGAAAAGGGAAATTGAAAGACAAAAATAGGAAATTCAAGAAATGAAAGAGAAAATGGATGAAATGGTGAAGATAACTGGTAAAATTATGGAATGTAGACCACCACCTAGGGTATATGCTATGTGCCTTAAAGAGAAATTTCTTTGGTTCCAATTGATGAGAATTTCAAGAAATTTAGACCCTGTCATTCACACAACTAAGGAATTTTATGATGCATATCAAGTAGCACCTAGTTGGCTGAAAAATTCTTTATGTGAGCTTTATTTGCATGGTTTTCTAATTCCCTCTGAAACATAGTGGAATCTGCTTCTCTACATTGGTGACATTCATCTGAGGTCACTCATGTCTTGGGTGGCCAATGAAACTAACTATGGAAGACAATTAGAGGCTTATGAAGAGGCTGAAAGGAATGAACCTATTCCACTGCGACCTGAAAGCTCAGCTCCCCACACAATTCTGAGAACTTGGCTTACTGTTGTGTATGGATTCAATGATCAGATAGAAAGAATGAAAATATTTGATATCAGGAAGCAGGTGTATGATGAGTTCAAAGACCAAACATATCTATTTTGGAAGCTTTCATCTTCCAGAATTGAAACAAGATGGGAAAAACTGACTGTTGGTCTGAGGAAATCTGAGCCTCATAGCCCTCTGAACTTTAAGGCAGCCATTAGAAGGACAAAGAAGTATATGCATCTTGGTCTCCAGAGAAGGTTTGAGTTATGGTTACCATTAACATTTTGACCTCCAGTTTTGATGTGGCCACTTTACCCTTATTGGGCTATAGATGTTAATGAGCATGCAGAAACCCACAGGTATGAGAGATGAAAAAGTTTTAGAGGTTTCTACTACAAATTCAGAACTTCATTACAGGGCCATACTACTCCTACTAATTTTAGAAAAACAATTAGAAAGCTTAATGCTGGAGGACCATCATTAGGATAAGTAGGGAGAAAATGATGAGCTCGAAATATGCTCATAATTTGAATATTATGATGTATTTTTAATACCCTTACTCTTATTGATGATGGTTGTTTTAACTCTTTGATTAAAGGTTTTTTATCTAAAATCGGGTAGTATCCTGTAGCAACACATTCCTATATTCCTGCAGCTTAACATCTCTATGTGTCTGTATTAATTGCCCTGTTTGACCTCCCGAATGACTAATATAATGCATGTGGTTTTTGGATAATGAAATGGATTTAATATGTGATTAATGAATGTGTATCGTGTTATTTTCCATGCGTGCTTTCTTTCGTTTCTATCGCCATGTGCACCGCAGGTTGTTGAAGGAAGCATGAATGAGTCAAAGTGCAATAGATCTTGGCCTTATAGTAAAGTCCATTTCCAACACAACATTAAGGAAGTTGTTCCAGAAAAGACTCTTTGATCGGGTCATTGGGAGGAAATCTAAATGAGCATTAATCTAGGAAGAGTGGAATACTAAATTCTCTCTGAATTGTGTTGAACAGACATGCCTTAATTTATGAGAAGTTTGTTCCTCGGTTTCAGGATGCATTTGTGTCCACGTCTTTCTCTATTAGAGTTAGGTAGTTAGTTGCTTTTCTAATATAAATAAGTGTTCCTCCTACGTGAGTGAGCAACAAAGTGTGTTAAAGTTAGTATTATAATGAGAAACAGTGTTTCGTGGTAGTTTTCTTACAACCAGAACAATCAATGTATATGATTCCAAGTTTATGAATAAAAGATGATGAAGTTTTTAGTTCAATTCTTGCATAAATTGATTGATGCTTGCTAAGGGGTCCCACTTAGTGAGTATTTGTAGTTAGTTATTTATCTTCTGTTGATTATAAGTTAGATTTCATTCTTGAAGGTTTCAACACAATCTTAGTCTTATATTGTTCCTACAACATTGGGAATCCATCCCTGTGTTTGTTCCAGCAGCATAAGGCCAGTTCATAGTTTGTTTCTTAGTAACAGTTGTCATGATTTCTGCTTTGATTAAGTTATGCTTAAGTTAAGAATACTTTACATTACATTCCTGCTGCATAAGTAGAATTCCTTCCAAGCATTTATTTTTGGTAAATTGTGACTGAAACTAGTTCTTAGTGCACATACAGTGCCGCTCCATTTCAAGTATACGTTCCCTGGTTTGACAATGTAAATGAATGACCATAAGAAGATGTTAGTCACCTGCTGGAATGTCCAATTCCCAAGTTAGGATTTTCCATGACTTTTATATCCTTTTGTGGAATCGACCACTCACCTAACGGGGTGAAAAATTCACCTATTTCTTGAACAATGCAGACACTGAATAGATTCAGCCAAAAATGGGATTGCCTGTTCAACAAACAAACTCCCCTAAATTGTGAAACAAACATATGGAGACTCAGGTGGGGAGGAAAATTTTCCCATTTAGGGTGCAAATTTTCCCAAGCTTGTAGCAAATTCACTTGTCTACTAAAACTAGGTGAAAACAGATTGATAGATTGACTTGGATTGAGAGTGGGTTCACCCTTGACAATGGAAAATTCACCTATTTTAAAGAAACGAGAAAATTTGATAGCAAACGACTGATGGAATGACTCAGTCCAAAAATGGGATTGCTCCTGTGGACAACAAGTTTTCCCCAAATGGAAACAAATTCACCTATTCTTAGAAAATGGGTGAATTTGACTAGAAATGACTAATGGAAGCACCTGTTTTGGAGAACAGGCGAAAATGACGTCACCCAAAAAGTGACCCAAAGGAAAATTCACCTCTGTTAAATGTAAATTTTCCCAAAATGATTGACTTGGACTGAACTGTATGAGGAACAACTAACTGTGCCAAAGGAAAAAATTACAACAAACAACAAATAGAAAGCAAGTTTGGCTTAACTAAAAATAAATGCACTAGTATCACATAAAGAAGACACACCAAGTAGCACAAACCTAGGATTAGTGATATGGGATTAAAAAATTAATATAGGCCCACCACCTTGAGAAGACAACCCAAGGTTAATACTTCGTGATACTAGGCTGGTTCACTGGATCACCCTTTCTTATGAAGGCGAATAGCTAGCATTCTAGTGGCATAAGGTCATCAACAGACGCCATGGGATCACCTTCACACTCTCACTCTAGGACTATCGTAGTCCACCATGAGGATTTCTATCTCAACCTAAGGGAGTACGTGGTGAGTAACTTCAGGGTACAGTGTGCATCCCCTACACTACACCAAACTACGGCTAAAAAATGGGTCTCTATCTAGGAAAAACAAGGCTATCTAGGGATTCCACAATATACACATGATACGTGAGGCACAACCGTGAACACCAGCCCATCACAAGCATGAATCAAGAGCCCCAGCAAGGTACTAGAAACTCGAGCCAACTCTTCACGTCTTATCTAGGTATCACCCTAGCCTCGACGCTCTACCAGACACGATGTGACTAGATTGGGGTATAGATTTGGTTCTCCCCACTTTATATACCCTGTTGGTAAGATGTGGTTGGTTTTGTCTCTTAGGGTGATGAAATCCCCAAGTAGGTCTTGCTAAAGGAAGAAGATACTAAACATTTTTTATTGGTCCCCAGGCTCACATGTAGCACAAGGGGAGAGCTTACATGTACTAGAACCTCCTAGGTATACACAAATGGAATAGAGTAACTACGATTTCTCCTCACCTAGGATCACCAAGTGGTTCAAGGGGATTGGATACGTCAACAGTCACTCTCAAGCAAGACAAACAAAGTTTATTGACCCTCTAATTAAGATTGTGTGTGCCTAACTAGTATGAAAAACAATAAGCAAGCTAAACTAAAAGAGCTGGGATTGATCATTTTGTAAGAAAAACGTTAGTAGTTTTGAACCGCCGGCCTTGGATGAATGGGAAATAGCTACACAAATGGTAGTGAAAACTAGACACACTCACAAACAAACAAGTTAGTGAGTCAATACCTAAAACAAAGCTAAACAAAAACTAAAAACTGGAAGTTTAGGTCTCTATTTTACCTCAGATTTGCCTCTATTTGAGGAAAATTCACCTATTCTTGGAGGGAGGTTCGCTCCTGTACTGAGCAGATTCGCCTGTTTACTAAGAAAATTTTCTTATCTACACTTAGTGGAAATTTTCCCGTCTCAGGAACTGAGAAAAAATTTGACCCTCTATAAATGCAAATTCGCCTGTTTACTGGACAGGTGGAAAATTTTCCTCTATTGGGAGCAGACTCGCCTGAGGGTTGCAAATTTTCCTAAACTTGGAAATGGGAAAATTTTCCAGATGCAAATTTGCCTCTGTTGTGAGCAGGTTCACCTATTTCTATAGATTCACCTATTTTTTGAGGCAACTTTACCCCTGTGAGGTGCAAATTCACCCGTTTAGGGCGGATTTTCCCCTATGTGTAAACATAAACCTACAAAAATTGAAACAACAGAGAATGTAAAAGAATAGAATCATGGCGTGGGTCTCACCAGGTGTGCCAGAAATGTGTGCAACATGTTTTCTAACCTAAAATAGTGCAAAACAAACGAAATGCAAAGGAAGAAAAACACAAAACAACACCTCAAGATTGGCCTAGTTAAACTCACAAAAAAAATATGAAAAAAAATGAGATACCTTGACCAAGTCGATTGGTTGGTTGGCCCTATTGATTTTATCATTTGTGTGCTCCTTCGAATGGAAAATCATAAGAAACTAGATGCAAAACAATGGTGAGATGATGGGGATTCAAATGATGCAAGTTGGTATGTGGGTGGATGCAAAAAATGAGCTCAAAAGTTGCAACAATGGAGGATGGTGTGAGAGCATGAGAAATTGGTTGCTTCAATGCTTGAATGTGTGTGTGAAAATGAGGTCAAAATCCTCTAATTTTAGGGGAAAGGCCTCTAAGAAATGGAGGGTCAAGATTTATCCATCATGGACAAGATGGAGGGCTATGGTGAGTTGAGGACTCACAAGCCCTCACATCTTTCCATGTGGCAATCCGGTGTAAAGGAGGAAGGTGATGTGGAGGTACTTGAAAGTACCTTGGGATTGGGACAAGATCTCATAAAGGAGGTCGTTGTCTCCATGTGGGAGATATGACACATGAGGAATTTAAAATTGCTCAATAATCCACATTGGGAAGAGAAGAACCTTGGAGGAATAAATGTGAATTTTTAATTCATATGGGGAAGAGGTTGCCTTGGCTAAATGGAGAAATCATTTATGATTTTTGACTTGGAGGTATCCCATAAATGTTATGAGGATTAGGTTGACCTAACCATATGATTAAGGTTGTGCAAACAGGTGATTAAGGAGTCTAATGAAGGATTAAGGACAAGTTGCAAGTTATGGAGGATGTAACATTGATTCTGATTAAAGGTGTGCACATCCTAATCATGGATCAATTAAACTAATCTAGATTAAAGGGATATTATGGAGGATGGGACAAGGAGAGAGAAAAAGAGGAATTTAAAATTGATTTAAATTCAAAAGGCCAAATGACTAAATTAAATAAATTGATGTTTAAATTAGAGAGGAAGGGGTGAAAGGTAAAGTATTTAATTATTAAATTAAATACCTTAGGCACCTTACCAAAAGAGGGAATAATAATTAAATAAATCATTTAATTAATATCGATGCGGGATATGAAATAGACGAATAAAAGATATGAATTTGACCATACAAGGGTGGTCAAATTTGGATGTCTACATTTTGCCCCTCTTTGAAATACTGTTAGAATAACAATATTTCGAAGAAAAATAAAATGCAGATGAATTGATAGAGGAAATGACTAGAAAGGTGATGCCTCAGCATGGGAAAGTGTTGCATAAGCTACCTAGATGAAGAGAAATGAAGGGAGATTCCCATTCCCTTAATATCGATGGGGGATATGAAATAGACAAATAAGAGAGATGAATTTGACCATACGTGAGTTGTAAAATTAGGATGTCTACACCAAGATCTAATGGTAAGAATGTCATCATGGCAGTGGTGGATCACCTCACTAAATATGCACATTTTATTGCATTATCACATCATTTTACAAGTATAGTGGAAAAAACATTTTTTGAGAATATTCAAAAGCTACATGGTATACCTAAGGTTATTGTTAGTGACCATGATCCTATCTTTACTAGTAACTTTTGGACAAATTTATTCAAGTGTTTGGGTACTCAATTGGCTCATAGTTCTTCATACCATCCACAATTTGATGGGAAAATAAAGGTGGTTAATAAGTTTTTGGAAGGATATCTATATTTTTTCACTTCAAATAAATAGTCTTAATGGGTAGATTGGCTACCACTAGCAGAATGATGGTATAACACTTCCTTCCATAGTTCAAAAATGTCTCCATTTATGGCATTGTATGGATATCATCCTCCTTCCATCACATCATCATTGAAGGTGTCACGAAGGTTCATGCAGTGGAGGACCACATGATTCATCAACACTAAGTACTTTAAGGACTTAAAAATAATCTAGATCCATGGCACAAAACCAAATGAAGTAGCAGACAAAACAACACCGTAGTGAAAGAAGTTTTGAGGTTGGGTATTGGGTTTTCTTGAGATTGCAGCCTTATAAGCAATTGTCACTAAAGAAACTTTCAAAGAATAAAAATTTGTCTCCAAAATATTATGACCCATATCAAATCATGTGGAAGATAGGTAGTGTTTGCTATAAGCTTGAATTGCCATCAACAACAAAGATACATCCATTTTTTCATGTTTCTTGTTTGAAGAAGGTAATTGGAAATTATATCCCTACTTAGACAATATTACCAGAGCTTGATGACGAAGGAAGAATCATATCAGAACTAGAATGTATTCTTCAAAGACGCACAAGGAAGCTAAGGACTAGAAAACTCACTAAGTATCTCATTCAATGGAAGAATTTACCAATTAAAGATGCCACATGGGAAGACAAGGAGTTCATTCAAAAGCATCCAAAATTTCCTAGCATTGAGGACAATGCTTATTTGAAGAAGGGGGCCATGCTACACCCTTAATATTAGAGTACATCAAGTTATGAATAGTTAATTTGTGGCTATCTTAACTCCTAGTTGTTAGAGTGAAGAGAAAAAGATAATCTAAATAGCAAATGAAAATAGGGAAAGAGTGGAAATAAACACAACATTCAACAATTGAGCAAAAATATTAAAACATAAATGATTTATATTAATTCCCTTTTGTTTATAGAGTTGTCATGCTCTCTTTTATAATCATTCACATTCTTCATTCAAAAAATAGAATATATGTCTTTTTCCTTTTGACAAAACTAGAAACATTTCCATCAACAGGAGAACCTTCTCAAATACGCCGAAAATAGAAGAGTTTAGAAAACATAAGAGAAGAATGTAGGAGGGAGGAGTAATTAATGCAATGGTTGAGGAGATAGATGGAAGAGGTAGGGGAGATTAATAAACATGCTAAGTTGGAAGTCCACATCACCAACACTCCCCCTTAATCTTCACTGCTATATATGTCTGCAATACCAATTCCTTCTCGGAGATGCTCAAAAACATTCTTTGCAAGTGGCTTCATGAACATGTCTGCTAGTTGTTCTTCTCACCTGCAAAACTCAAGATATATGTCACCATTGTTCACCAATTCTCATATAAAATGATATCATGTATCAATATGCTTGCTCTATTTATGAAAAACATGATTTTTAGATAAGGTAATTGCTGAATTATTATCACAAAAATTTCTATAGGTTCTTCTTGTGGATGCCTCAAATTTGAAAGTACTCTTCTCATCCATACTGCCTGGAAAGCTGTTGATGTGGCTGCAGCATATTCTGCTTCAGCTGATGAGAGTGTCACAATTGGTTGCTTCTTTGATGCCTAAGACATAGCTCCCAATCCTAGATGAAAGATATACCCTGAAGTTCTTTTTTTTGTCATCCATTCTACCTCCCCATCACTATCCGTATATCCAATCATTTTGTAATCATCTAAAGATGTATACAAAATCCCAAAGCTCTTTGTTTCAACTATATATATTAAAATTCTTTTTCTAGCTAAATCCAATGTGATTCCTTTGGTTTGTCCATGAATCTAGAAATGAGACTCACCCCATACATGATATCTGGTCTTGTGGTAGTTAGATACATGAGACTGCCAACCAATCTTTTGAATAAATTTGCATCAACACTAGGACTTAGGTCATCCTTGCTAAGTTTTAAGCCCAATGCAATGAGTGTAGGAGCTAGATTTACATTTTCCATCTTAAATCTCTTCAACAAATCATTAGCATACTTGATTTGAAATATAAAAATTCCTTGATCATTTTGACTCACCTCTATCCCAAGAAAATATCTCATGAGCCCCAAATTAGTCATATTGAATTCTTTTTCCATGGCTTCCTTGAATGAGTCAATTGACATGTTATCTATGAATATCAAATCATCTACATACAAGCACACTATCAAGATTTCTTCTCCATCATTCACTTTTATATACAAAGTTGGTTCATTGCCACACTTGATAAACCCATTGCTCACAAAATAAGAATCTATCCTACTGCACCAAGCTCTAGGAGCTTGTTTCAAACCATATAGTGTCTTTTTTAGTTTGTATACCTTATGTTCTTCTCCCAAAACTTCATAACCGGGTGGTTGTTTTATATACACTTCTTCTAAAATTCCATTCAAAAATGTTGATTTAGCATCCATTTAATAAACCTTCCAATTATTTTGAGTTGCTATAGATAAGACCATTCTAATGGTATCCAATCTTGCCACGAGTGCAAATGTTTCATTGTAGTCTATGCCTGGCTGTTGTGTGAAGCCTTTAGCTACTAGTCTTGCCTTGTATTTCTCTACTTTTACATTAGCATTATACTTTGTCTTGTAAATCCACTTAACTCCAATCAAATCCTTGCCTTTAGGAAGCTCTACTATATCCCAAGTTTTATTATTTTCAATTGATTGAATTTCATCATTCATGGTTGCAATCCAATTGTCATCCTTAATTGCATCTTCAAAATAAATTGGATAAAATTGTGTTAAAAATGTGAAATTAGAGCATAAATCATCATTTTCAGCCTCTTGTATTTCATCATATCTCTCTCTTAGACTTTGTGTCTTCTTTGAAGTGTTTATAGACCTTGATCTTAGTGATGCAAGTGTTGGATTAGAGGACTCACTGCTATTATTACTTGTTGGAGTAGTTGGATTTGGAGTGGTAGTGCCCTAAAAGGTGTCATAGAACATTTGCTTGTGTAGTAGGATTCACAACTTGAGTTTCATTTTCTTCATTCTCTTGTGGAACACTAGTTGCAACTGTAGTTGTTTTGTCTATGTTGCCATCCCATGCTTCTTCTTCAACAAACTCAACATCACCACTTATTATTATCTTCTTTGTGATAGGATTGTATAGCTTGTATGCCTTGGATTGCTCACTAAATACCACAAATATACACGTCTCTCCTCTATCATCTAGTTTCTTTCTCAACTCTTGAGGTATCAATGAGTATGCTACACATCCAAAGACTCTCAAATGTGTTATGTTATGCTTCCTTTTGCTCCAAGCTTCTTTTGGTGTTTTATTTATCACTACTTTTGTTGGACATCTATTTAAAATGTATATTGAACATGCAACTACTTTGGCTCAGTATTCATTTGGTAGAGTTTTTGCTTTTATCATACTTCATGCAATTTCCATGATTTTTCTATTCTTTCTCTCAGCTACTCCATTTTGTTGAGGAGTATACCTTGCTATAAATTGTTTGTTTATGCCATTTTCTTTGCAAAATTTTTGAAAATCATTTGATATGTACTCTCCACCTTGATTGGTTCTCAATGCTTTGATATAGTATCCACTTTCTTTCTCAACTTTTGTCTTGAACTCCTTAAAAAAAACAAATGCATCTAATTTGTATTTCAAGAAATAAACCCATACTTTTCTGTTGAAATCATCAATAAATGTCAAGAAATAGAGTTTTCCACTTATGGATGGTGTTTGCATAGGTCCACAAAGTTCTTAATGCACTATATCAAGTGGATTCTTTGTCCTATAAGACTCCCCAACTGTAATTTTTATCCTTTTTTCCTTTGTCAATATGCAACTCTCACATGTTGTCTTAAATGACTTTTTTGGTGGAAATCCATATACCATTGTTTTCTTGTATAACTGTTGTAATCCTTTGAAGTTTAAATGCCCAAGTCATAAATTCCATAGCCAAGATTCATTTTTGTATGAAGCTTTGAAAGCTAATTCAACAACCTTTTGGAATCCTTCTGGCTCTAAGAATAGTTCACTTTGGATTCTAAGTGGAGACATCCTATTTTTTTTGTCATCTTGACTTTTTCAATTAGCCTATTGCTTGATTTCTTGTCTAGAATCACACATTCACCATTTTCAAAGTATATTCTATATCCTTTTTGTACTAGTTTCCCAATGCTTATGAGATTGTGTTGCAATTTGGGAACATAGTATACATCAGAAATATGCTTCTCCTCACCTTGCTTAGTTTTTATGTTAATTGAACCTTTTCCCATGAGTGAAACTCATTGATCATTTCCCATTTTTACTTCTGATTTTACCAAATCATCTATTGTAGCAAACATCTCCTTATGTGGTTACTGCAACGACTATCTAGGAACCATACTTCTTTAGAGCTCTCTTGTGCTACATTGCATGTTATCTTGATATGGTGTTTTGTTCACTAGTGTTGGGCTAGTTTTCATTTGTAAAATATTCCTTTTTCTTATTCATGTCATATTGCCTTTTTCTACATTATGATGCAAAATGCTCAAATTTATTACAATAGTGACACTGGAAGTTGGATTTATCATACCTTTCTCCTTGATGATGAGTATGAGAATGGCTACTCCCCCTTCCTCTTGTTGGTGTAAAATTGATGCATGAGCATCCAGTGGTGTGAGGGAAATCTTGCATCACCCAAAAAGATGCTTTCCATTTATGTTCCTGTTGTTTGCTTTTTGTAGATGTTTTTACATTTCTGGATACGCTTTTTATCGAATAAGAGTTTCCAACTTTCAGAATTGTTTTTCTACTTTTTCTGCTCAACTGCTATTTTTAGCAGGTATGAATTTTAAGGCATGGGAAGACAAAAATTTATAGGAAGGTTCATGATGGAAAAATAAGCACTTTGGAAAAAGAATCAGGTCAAGATCACTCACGGTTTGAAAGTTATTCAAGTTCCAGTTTCTTCTTTTTGCCCTGAAAAACCTTCAGAGTCCATTTTGAGGCACTAAACAGTCCCGTATGGGCCCATAAATAATTTGAACTAGCTTGAAGCCAAATCTTAGCGTGTTCTTCACTCTGAGACCTTTCTGACTGTGCAAACGGTTTGAAAAACGGAGTCCCAGATCAAAAGTTATGGCTTCCGGAAGTTGGCTGATTTTTGGAAAATTGCCAATTTTTGAATTAGGACTTAATATTTGAATATCAAATTGTAATTTTTGGCGCCTAACCACCAAAAATATTATCTCGAATGTTGTTTTTGGCTCCAAACCGAAAAGGGGCTATTTTTGGGCTAGTTTCTGATTTTTGGATAACTTTTTGGGGAAAGAGTTCGCATGCTGCAAAAAGGGGATTTTATGTAATTCTGTAATTTTTCTGAACTTCTGTAATTTGCATGTATCACAAAGCTCGAGGATTTGTGATCCTCTGCATGTAATAATTTCATAATATTGAATAAAAGATTATTCTTTATTCTATGAGTGTTTTTTTGTGTCTCGGGTTTTCTCCCTTGTCAGGTGGCATCAGAGCGAGTTTTCTTGAGTGTGTGGATAGATCACCGATTGTGAGGCAGTTCGCACCAGGACTGTGGTTGTGGGTTTGAGGTATTTAAGATGCCTCCAAGAGTGATTCTTGGTAGGCGTGGTGGTGCCAGAGGTGGCAGAGGTGGAAAAAATGCTAGTGGAAGAGATCCATTTGCAGCTAAGGGTTTCAGAGCCCTCCAGAGACAAATTGATGCATTGCAGGAACAAATGAGAAGAGGGTTAGACACAGGAAGGAGAGGAGAAAGCGAACATGAAGAAGAGGTGGAAGATTCAGACATAGAAGAGGAAGAAGAAGCAATTGATCAAGATCAGATGCAGCTGATAAAGGCCATTTCGAAGATCAGAAAAAGACCCAAAATAGAAGTCCCCAGTTATTCTGAAAGTCTTAACCTGGAAGAGTTGATCGACTGGATCAACGAGCTAGAAGAATATTTTGAATATGAAGTAGAGGACCCAGATCGGGTTAAGTTTTCAAAAACAAAGCTGAAGGGCCATGCCAATATTTGGTGGAAAGAGGTCTAGTTGGAGAGAAATAGAAGAGGAAAATGAAAGATCGACAGTTGTGATCACATGGTCGAGAAACTAAAAAAGTAGTTCATACCAGTGGACTACGAGTTAGATCTGCTAAAGAAATTGCAAGGATTGAAGCAAGGAAGTAGATCTGTGAAAGAATACACAGAAGATTTTCATAAAATGATCATTATAACGAGCCATGCAGAGGCCAACAAGGAGAAGGTAGCCCGTTATCTTAATGGGTTACGACTGAGCATTCAAGAAGAGCTGAGCCTGGTCAGAATGACCACCATTAAGGATGCGTACCAGTTTTCTCTGAAAGTTGAGGAGAAACTGAACAAAAGATTTGATAGCAAGCAAAAAGGATGAGGAGGTCAAAGCGGAAGGGTAGTGGAAGATCTTCTGGAAGCCGAAATGAGGATGAAAGCAAAAATGAAGATGTGGGTACCAGTCGGAGCTAGAAGAATGATAATTCTACCACCCTCGTGATCAAAATAGTGGTGATCAAAGAGGTAGAGGACGAGGAAGATCTGGGCCAGGACCCGGAAGAGGTGGTTTCAGAGGAACTTGTTTCCATTGTGGTGAAGAAGGGCATCGAGCCTATGAATGTCCACAACACCAAGGAAGGACAGACAAAAGGCCAGAAGGTCGTGGAAGGGTTGCACATGCAGATGAGGAGGATCAATCCAAGCATTCAGATGATGCTGAAAGGGGAGAGGCCCTAGTGGTTAGAAGAGCCCTGGTGACTGAAGAGAAAGAGCCAAAACAGAGGAAGAATTTGTTCCGCACAAGGTGCAAGTGTGAAGACAAATGCTGTGATGTCATTATTGATAGTGGGAGCACCGATAATCTGGTGTCAGATGAGATGGTTACGAAGTTGAAGCTGAAAGGGCAAAGACATCCACACCCATATCGGATTGCCTAGTTGCAGAAAGACCACAAAGTTTTGGTCAATGAACAATGCCTAGTGAAGTTCAAGATCGGAAGCTATCATGATGAGGTACTCTGTGATATCATCCCCATGGATGCATGTCACATGTTGTTGGGGAGGCCATGGCAGTTTGATAGGCAAGTTGTACATGATAGCCATGCAAACACTTATTCCTTGATGAAGGATGGAGTCCGCCATAAGTTGAAACCCCTGAAGAAGGATGAAGAAAAGGTATGCAGTAGTGCTAGAATTTTTTTTGTTGATGGAAGGAAATTTTTAGAAGGCATGAAGCATGAGCGTATGTGTTATGCATTGATTCCGAGAATGGATAAGGAAGATAGTGATGAGGTACTAGTAGAAGTTTTTGGATTATTGAATGAGTTTCAGGAGATTATTTCTGATAACGTACCTGAGGGTTTACCACCAATGAGGAAGATCAGTCATCAGATTGACTTGATCCCTAGAGCTAGTTTTCCAAATAAGGTAGCTCATAGAATGACTCCTACAGAAAATGAGGAGTTGAACAGACAAATTCAGGAGTTGTTGAGGAAGGGTTTGATTCAAGAGAGTCTGAGCCCATGTACAGTACTTGCAGTACTAGCACCAAAGAAGGATGGGGAGTGGAGGATGTGTACAAACTCTCGAGCCATAAATAAGATAACAATCAAGTACATATTTCCCTTGCCAAGGATGGATGACCTGATGGATTGTTTGAGTGGAGCACAATACTTCACAAAGATTGATCTGAAGAGCAGATATCACCAGATCCAGATTCATGAGGGAGATGAATGGAAGACCACCTTCAAGACCAAAGAGGGCCTGTATGAGTGGTTAGTCATGAGGTACTGAAAGAGTTTCTGGGAAGTTTTGTCATTGTGTATTTAGATGATATTTTGATTTTCAGTAAGACCTTGGATGAGCATTTAATGCATATTCTTAGGGTTTTTAAGAAGTTGAGAGAGGAGAAACTATTGATAAATTTGAAAAAGTGTAGTTTTATGAAGGAGTTAGTGTACTTGGGGTTTGTTGTCTTGGCAGAAGGTTTCAAGATGGACCCAGAGAAGGTGAAGGCTATTCTAGAATGGCCTACCCCAAGAACTACTACTGAGGTGAGATCTTTCCATGGTTTGGCCAGTTTTTACAGAAAGTTCATTAGAAACTTCAATAGTATTTGTGCACCCCTGACTGAAACAATGAGAGGGGATAGAAAAGAGTTCAAGTGGAGCACTGGAGTAGTGAAGAGTTTTGATCTGTTGAAGCAAAAGGTGACAGAGCAACCAATTTTATCCCTCCCATATTTTAATAAGGTGTTTCAGGTGGATTGTGATGCCAGTGGTTGTGCCATTGGAGCAATGATGAGCCAAGAAGGTAAGCCCATTGCCTATTTCAGTGAAAAGTTAAATGATGCAAAGAGAAAGTATTTTGTATATGATCAGGAATTTTATGCAATAGTTCAAGCATTAAAGAAATGGAGACATTATCTGTTGCCAAAGGAGTTTGTTTTGTTTACTGATCATCAAGCATTCTAGTGCCTAAGTAGTCAGGGAAAATTAAACCAGAGGCATATGAAATGGGTAGAATTTTTGCAAAGTTATACCTTTGTTTTAAAGCATAGGAGTGGCAAGTCGAATAGGGTTGCAGATGCCTTAAGTAGGAGGCAAACATTGTTGACATAGATGCATATTGAAGTGGTTGGGTTCAATGAACTCAAGACATTGTATCCTGAAGATCCTGATTTTGCAGAAGCTTGGAAAGCTTGCAAAGAGCCTGTTACAGTTGATAGGATGAAGTGGCTGGATTTTATAATCTAGGATGGCATGTTGTTTAAGGGAAGTCAATTGTGTATTCCAAGGAGTTCCATGAGGGAGAACCCAATAAAGGAGAAGAACAATGAAGGAATGGCAGGACATTTTGGTCAGGATAAGACCATTGCCATTATCAGTGAGCATTATTATTGGCCTCAGTTATCACAGGATGTGAAGAAGTTTGTGCAGAGTTGTAGGGCATGTTAGATGGCTAAAGAAGTGAGCCAGAATACTGGGTTGTATCAAACCTTACTTGTACCAAAGAGGTCGTGGGAGGATATAAGTATGGACTTTGTTCTTGGTTTGCCAAGGACACAGAGAGGGAATGATTCGGTATTTGTGGTAGTGGATAGGTTTTCGAAGATGGCACATTTCATCCCATGCCAGAAGACCCATGATGTAGTCCACATTGCTGACTTGTTCTTTAGAGAAGTGGTGAGACTATATGGTCTGTCAAAGAGTATAGTCTCATATCGTGATACCAAGTTTGTGGGATACTTTTGGAGGACCTTGTGGAAAAAGTTGAAGACAGAGTTGAAGTTCAGTTCTGCACACCATCCACAAACTGATGGGAAAATTAAGGTTGTGAACAAAAGTCTGGGTAACCTACTGAGATGCTTGGTAGGAGATAAACCCAAGGGATGGGACTTGATCTTACCCCAGGCAGAATATTCTTACAACAATTTTGTCAACAGAAGCACTGGTAGATCACCATTCCAGATTGTGTATGGAGGTAGTCCCAGGACCGCTCCAGAATTGAGGAAGATGGACCAAGAGAAGAAAACAAGTGCCGAAGCCAAAGACTTTGTATATCACATCAAGCATATACATGAGAAGGTAAAAGAACATATTAACAAGATGAATATGTAGTAGGGTAAACCCACAATAGTGGGTTACAATTTTTTGAATGAAGAATAATTAGAAATGCTCATGAAAAAATTTAAAATGGTTTACCCCTTCTAATGAAGGGGGTTCAAATGAACCACCCCCTTCTAATGAACCCCCTTTTGCACCATATAAGGGGGTTCGAATGAACCCCCTTCATTAGAAGTGGGGTTCTAATGAACCCCCTTTTTTCACCTTCCCCTCCACCATTTCAAAATTTATGCATTTTTTTGACTATCGAAGCTTGGGAAGGAGGTGCAAATGGAGTCAACTTGATAAACCAAGTTGGATGATTTTAGTGATCGAAACGTGCTTTCCAACAACTATAAATTTAATATATTTTGTTTTTATTTTATATTTTATTGTTTAGTTTTACTATACATAGGTTTTTCACCGAATGTCAAGTTCGATGAAAAATCATTGTGGAAAAATAGTAAATTTGAGGATTTTTTTTTTGAAAAATATATACCCACTAGGTATTGATGTCCTCGTTCTAACAAAAAAAATAAAAATTGAATTTCAATACATACCAAAAAAGTTATGCGAGCCGAAGTGCACCTATGTCTAAATTATAAATGTTTTGACTTCAAAACTTAATTAAAAGAAAAATATTCAACAAAATGCTATGAAACAAAATGACAGCCCTAGATACTTGTGTTACCAACCTAAATTCAAAAGAATTATCTAGTTTTATCCTATGTAGAAAAAAAATTATGCGAGCCGAAGTACACACCACTTTTTAAAAATGTTGTTTACTATTAAAAACTAGTTATCAAGGGAGACGCAAAAAAATTACAATTTAATTTCAATTTTTTAAAAAAAAATACATTTAAAATCTACGGACAAAATCTTACAAATCATTAGTTTACATCATTTTCAAATTCCTAATAGTTTACCTAGTATAAGTGTCAGAAAGTGAAGTTTGCTTTGAAAATGTTGATTTCAATGTCAAGTTTGGCCAAAAAGTGTAACCCATTATTGTGGGATGACCAAGTATAAGGCTAAGGAAGATCAGAAGAGGAGGTATAAGGAGTTTCAAATTGGTGATGAAGTGATGGTCCACTTGAGGAAAGAAAGGTTTCTAGTGGGAATCTATAACAAATTGAAGATGAAGAAGTTTGGTCCTTATAAAATTGTGACGAGGTATGAATCAAGGAATGCACATGAGGTAGAGTTGTCGGATGGAGTCAATATTTCCCCTATGTTTAATATTTCAGATTTGATAGAGTATCATGAAGGTGGCGCAGAGGAAGTACCAACAATGGAAAAGTGTGGCATTCCAACACCTACTTCAGAGAAGGAGGAGATTGAAGAAATCCTAGATAGTCATGTGGGAAGGAGTACCAAAAATAGGCAGTATGAAGAATATCTGGTGAAGTGGAGAGGAAGGCCTGTGGAAGATTCATCCTGGTTGTCTAAAGCAGAGGTTGACTGTTTGGGTTTTCCTCAACCATCTGAGACGTGACGGGGTCACTTCTCAAATTACCCTAGGTGTCTGATGCAGGAGCATCTAGTGGTGTGAGGGCAATCTTGCATCACCCAAAAAGATGCTTTCCATTTATGTTCCTGTTGTTTGCTTTTTGTAGATGTTTTTGCATTTCTGGATACCCTTTTTGTCGAATAAGAGTTTCCAATTTTCAGAATTGCTTTTTTGCTTTTTCTGCTCAACTACTATTTTTAGCAGGTATGAATTTTAAGGTGTGGGAAGACAAAAATTTATGGGAAGGTTCATGATGGAAAAATAAGCACTTCAGCGAAAGAATCAGGTCAAGATCATTCACGGTTTGAAAGTTATTCAAGTTCCAGTTTCTGCTTTTTGCCCTAAAAAACCTTTAGAGTCCAGTTTGAGGCACTAAACGGTCCTATACGGGCCCATAAATTATCAAAATTGGCAAAGCCAATTCTTATTGCGTTCTTCACTCCGAGACCTTTCCGACGGTGCAGACGGTTCAAAAAACAGAGTCCATGATCAAAAGTTATGGCTTCCGAAAGTTGGCCGATATTTGGAAAATTGCCAATTTTTGAATTAGGACTTAATGTTTGAATTTAAAATTGTAATTTTTGGCACCTAACCGCCAAAAATCTTATCTCAAATGTTGTTTTTGGCTCCAAATTGAAAAGGGGCTATTTATGGGCTAGTTTCTGATTTTTGGATAACTTTTTGGGGAAAGAGTTCACATGCTGCAAAAAGGGGATTTTATGTAATTTTGTAGTTTTTCTGAACTTCTGTAATTTTCATGTATCACAGAGCTTGAAGATTTGTGATCCTCTGCATGTAATAATTTCATAATATTGAATAAAATATTATTCTCTATTCTGTGAGTGTTTTTCTATGTCTCAGGTTTGCTCCCTTGTCAAAAATAGGCATGTGGGCTTGATGCTAGTCTTTTGCTCTCAAATTGTAAATTTTTTCTTCCTCCTCTTAGTGTAAAACGTCCTCTACCTCTGTTGTAATTTGATCTCCCTCTTGTTCTGCCAAATGAAAGTTAGGTCTTGAATGCATTCTCCAATGATAATGTCCTTGATCAATTTAATCTTTGCTCATGTACTAAGAGTGATCCCATTAATTCATTTACTAATAGTTGAGTAAGATCTTTGGCCTCCTGAATGGCTATTACAACTAGATCAAACTTTGTAGGTAGACTTCTAAGTTTTTTCTCTACAATCTTTTGATCTCCAATAGTTTCTCCATAGGATCTAAGATAATTTACTATTGCCATTGCATGAGTGAAGAATGAATCTATTGAATCTATATCCTTCATTTGTAGATTTTTAAATTCCCTTCTAAGAATTTATAATTTTTCTATTCTCACCTTGTCTTTGCCTTGATAAGCTATTTGCAAACTTTCCCATGCCTATTTTGATCTTATGGCAACTGAAACTTTTGGAAAGATTGATTCTTCCATTGCCTGTTGAATGATAAACAATGCTTTAACATCCTTCTTCTTGTTTTCCTTTAACAAATCCTTCTCAGCTTGTGACAGAGCCTGATAAGCTTGTTGGTCTGCTAGTTCAGGGAACCCATTTTCAACCAAGTCCCAAACATCCTTGGAGAAAAATAGGGTTTCCTTTTTTATGCTCCAATAGTCATAATTTTTTCCATTAAAATTTGGAATCTAGGGTTGTGCAATGCTTCCACTTGTTCTTGCCATGATTTTCAAAATAAAAATAACCTCAGCGGTAAAACCCTTTTCCTATTTTCTTCAATCTTCCTTTTGTCTGCAAATCCTTTCAACTATTTTGCCCCTTTGCTATCTGCTTTTAAAAGAAATTGTGATGGCATAAACCAATAATTGTAAACCCTTTATTTTGATGGAATCTTCAAAATCTCCAAACAATAACTATTTACTTTACAACTTGTCTCCTTTCTCCATGCAATTTAAACCCTTACTGCAAACTTTTGAATGGTGTGGCTTCTAATAATTGCAACTTTCTTCATGATCTGATCTTCTAGAGCTCTCAACACCCAACGCTTCCCACAATCAATTCTGCTTTGATACCAATTTGTTAGAGTGCAAAGATAGAGACAATCTAAATAGCAAATGAAAACAGGGAAATAGTGGAAATAAACACAACATTCAACAATTGAGCAAAAAATATTAAAACATAACTAATTTATATTAATGCCCTTTTGTTTACAAAGTTGTCATGGTCTCTTTTATAGTCATGCCCATTCTTCATTCAAAAAATAGAGTATATGTCTTTTTCCTTTTTACAAAACTAAAAACATTTCCAGTAACGGGAGAAGCTTCTCGAATATGCCCAAAATAGAAGAGTCTAGAAAACATAAGAGAAGAATGTAGAAGAAGGGAAGAAAAATTAATGCGGTGGTTGAGGAGATAGATGGAAGAGGCGAGGGAGATTAATAAACATGCTGGGTTGGAAGTCCATGTCACTAACAGTAATTAAGTCATATTATTATTATTGTATTGTTATTTAGTTGTTTAGGTCAGCCTAGGGCTTATATAGGGTTATCTAAGTCGGCCTGAGTGGTATCCTAGGCATAAAATAGGTACACATAGGAGGTTGTGAGTCTTATTTCATCATCATATGCTGAATTGTGTTCTCATTGGAGATATTTGGAGGTTTTTCCCCTCAAAGTGGCTTGTTATTCTCAATTATTATCAAGTATTTGCGACATATTTCATATCATATTCTTCTATTGTGTAAGTTATTTCATTACAAAACCATTTTAGGGTTCTTTTGTATAATTGATCAATGTGTTTGAGTCAATATATCTATTATTTAGTGTAAAATCTGCTCTCGCTATAAATAACCGATTCCTTGATTTCAACACATCAATTGTTTAAACTCTTCCATTAATAAATAAATTGTGATAGGAACAAAACTATCAAACTGTCTAAAATTCCCATCAGGAAGTAAGAAGGTAAAACATTCAACTTACAGGTGGCATGATAACACCTTTCTTAATAGTTAACAATTTCATTCAACAATAATATTAAACTCTATAAAAAAAAATGATAATATATTTAATAATGAAATCATAATTGAATGATGAATCATGACATGTGATTCTAAAAGAGAAAAAATCACATAATCTAATTCAAAGATATGGAAGATATCAAAATATTGTCTTTAATCACAATGTGAAGCAGTGGAGATTTTGTCTTTAATCACAATATGATGTTAATCCACGAGAGAGGAAGGAGACGAAAGAGGGTGCATTGTTTATTCCATGTCTCAAGCGTAAGTTAAAGTCAACAATTCGTTTATACGTTGATCCCTCTTGAAGTTATCTCTAAAAAGAGCTATGATTAACTTTGTAAACAAGTACATGTTTCCTTCCGAAATATATTGAACTACAACGAATTTTTTCATTCCAGCAAAAATTTTACATATGTCAACCCTTGTGAAACCTGGAATCATTTTGATTGGAAAGTATATGAAGATCATGGACAGAGAAGAGATCACTTTCTTCCTGATCCACGCTCTCACCATACCCCAACCAAATCGGCAACAATAATTGCCGTTCAGCATCTTGCATTTCAAGGCATTCGAAGAACCCATTTGAATCGTAGTCATAATCATTCACAGTGTGCACATAAGGGCTGCCAGGAATACCCAGTTCGTCATCACTGGCACTGAACATGTAATCAAGCTCAGCATTAAAAGTACAATCCTCATTCCCACTACCCTCTGATTCATCAGATCCAGTACTACTTGTTCCTGCATCATCTCTACAGGAGGGGCTTGGCGCAATTTCTTCTTCTAACATCTTCATCATATCCCACACCCACTCTTCCTCTATCTCTTCACAACCCAAACCCAGGTCCTCGTTATCCGTCTTACCCATGATTTCACAGACAACATCGATGTCAGAATCCTTGCAAAGCCGCTTTGCCGGATTGGCTTCTGATTCTTCACACGCACAACTCCTCCTGCTTTCATCCCTCTCCTCGATCCGGTCACGTTTTCCAGCGTGCTTCTCCATTGATGTTCTTAAAAGTTTCGCCAAGACCATCTAATTTAAAGAAAACTTCTAAAATGTGCTACTCTGTTGTGCAATGAAATGTAATGGCAGAGCGTTGCAGTTTATATACAAAAAGAGTTGGAGAAATGACAAATGATTACAAAACTTTGGGCAAACTACAAAATGTGTTTGGGCTTCTCAGAATACTAATTTAAAGGAGTTTGAAACCATGGCCTGAGATAACAAGGGAGTTTTGGAACGCGATATACGATTGCGTGTCGGCATATGATCTCTACTATGGAACATCGAGCCGCTTCAACGTTAAAGACGGTAATTTGATTCGCTTCGTCGCTAAGAAAACCAAAGTTGGATGTAATGCCAAATGGGTTTCGAGTCGTGTAGCTAGATTCTACCAATCTTGAAAAATAAACGTAGCTTGAGCAGTAAATCGTTGACTCTTCATCTACAGTACATCTGTGGCTAGATGTCAAGATACAGAAGGTAAGTAATATGTCAATTGACCTCTACTAGGACTTAAAAACTACCAAATCACAAGAAGCAATCTGGGTTATCGTACACGACACAAGAAAACAATCTACAACAATAATCGGTTGTAATCTAGATGCAGAAAGACAAGAATAATGTAGATGCAAAAGATAAGAAAACAAAGCTAAGAATTAAAGAAGCAGAATATTGAACTGCAGATATATATCAAGCAACTCATTGCTCCGTTACAAATAGTGGATGGTATTATTTCTATTCCTACGTCTTTATTTTAGAAGAAAAATGAAATATTTATTTGAAATGATTAAATATGGATTAATGACCTTGTTGTACAGGATGATCAAGTATTGAATATTTCATTTTAATAAATATTGACTATCAATGAAGGATGATTCTCAAAGGGTTAGATTGTAATCAAATTTTGGTATCTTCTATTATAAAAGAATCATATATTTTATTATTTTTGAAAGATAAATTCTTGATATTGACGAGATTTTGTAATAAATATTATTGCTCAAAATTTCTTTTATGATTTATGTTTAATAGTGGATCTTTATTATGAATTATCAAGAATGAATATAGGATGGATGTCTAGATTAGATGACTAACATTTTTCTAATTGTAACTTGTGATGCATGACAATCTATTTTTTCTTTTATTATGAAATATATAAATGAATTACACCATTTATACACATTTGATGGTTAATGGTTATTTTGAAATTTGAAAATCCTTCGATGCTTGTACTTCATCTATGATACAATTATATCTTTTCGTTAAACAAAATATATTTATTTAGTCACTTGTCTACTCATTCATTATGTGATTCTAATAAATTTTCAAATTTAAGATCTCTTAAACCCATTTCTTCCTAACCTTTCTTTCTATATTTATTTTATAAGAAAATATAAACTTTAAAAACATGAATAAAATAGAAGACTAGATGTTTTAAAGTGTTTGAAATTAATAACATTTCAATAGATCTTAAGTCTAGGAATAGTTATTTAGGGTTTCGATTTAGAAAATATTGTTATATTTTAAATCTAACCCTCATTTCTAGGTTCATGAATGTAAGTTCTATCATTGGAACAACTTCACAATGAGACATTAAGTTATCTTGTATGGCAAAAGTTGACAATCAAAGATCCCTTGTTACCTATATTTCATGGAAGCATTTTATTAGATCATTGCGTATAACTATTAAAACATTCAGACTTGACTTATGAATCTAGGTTGGATGAGATAGGAATGTTTATTATTTTCTATCTTAAAAACCCTACGCTTATTCTAGTTGTTTGATGTCATCTATATAGATATAAACATAGTATATTTTTCATGACAACATACCACTTCAAACTTAAAACTAATTTAAATTGTAGATGAAAAAGCTAGTATGGAGAAACATGAATGTGTTCAACGATTCAAATCTAGTTAATATTTGTATGCACCAAGGGTTAACATGGCAGTTTTCTCAAAAAATGCAACATGGAAATCTCTCGCTCTACCGAGAATTTGAATGCCCCTGTTCTGGGTACCTCCCGCCTTGCCCAGATTTTGAACGGCTCTTTTTTGGAAGCCTCCTGCGTGGTGTTGAAACCCCTGTCTCCTATCTGCAACTTAGTCGTCGACCTCAACTCCCCTCCTACGGTCCCTTCGGTGGCTGTGAATGGGGATTCGGTGCTACTTCCTGTTGGCGCGGGACCTCCGACTGGCTCTGTTCCTTCGACTGGTGGTGCAGAGAAGACGGATGTGGTAGCCCCTGTCCTTAATGCGGTTCTCTCTACTGGTGAGGTGGGTGGCCGTGCTCATCCTTCTTTTGCTGAAGCTGTAAAGTCCAAGAGGCCTAGGGAGGGCTTTGTTCCTTTGAGGTGTGCAGAATGTGCTCCTGTTGTCTCTCTTGGTAAGGAAGTTGAGGAAAATATTACTTTTTACTCTAAAAATGTTCTTATTTGTAGATTATGTCGGTTGTGGCCATCTCTCTCTGATTTGCATTTTTGGATCACCAATCATTGTTCTCCTTTGGTTGATGGCTCGATGGAAATTTATCCTTCCGTAAGGGGGTTTCTTGTTGTGGGTTTCAGCTCTCCTGAAGACAGACAGGCTATTCTTGACTATGACTTGTGGGTTTGGGATTCTCACCCCCTCTCCATTAAACCTTGGGTTCATTCTTTTAATCCTTTGAATGAACCCTTAGATGTTATGCCTGTTTGGGTAAGATTGCCTTATCTTCCCTTATAGTTCTGGGGCTCCTTTGCCTTTGAGGGCATTGGTAATGCCATAGGCCGTTTCTTGAAAGTAGATTTGGCTTCCAAGAATTTTACCCATACCTCCTTTGCTAGGATCTTGGTGGAGGTTGATCTTTCTAAGGCTCTTCCTAGTGAGGTTGTTTTGCAGGTTAATGATTGGTCATGGTCTCAAATGGTGGATTATGAGGGTCTTCCATTTCATTGCAAATGTTGTTATGTTGTTAGTCATGTGGCCCATGACTGTTCTTGTGGCTCCCGTACTACTTCCTCTTCTACTTGGTGGAAGAATTCACTACGTGAGCATTTAATAGTTCATCCTACTACTAATTCTGCTTCTTCTGATGAAGACTCAGAGCCTCCTTCTCCTTTTGTGGGGAAAAATAATATCAATGATGCTCATGTTGCCTCTGCAAACTATCCTTCTAAGGTTCTTTCTGCGTCACATGATTTAGCTATGATGGAAGCTACTCCTCTTGTGGATAATATGGGGCATTCTCTAGTTATGGCTGCTCCTAATGCTGTTAATAATGCTTCTCCAGTTGCCCCTGTTTTGGAAAGTGATGTTGTTCCAAATGTTTCACCTAAAGTATTAGTTGTACCTTTTGTCTACTACTCTGGAGAGAAGTCTTCTGTTGGTATGTGGCGACTGATCATGCTATACTGTACACCCCGGCATGTAAAACCCTAATATAGAAGCTTCTAAGCTTGTTAAAAAGGGGTTCAGATGGGGGTTACAATATGATGAAAAACACGATTATTTGCAAGATTGTAATAGGTTTTGCACTGGATAATAAAATCATTGGATGGCTGCGGTTTGGTGGATGTAGCCCGGATTGGGTGAACCACGTTAAATTCTCTGTGTTATAATTTATTCTATGTGTGTTGTAGTTTCTATGTTTGTTAATTAAATCTACATTTAATTGTTAGATATCTGCCTTTCTAACCCTAACATCTTCTCCCTTTGTTCAAAATTTCTCCATTTTTTTTTTTAATTCTCCTTGGACAACAGTGCATAGAAAGAAGAAGCATTCTTCTAAGAAGGTTGCGGTTTCATTTAACTTGCCCATTGTGGCTTTGCCTGGTTCAAGTGCTGCTCCTTGAACAATTTCTTGTGTTTGTTGTTTCTGACTAGTCCTATGTTGAATGTTGTTTCTTTGTTTGGCTATGTTGGGCCAGTCTGTTTTGCTGAGCTGTTTGGCTCTGTTTTGCTGATCTGTATGGGTCAGGGCCCTTCCCTGCTTATCTAATTAAAAACATGGTAGTTTTCTTGCTTAGTGTAAACAGAGAGATTCCATTCAATTTTAAAATTATCCTTTTATTTATCGGTGATTTACATGGTAGAGAAACTATGATAAATCTAAAAATCTATGAAAATCAAGATGGTCACAACTTCGAAGAAATATAACACTAAGATAGAAACTTGATCTAGATTGAAAATATGAGATTATTTTTTCATAATGAGATTGCAATGGCTTATTTATCTAGTACACAAAGTTTGATTATGAGAATAAAATAATAAAATGCATGTAAGAGAGATATATTAATAGATATACCTAAAGATAATTTGATCACATCAAGCTAATATAAACATTATGTTTAGCTACAATAAAAAAAAATTAATGCTTGTTTGATTGCATTTGTTGATGTGTTCTACACACTTAATTGGCCTTAAATTGTGGTTTTAAAAATGAATAAGATCTTCTATGGATGAGAGTAGCTATGATCTAGGGTCTAAAATGTTGTTCCCACTACTACAAATAGGTATTTAAGCAAAATATTTCTTAAGAAAAAATTATATTGTTTCTTATGTGTTATGATTGTAGGTTTATATGATAAAAGGAAAACACATGTATAACTTCTTCAAATTCTATTCCAAGAGGATTACATGAGTTCAAGATAGCCTATGATTTATTATACAAAATATTCAAGGATGGTGGACCATGATTGCCTTGAAACTCTAGTGATTGATATGTACATTCAAGAAGAAGATAAATTTAGTATCTATTGTAGAAAAAGTTATCTCCAATTTTGTTGCAAAAGAAATTATCATGAGAGATGCCAAATAAATTTATCTTCAAGATTGTTGCAAAATAAATTGTTGTGAGAGATGCCAATTGATTCCATCATTTTATATAGGCATAATGTTTTTATAGATATTATTGGTGATGCTAAATGAAATGATTTGTAAAATAGGCCTGCATTCTAAAAAGAAAAAAATGGCTTTGAAATTTTGACAATCTAGACTATCATATTGACTGCATAAAATTAGATGCATAGAGCGCATATACATTGTTGAGGTATTTGCCAAAAAATTATTTTATGATAATATGGAAATTTAATTAAATTATTTTCATAACCTATTCTAGGTAATTATTGAATATTTTTCTTTTATCTTTTTCTTAAGCTTTTACATGACATTTTTATTGGGGTTTTTCCTTTTTTCCTTTATAGTTTTTCTAATTTCTCTATTGTTGATGAGGATTCTCCTATTCTACATTTTTTTTCTATATTCTTTTTCTCACATTGTCTAACATTTTCTCCTCTACTTTAATTATTCATTAGTACTTTAGCATCATAGGTTACATTTAGACTAGACAATTATTCACTTTCTAATCATGGTGCCATAATATTCTTATAGAATTATTAAATTTGGGACAACTAGAAATATCATTTGATTTATCGCCACAAAATCACACGTGAACTTTCCTCCTTTTTTCCTTTGCTAATGTCCTAGTTTACCATACTTATAATATTTTGGCCTTTTGGTCCTTCCTCTTTCTTCAATACGTCTATTATTGTTGTTGTATCCTTTCCTACTACTTCCTCAATAATTATCACGGTAACTCATGGAGGGTCTTGCATCTTGAATTTTTGGTACCACATAGTGTATATTGTTAAGTGGTCTTATACTTGCTCTTAATCAAAGTTTCCACTAGTCATATGTGTCAAATAAACATTTAATGCTTTTATAGCTAAACTTTGTGATCTATCCACACCCATATCAAAAAAATTCTTCCCTAGTCAATCAATGAATCAAATTGGTTCATATTCATCTTCTTCATGAAGTAACATTTTCAACACCTATTTGTATTATGTTTGTCCCATTTTATATTTTATAGTATTTTCTTACTATCTTTCTAGGAGATTTATCAAGTTCCCCTCTTAGTGGGGTAGGCCTCTTGATGTCTTTGACTATCAAAAAATCATTCTTTAGATGCTCTTTCCTGCTTTAATTGTTAAATCGAATTTTGCTTCTTCTACATATAGGAGAACTCTAAGCCTTCTTGCATTTCATTAGAATTTCTTACTTCAACATTATATTTTCCCACATTAATTTGAAATTATCAATTTCCAAATTTCCTACTATATTGTTCTCTCATATATCTTTGACTAGGATTATATTTTCGTGATAACTTGTGTTCATCCGCAAAACAGGAAGGATACAAAAGAGGTTGCATTATTTATTCCATCTCAAGAGTAAGTTAAGTGAACAATTTGTTTATATGTTAATCACTCTTAAAGTTGTCGCTTATAAAAAAGTTTTTTGAACTTTATAAACAAGTACATGTTTCTTTCCGGAATAAATTGAAGTGCTATTACTTTTTTAATTCCAGGAAATTTTTACATATGTCAACCCTTGTGAAACCTGGAAACAATTTGATTGGAAAGTAAATGAAGATCATGGACAGAGAAGAGACCACTTCCTTCCTGATCCACGTTCTCACCATACCCCAACCAAATCGGCAACAATAATTGCCGTTCAGTCTCTTGCATTTCAAGGCATTCGAAGAAGCCATTTGAATCGTAGTCATAATCATTCACAGTGTACACAGAAGGGCTGGCAGGAATACCCAGTTCCTCATCACTGGCACCAAGCAAATAATCAAGCTCAACATTAAAAGTATAATCTTCATTCCCGGTACCCTCCGATTCATCAGATCCATTATTACTTGTTCCAGCATCATCTGTACAGGAGGGACTTGGGGTGATTTCTTCTTCTAACATCTTCATCATATCCCACATGAGCTCTTCCTCTATCTCTTCAGGACCCAAACCCAGATCCTCGTTATCCATCTTACTCGTGATTTCACAGACAACATCGATGTCAGAATCCTTGCAAAGCCGCTTTGTCGGACTGGCTTCTAATTCTTCACACTCATAGCTCCTACTGCTTTCATCACTCTCCTCGATACGCTCACGTTTTCCAGAGTGCTTCTCCATTGATGTTTGAAACCGCTTGGCGGAGACCTTTGATTTCAAGGAAATCTACTAAAATGTATTGCTATGTTGTGAAATGAAATCTAATGGCAGAGTGGTGGAGTTTATATACAAAAGGAGTTGGAGAAATGACAAATGATTACAAAAACTTTGTAGGAAAATTACAAAATATGTTTGGGCTTCTCGGACTAATAATTTGAAGGAGTTTGAAACCATCGCCTGAGATAACAAAAGATTTTGGAATACAAGATACGATTGCGTGTCCACTTATGATCTCTACTATGGAACATCGACCCGCGTAAACGTCAGAGACAGTAATTCGATTCTCTTCCTCGCTAAGAACAGCAAAGTTTGATGTAATTTCCAAATGGGTTTTGAGTCATGTAGTTAGACAATAGGACAAGTACCCTCATTTTGCCAACAGGCGGATTCTACAAATCTTGGAAAAGAAATGTAGGTAGAGCAACAAATAGTTGACTCTTCATCCACAGTACATGTCTGGCTAAATGTGAAGATACAAACGAGAAGGCTACACGTTTAGTACTATGGTCATTGACTTCTAGAGTGTACTAAGAAAAATAGATACTCCTAAACCAAAGACGGCAAAAATCAGGTATCTTCAATCATAAGGATACTTCAGGCTCCACGATAGTTTGAAATAGCTTATCCAATAATAGATAAATATTATAGGGGATTAGGAGATGAGGAATACCAAATCACAACAGTTAATCAAGGTTATCATACAAGATACAAGGACATAGAAGAGACGTATTCATCACTATCTACAATAATAGTCTAGATGTAAAAAGACAAGAAAACAAATGAAGAATTAAACAAAGAGATTATTTGTTAGAAAAAGGTGACTTTAATCTTGTATTCCTTTGTCATTCATATGTCTCCACATTTCTTGAGATGTGTTCTAAGGGACATGAGAGAAAAGCATTAAATAATGACATATTATAATTATATTTTAAAGAGATCATTAAATGTTGGTGGGAGTTACACAATATGATGGACAAAATATCCTCTATAGGAATCCACTTATGAAAGGTGAAAGGTGGGCGCCCAAGTGTGGAAAATGTTTGATGTTCATTCATGATCCATCGAAGAGTCAAAGAGCATCAAGTAGTTATAATCATGATTGGCTATGAGATATGCATCCATGTGAGAAGTCATGTGAAGGGAATTAAATATTTTATTACGTCTATTGATTATCCAAAAGGTAGGTGTAGGTTTTTGCAAGTGGTATTTACCTCTTGTTTTGGGTTACCACTATGGTATTCCCTCCCATAATTTTTTATAAATTGGAGCTATGGCATAGTAGTTTCATATGTTGAGTTATAGGTATCTAGGTGTTAATGAATTTATTAGGGGCTAGTAATGAAGAGTATTATTGTACAAATCTCTTGGAATACTAAAACTATTCTTGTCTTTTTTCTCATGTGTGGTTTTTTTCCCAAAAGGGTTTATGCACGTAAATCTAGTGTTATCTATGGATTGTTGATTTTTATCATAGTGTTGTATGTGCAATCACACATAATATTGTAGAGAAGGGGGACCCGTCACCCCCCATGGGAGAGCCCCAAGGAATGGGCTGTCCTAAACTACCTTGATTTTTCTAGACAGATTGAAAGGGACAAGGTATTAAGACTGAAAAGGAAGGGCAAATAGCTTTCCTCTTACCTTTTGCTAAAACCAAATGTTCACAAGGTCAGAAGATCCTACTTCAAAGGTTCAAAATGCTACCTAGGCAACTCACTTTTTGAGGACGATAGTGTGGATCTCAGACTCTAGTGTGGACATAGGTCCAAAGAATAGACAAAAACACGAGAAGCCTACTTAGCTATCTGACTGTTTGAGCTTTTTGCTTTAACAAAATATGGGAAAAGTATTGAAATTGTAAGTACAACAAAATGAATCCTAGAAATAAACTATTCTAGAAATGACAAAGAGAGAGAGAAATTTGTACCTCTTTACCCACAAGTTGATTCTTCAAGTATCTCCACTCAAAAGAACCTACACACATGGAAATGGGAAAAATGTTGGGCTGTGTTTGAGGTATGCGAAGCAGTTAGATCCTCATTTTGGTTTTCCCACCACCACAGACAACCTGATAGCCACAAAGTGTCAAAAGTGATAGAGAAAGTAGAAAGGAAACATTATTGCTAAGTAGAGAGAACACACAACTAGAATGCTACTCAATAAACAAGATGATGCAAATGGATAACAAATAATGATGTCACCTTCTCAACTATAAGAACTCAAGGCTAATAGTAGAAGGAAGAGGCTTGATGATCCTCCAATAGAAATGGTGTTGCAGTAAGAACATGATGTTGGAGCTAAAATGAAGAGCTTGCAACCAAGAGAAGTGGTGTAGAAGCAAAAGAATGAGAGCAGAATGCAAGAGAGAGTGAATCAAGTGAATAGAAGCCAATGAGAGTTCAAGAGAGTCAAAGAATGAGAATTGATAGATTTGAATTAGCAAAAGGGAGGTAGAAAGATCGAATTTCATTGGTCAAGGAGGCAGGAGATGTTACACTTCACATCCAATAGGAAACATAATGTTTCTACGGATTCTAGGGGCAGTAATCTTGTCAAGATGGCAGCACAATGCGTGAATGTCCATGTGGCACATGCATGTCCCTAAAAAAAATTCCTCCATCGACACAAAAAGACATGACCAAGTGGATAGAGCAAGGTGATGGTAGAGGATTTTGCATCATTGAATTTATATTTTCTAAGGTAGTGGTGATGAAATGGGGAATTTTCCTAGGGTGAAAATTCACACCATTATATTTTTACCCCACTTTAGCGAGCATACATGTTAGTGTGAATGTAAGGTAAAGTATAAAGAGGTTGAAGAGAATATACCTTAACCGTCAAGGAAACATATCTTTGATCTGGAACACCTAGACATGTAGGAGGTAGCTCTACAGGTTCTAAGTCGCATAGGGAAACCTTGATGTGTGAGAGAGAGAGATGGATCCACAGGTACTATGTCCTACGAAATTGGATCCATGGGTTCTTAGTCCTGTAGAAATTAAGAAAAGGCTCTACAGGTTGTCAGTCCTATAGAAAGAAGGAGCTTCACAAGTTCTTGGTCCTGCAAAAGTAGCACCGCAACTTCTCAATCCTACAAGGCTTGACATGAAAGGACTCTATAGGTGCTTGGTCTTGAAGATTTTGATGTGAAAGGCCATTATAGGTTCTCGGTCCTATAAGGAAAGCTTGATGAGGTGCTCAGTCTTGCTAGGAAAGCTTGATGGAAAAGGGGCTTAATAGGTCCTGCAAAGCAACATGTTAAGCTGCAAATAAAACATGTTAGGTAGAAAAGTTCAAACATGTAGGTACATCACATAGAAAGAAATTAAAGAAGAAGTTTTCAAAGGGGTCCCTTTAGGAACCCTTCAAGACAACAAGGGGCCCATTGAAAGGGACACTCTGATTTGAAAAGCACAACATTTTTGGAAAATGTCTTGTCATCAAGGAATTCTTTTGAAAGATCTCTTTTCCCGAGGAATCTAGTAGAAAGAATGCTCCTTCTCAAAGGAAAGCTTTCAAACTTCTTCATTAGGAAAAGTACTCCTTTTTCAAAGGATTTTTTTTGAATTATTTCATTACAAACTTGTTTTGGAAAGAAAAATTTGACTAGGGGGTCCTTGTTGAAGAATGCATTTTTTTAAAATAAAAATTAAATTGGTAAGGGATTCATTGGCCACCAAATTCACCTTATTGAAAATTAGAGGAGTATATTAGCCCCCCTTTAGGATGGTGTGTGAAGTAGAGGAGCACACAACATGCTAAGGAGAGAGAGAGAGAGAGAGAGAGAGAGAGAGAGAGAGAGAGAGAGAGAGAGAGAGAGAGAGAGAGAGAGAGAGAGAGAAAAGCTAGAGATGTTGTGGCCCACGAGACACAATGAGATGTAAACATGGAATGTTGTCACACAGGTGAGGGACAACACATAAGCACCACAAAATCATTAAAAAAATAGAGAGAGACAAATAAAGATGAATAAAACAAGAGACAAGGGGATTAGGGAGTTTGGGGTCAGATTTGTTCATATATGTAAATGTGTAGCACGTGATGTATGAACGAACAATCATCAATCCCAAAAATTCCCATATCATGAAGAAGAGCACATGAAGACAAAATAAAATTAAAAATTGGGTCAACATGGAAGAAAGGCCTAAATGCCCCCAACACCTTTCATCATCCCTAATTGTTGAAAATAAAATTTACAACATATAGAAGAGTAATGATACACATATGATAATTTTACAATAAATTTTCTAGGACTATATCGAAGCACCTACAAGGGTAGCAAGGGTCCTCTAGATATGATCAAAAACACATAAATACAAGTATGGGGGGGACACAACACACACACAAATCTAATCTATAGATAAAGAAGAGGTACCACCCTACTCCTCATCAACTAGCAGGATGCCTTGCTCCCAATCTAGGCCATTATATAGAGATGGAGGACAAGTCTACAGGGGTAGGATAGCGAGGGGAGTACCCTCCCACTCTCCTGCAACAAGGGCAAAGGAAGAAGGTCCCTCAAGGTGTTCTTTGCTGAGCTCTCTTTTGAATTTGTTCATGAGAGTTATTCCAGGGTTTTTTGTCCACTAGAGGCCACACCATGAACAATGTCTTTGTTCTTAGAGTCCATCTGAGTAGGCCTACCAACCTTATTCCCACCCCCAACATCATGTTTTTTCTTTTTGTATTTTGTATTAATTTGAGTCCAATCTTCCTTAGCAGCTCTATCACCAGGTAAGGAAGGAAAGCCCAACTTAGCCATAGCGGCCTTAAAGTTTTTTCTGTCCTTCTTGTGCTAAGGGTTTCTAGAGGTTTTAAACTATTGGCTATTTACTAGGAGAAGAGACAAGAGGAGTATTCTCTTTTCCAATATGATAATCCAATTCTCCCTCCTCAAGGTCTTCAAGTTTTTCATCTATCTCTTTGCACTTTTTTTCCTCCTTTTTAGAAGAATTTTCCATCTTATTGTCCCCCATTATCTTTGACTCTAAACATTCTTTCTTTTGTTGATCCTCCTCAACTTTCAATTTAAACTACTATTTTAGAGTGTTTTGATTAAATTAGGAAGGCTAACATTCATTCCATTCTCATTTGGAGTCTCAAAAGGGACAACCAAATTTTCCTCTGTGAAAGCTTTAGTTGAATCCTTAAAAGGGGTGGATAGAACAATTTCATGACCTACCTTTCGAGATACCTTGAGAGGGGCTTTAGAAGATGGGACTTTCTCAAATGAAACTTGAGCCTTGAGAGGAGTAGTTTTTGAGAAGTTCATAGGAGAAACCACAAATACAACCAAATCCATAGATTTGGAAGAGGGTTTAGACATCTCTCCAATCGCCCCCGTTAGAATCCATGATCTTCTTATTACAGGAATCATATAAATTTCCTAACTTTTTATAGTTTAGGAAATAAGCCCTATCATTTTCATACTCCAAGGGTTGAACCCCATTCCCAAACTTTGATTTCATGATGACATGGGTAGGGAGAACAGTGTTAGTAGCTACACTAACACAAATTCTAGCAAAGACTAGTCTAGTCTTGAGTTGAGTAACTTTGTCAATAGCCAAAAGGCTACCAAAGGATTCAACGATCCCTTTTAAAATACCTTGTTTCCAAAATTCCAAAGGAAGACCTAGGAGGTGGAACTAGGTGGGGAAAACCCTTCCAAAATTAGTAGAGGGATCAAAATCGGGTTTCCATTTACAAAGAGAATAATTTTTAAAATCCAAAGTCAAAGGCCAGAGGACCTCTTGTTAGGACCTTAATCATGTATTCATGAATAAAAACACTAAAGAGAAACAAACCTTTATCCATAGCACTAATAGATACGCTGCCATTCAGATTCCAAGTAGAGTTTGCACATTTTCTTACCTAGTCAATGTTTGAAGGGTACAAAAAAATCTTTTCCACTAGATATTGCTTCAAATCCTCAATAGCCTCATTCATAAGTAGGTTAGGCACTTCAACTTCCTGCTCGACCACTAAGCAAGAAATAGGAACCGTACCCAAAACTTCCATTGCCGATACACCTCTACCCACCAGTTTGTCCACATAAGGAATTGGATCCTCATGTGGAAAAAAGGAATCCAAGCCAAAAGGGGGGAAATGGGTAGTTTTCTCATAGAATGAGCCACAACATACGCAGATGACAAGGAAACTAACCCCAAAGCTATACCAAAAAAAGGGACAACATTTTTGGATGGGGAGCCCTCATGGGCCCCTGTCATGCCAGATCATCACCCAAACCCTAAGAAATGCTCAAGTGTAATTTCCTTATTTTACTATTTTGTCAAAATAATTATCTTATTTAGGAAAACATTAAAAGAAGGGGATTTAAAATCCCTTCTAAATGTGTTTGTTGGGGCATCAATAATGAATGTATATCTCATTTTTTATTTCAGTGCCTCTTCTCTGAGGGTCTTTAGAAGTAGTGGTGGCATACTTGGAACTGGCCACTTATTCATACTACTTCTTTGTTTAACTTTTGGACTAGTTTGGGTAGTCCTCATGTTATTTCCTTTTTCTTCTTGGTTGCTTAGGATATTGGTCCTATCATTATATTTTAAAAAAATTGTTAGAGAGGAATTGCTAATCTTCCAAGGATATTATACTTGTGTTAGACATGTTTGATAAAATATTTTAAACACTTTACAAGAAACTTTAATAGCAAAGTCCTCTTTTGATCAAGTCATTATTCTCTTTGATATTTTGATTTTAAGAAAGTTATAATTGATTCATTTGGTTGAATAAGTTCCTTCTAAATCTCAAGTCAAATCCTCTCATAAGATTAATAGGGTTGACAAATGGTCTTCTCCCCCTTTAGGTGTTTTTAAAATAAATATGAATGGTTTTTTTGAGGTAATCCTAGTGAAGTTGAGATTGATTGTATTGAGCATGATAGTAAAGGTTCAAATAATTTTTTTCTTCTTCAACTATGAGACATGGTACTAATAATGAAGATGAAGGACCATGCTATTCTTGTGGCTATGGAAAAATCTCTTGAGTTGAGTTGGAAATAGGTTATTTGTGAGATGGATTCAATAATTTTTGCTTCTCTTTTGAACAAAGGGGATTTTTATCACTATTTTTGGTGATTGGCTTATTTTGTGGCACATATTATTCATCTTTCTCAAAACATTAATTGCATCTCCTTTATTCATATTCCTCATGAATGAAATACCATTGCTAATTGTCTTTCCAAATGGGCTTATGAGGCTAATCATAGATGGAATGTTTCAAATTGGGAGTTCCTATCTCTTGATCAGTGTTCACATTTCCTTAAGCTTCTTAAAAATTATATGGATTGCTCATTGTTACTATTTTTTTAGCATCATCTAGTTTCTTGGGATTTTGTTTTTTCTTGACTTTTGGCAGTGGAGATTTAGTGGTAAATCTCTTTGGATTTTCTATCTTTTACTTTTATTGATAGTTGTTCTTGTTTAGAAATCATTATATAATCTTTAATGACTTTTTATTAATTTATTTTATTATTTTTTTGTCATTTTATTTTTGGATTGAGAACATCCTCAACCAACATGCCCTTTTTAGAGTTTTTTTTTTTTTTTTCCATAAATTGTCAATATGTTGAAATCAATATACCTATTATTTAGTGAAAGATATGTTGTCACTATAAATGACTGATACCTTGACTCCAAAATATCATTTAAACTCTTTCTTTAAAAAAAAATTGTGAAAAATATAAAAGTCTCAAACTACTTGTGAGGAAATAATAAGAAAAAAATTTCAACTTGTACATGATAGGAGAACACTTATTCTAACAGCCGACTATTCCATTCAACAATAATATCAACTTCTCTCATTAAAAAAGTGATAATATACTTAATAATTAAATTATAGTCCTGAAATTTCATCCAAAACATTAATGGAAGAAAAAAAAAATCATAGTATGACAATTTGATGTTCATCCACGAAAGCGGAAGGAGACGAAACAGCCTGCATTAATTATTCCATCTCAGGAGTAAGTTAAAGTCAACAATTTGTTTATATGCTAATCACTCTTAAAGTTATCGCTAAAAAGTGCTTTGTTGATCTCTATAAACTAGTACTCGTTTCTTTCCGGAATAAATTGAAGTGCTATTAATTTTTTCATTCCAGTAAAAATTTTACATATGTCAACCCTCGTGAAACCTGCAACCATTTTGACTGGAGAGTATATGAAGATCATGGACAGAGAAGAGATCACCTCCTTCCTGCTCCACGCTCTCACTATAGCCCAACCAAATCTGCAACAATAATTGCTGTTCAGCCTCTTGCATTTCAAGGCATTCGAAGAACCCATTTGAATCGTAATCACAATCATTCACAGCATCCACAGAAGGGCTGCCAGGAATACCCAGTTCGTCATCACTGGCACCGAACAGATAATCAAGCTCAGCATTAAAAGTATAATCTTCATTCCCACTATCTTCCGATTCATCAGATCCATTATTACTTGTTCCTGCATCATCTGTACAGAAGGGGCTTGGCACGATTTCTTCTTCTAACATCTTCATCATATCCCATACTATCTCTTCAGCACCCAACCCCAGGTCCTCGTTATCCATCTTACTCATGATTTCACAGACAACATCGATGTCAGAACCCTTGCAAAGCCACTTTGCCGGGCTGGCTTCTGATTCTACACACTCACAGGAACTCCTGCTTTCGTCTATCTCCTCGATCCGCTCACGTTTTCCAGCGTGCTTCTCCATTACTGTTCGAAATCGTTTGGCCAAGACCTTTGAATACAAAGAAAACTTTTAAAATTACTACTTTGTTGTGCAATGAAATGTAATGGCAGAGCGGTGGAGTTTATATACAAAAGGAGTTGGATAAATGATAAAACGATTACAAACTTTGTGGGCAAATTACAAAATGTGTTTGGGCTTCTCGGACTAATAATTTAAAGGAGTTTGAAACCATGGCCTGAGATAACAAGGGACTTTTGGAACGTGATATACGATTACGTGTCCTCATATGATCTCTACTATGGAACAACGACCCGCGTAAACGTCAGAGACAGTTGGAATTTCGACTCTCTTCCTCGCTAAGAAATCCAAAGTTAGATGTAACACCAATGGGTATCATGTCGTGTAGCTAAGTACAATAAGACAAGCACCCTTATTTTGCGAACAGATGGATTCTACACATCTTGGAAAATAAATGTAGCTAGAGCAACAAATTGTTGACTCATCATCTACACTACATGTGAGGCTGGATGTCAAGATACAAAAGTGAAGGCTACACGTACGTACCATGGCCATTGACCTCTAGAGTTTACTTAAAAAAAGCACTGCTAAACCAAAGAAGGCCAAAATCCTATCTTCAATCATAAGGGATACTTCAGGCTCCCGAGTGGCTGAAATAGCTTCTCCAATAATAGATAAATATGACAGGGAACTAGGACTTATGACTACCAAATCACAACAATTAATCTAGGTTATCGTACAAGAGACAAGGAAATATAAGAGATGTATTCACTATCTACAACAATAGTTTAGAAAAAAAGACAAGAAAATAAAGAGAGTTAAGTAAGCGGATTTTTGACTTGCATATATCAAGCAATTCATTGTTCCATTATATATTATTTCCATTCTTACATCTTTATTTTAGAAGGAAAAAAAATTGTGTAATGTCCTCTTTTTATGAGTGTTGTTGTTTGTGGTTGGATTAGCCTACCATTGGCCCTCGTAGGTTAATAGGGCATGTTTTGAGGGTCTTCTTGGCAGTTACCCAGATGGTGGTTGGATCACTTTGTGGATTCAGGAGTTATTTGGATGATTCTTATGGTATCTTGGGTGTTAGATAACACATTGTGTTAGAAAATGTACTGTTGTATAACATATTGTGTTATATTTTATATTTTCACTTTATGAGTTATATTTTTAAATTATAATAAAGTGTAAATATAATTATATAATATTATATTGTTTTATTTGGAGGCTTCTAGAAGGGGCCAACCCCTTGAGAGAAAAAGAATAAATAGATGTTTTTGGCTTGCTTCTCATCATCCATATTTGATATTGATATTTGATAATTTCTCTTGTGGAGCCAAGGGTTTCTACAGATTTCATCTTTGAATCATAGGAAACGAAAAACTTCCTTTAATTAGCATAACTGAGGTGGTGAAATATTCCTCTGAAGGGTTGCATTGTGAGTGGAAGATAGTCAATCTTTCACATTGAGCTTATTGCATCTTACTTCAACTTTCATGGACGTCGACTTGGTTTGGAGTATGAAAAAGATTGTTTGTTGACATTCATTTTGGCATCGATTGATAGAGGAGAATAAGGGGGCTCCCTTTGGGAGTATTTTGGATGATGTTTTGTAAAGTTTCAGTTGCATTTTTAGACCTTCATAATCTGCTGTCATGGAGGCCGATCAGCCTATGTGGCTCTCATGTTTTTTCTCATATCTTTTGATTGAGGAGGCCAATCATGTTCTGAGTATTGTTGCATTCAATTCCTATCGTTGAGATAGTCATTTTAGGGGAAAATTGGAAGGAGTTTGGTGCTGTAATTAATTATCTAAACATTTTCCAGGCAAGAACAGGGGTGACAACTTGAGAAATTCAATTTGGGCTTGGAGAATATCATTTGAACTTTTTGTGATTGCTACTTCATCTTTCATGTCCAAGGCGCTTCTTGTGGCCAGGTTCTTCACATTTCTATCAATTTCTAGCATTGCATTTAGTATAGTCATATTTGCAGCTGTAGATGCATATTATTACCAGCATTGTTGTAAATTGGAAAAATATTGTAATTTCCAAGAGTATTGGTTACTTTGTATGAGCATTGTATTGAATAAATCATTTCAATCAAGGAGAGATCAGTTGCTGGTTTTATAAATTATTGTCATTGAGCATTTTAATATCATTCATACTCAGCTAATTAGTATGCATGCTAATTGTATGAAAAAATGTCACTTGGCTGTAAGTGATTAGTTAGCTTATAGAAATCATTTGTGTGCATTGAAAAGGATCAAAAAGAGTCTAATTTGCATTTAGAATGTAGTTTAATCATTATAGTGTTGATTCATAAGCATTTGAAGCATTTTATCATTACTTCTCAAGCATACAATTAGACTAAAATTATGTACCAGCAAGATCAGACTTTGCATTTGAATTGTTTGACAATATTCCTTGGGTGCAAAAATTCATTTTTCACACCTATATCAACAAGGGATATTACAATGGTATCAGAGTAGTCTCCTACCATCTTGTTGGGTGAGTCATTGAAATTTGGAGTGAAGAAATTATGGATTTTGACAAATCCACGTATGAATTGATGCAAAATTTGTATGATTTGATGAGTGACCCAGAATTCAAAAGGGGAGATCTAATGATGTTTGAAAAATATAAACGAAAGGATAAGGAGAAACAAGAGATCTCTACAGGTGAAGTGTCAAGAAATATTTACAATGAGTTTGTAGCAGTTAGTGATCAACTTATAGTTGATCCTATGGAGAACAAAAATTAGAGGAAGAAGTTGGGCACAAGACACTTTAGGATGATTTCAAGGTTGGAGAAGAGCAAGTGATATTTGAAGACAAATCAATTGCATTAGAGCAGCCACATGAATATATGGTTTCTTGTGATGCTTCATTAGGTGAACCTAGCATCACTTCATCATATCATGGGGAAGAAACAAATTGTGATTTGAAGGTCCAAGATATTTTGGTGCATGTGGAAGTTTGTCCTTTACTTAGTGAAGCAACCACTAGTGATTCGACTATGCATAATGATGGAGACACTTTACAATGGCATGATATCATCGTTGATTTTTTTGAGGACAACAACATTATGTCCCATCATTCTCATGGGATTGTAGTCTTTACACATGGAAGAATTTGTGAAGATGAGTCTACAAGTGTTGGGCATGAAGCTTGTATTGAAGAGGTGCTTGAAAAGGGTGAAGAATTTACACAATGGTATGAAAAATATTATGATTTTGATGACAGTAGTCATACTTCTTTACATCAACATGGGGTAACAACATTGTCACTTGAGGTAGATGGTATTATGGAATCTTTCTATGATAACACTCAAGTTGTGGGTGATAAACATGAGGAAGATAATATAGATTCAAGCCACAAAGGTCATGCATTTGTTCATCATTCCAAGGAGGAATTCGAAGGCAAGGAAAAACAAGTTGAAATCAGTCCCTATTTTCTATGCATGGAAAACAATGGTATGTCTTCACATTTTCCATGATTCAACAACCTTTAATTATGGAAAAAGGAGTGACATAAGTGCTACTTTGGTTGGTACATATGATGCAAGTAGAGGACAATTTTTTTGATGTTGCATCTCATTTCGAGACAAGTTTTAGACACTTTGGAGCAGCTGATAAGGAGCGGTCCCAAAGGTTGATTGAGATATGATTAGAAAGGGAAAAGCAAGCCAAGTTGTTGGCTCAACAAACCAAATTCCATCTTCAACACATTCATGACTCTCATCACTCCCTAGAAAATGATAATCAAAGTTTGTCTAATTCTAAAAATTTTGTTGAGATTGATCATTCTTTTGAGGATGATGATGATTTTAGTGATGACACTCATAGTGGATCAGCCACTCAAGAGTTGTCCTTGGAGGGTAATGAAGGCATACATAACCCATCTTTGGATTTTTTATCCATTTGGTATGATATGGCAGCTATCTACTTGTTGGTTGGTGACTTAATCTTCTTAGATTCTTCATTGATCGATGGCTACCCTACTTGGGTTTCCATTGCACATTCATTTTTGGTATGGTTTTCATCATCTATTGAGTTGACTCAGGAGCTCTAGTTGGTTGTGTTAGTGCTGGTGTTACAAGAATTGTTTAGTGATGAAAGGGACATTACACATATCTTCCTTTGGGATCGAGTGGAGAAGAGTTTTCTTTGCAACTAAGATTGCTTGGGGACAAGCAATTTCAATGAGGGTGGACTATAATGTCCCTTTTTTCATGAGCATTGTTGTTCATGGTTCGATTAGCCTATCATTGGCCCTCGTAGGCTAATAGGGCATGTTTTGAGGGTCTTCCTGGTAGTTACCCAGATGGTGGTATGCTCACTTCGTGGATTCAAGAGTTATTTGGATGATTCTTATGGTATCTTGGGTGTTGGATAACACATTGTTTGATAACACATTATATTAGAAAACGTACTGTTGGATAACATATTGTGTTATATTTTATATTTGTACTTTATGAGTTATATTTTTAAATTATAATAAAGTGTAAATATAATATAATATTATATTGTTTTATATGGAGGCTTCTAGAAGGGGCTGACCCCTTGAGAGAAAAAGAATAAATAGATGTTGTTGGCTTGCTTCTCATAATCCAGATTTGATATTGATATTTGATAATTTCTCTTGTGGAGCCAAGGGTTTCTACAAATTTCATCTTTGAATAATAGGAAATGAAAATCTTCCTTTTATTAGCATAACTGAGGTGGTGAAATATTCCTCTGAAGGGTTGCATTGTGAGTGGAAGATAGTCAGTCTTTCACATTGAGCTTATTGCATCTTACTTCAGCTTTCATGGAGGTCGACTTGGTTTGGAGTATGCAGAAGATTGTTTGTTGACATCCATTTTGGCATCGATTTATTGAGGAGAATAAGGGCGCTCCCTTTGGGAGTATTTTGGATGATGTTTTGTAAAGTTTCAGTTGCATTTTCAGACCTTCATAATCTGTTGTCGTGGAGGCCAATCAACCTATGTGAGTCTCATGTTTTTGCTTATATCTTTCGATTGAGGAGGCCAATCATTCTGGGTATTGTTGCATTCAATTCCTATCATCAAGAAAATCATTTTAGGGGAAAATTGGACAGAGTTTGGTGCTGCAATTAAGTATCCAAACATTTTCCAAGCAAGAAAAGGGGCGGTAGCTTGAGCAATTCGATTTGGGCTTGGAGAATATCATCTGAACTTGTTGTGATTGCTACTTCATCTTTCATCCAAGGTGCTTCTTGTGGCCAGGTTCTTCACATTTCTATCAACTTCTAGCATTGCATTTAGTATATTCATATTTGCAGCTGTAGATGCATATTATTACCAACATTGTTGTAAATTGGAAAAATATTGTAATTGCCAAGAATCTTGGCTACCTTGTATGAGCATTGTATTGAATAAATCATTTAAATCAAGGAGAGATCAGTTGCTAGTTATATATACTATTGTCATTAAGAATTTTAATATCATTCATACTCAGCTAATTAGTATGCATGCCAATTGTATGAAAAAATGTCACTTGGCTACAAGTGATTAGTTAGCTTATAGAAATCATTTATGTGCGTTGAAAAAGATAAAAAAGAGTCTAATTTGCATTTAAAATGTAGTTTAATCATTGTAGTGTTGATTCATAAGCATTTGAAGCATTTTATAATTACTTCTCAAGCATACAATCAGACTGAAATTCTATACCAGTAAGATCAGATTTTGCATTTGAATTGTTTTACAATATTCCTTGGGTGCAAAACTTCATTTTTCACACCTATATCAACAAGGGATATTACAAATTGTTTGAAAGATTAAAAATAGATTATGAGCTTGTTGAATAGGAAAATAAGATAATTGAACAAGCTTTTAACTCTTGGTCAAATGTCACAATTCTATTGAATAAGATTTAAAAATTAAAGAGTGATTACAAAGAACATAAGTAAAATGATCAAGATCCCTCAAACTAATGACTATTGAGAAAATAAATGATTAGTACATAATATTTCTTTCTTATTAATATTGACCATCAATGAAGATTGATTTTGATTTGTTAGATTGTAACCTACTTTTGATGATTCTTATATAAAAGGGCCATTAATATTATCATTTCAGGAAGATAAATTATTGATACTAGTGAGATTTTGTAATAAATACTATTGTTGAAAATTTTCTTTATAGTTCTTCCTTGTAGTGACTCATTATTATGAATTACCATGAATGAGTATAAGATGGATATCTAGTTTAGCTCACTAACAATTTGCTAATTGTAAATTGTGATGCATGATAATCTAATTTTTCCTCTTTCTCATTATGAACTATATCATTGAATTAAACCATTTCTATACATTTTATGATTAGTTTAAAATTTAAATATCCATCGATGCTTATACCTCCTCTATCATACTATGGTATCTTTTGGTTAAACAAAGGGTAGGTATTCATTCATTTTTCTACTCATCCATTCAATAATTTTAATGAATTTTCAAATTTAGGATCTCTTAAACCCACTTCTTCCTAACCTTTCTTTCTATATTTATTTTATAAGGAAAACATTAAACTTAGAAAAGCATCAATAAAACAAAACAATAGACATTTTAAAGTATTTAAAATCAATAAAATATCAATAGATCTTAAGTCTAGGAACACTTAAATTTAAGGTTTGAATTTAGAAATATTGTTATATTTTAAATCTAACCCTCATTTCTAGATTCAAGAATGTAAATCCCATTGTTGGAATAACTTCATAATGAGAAATTGAGTTATCTTATATATAAAGACTTTACAATCAAAGACTTGGGGTTGGTAAATTATGTCTCTAAACATAGTTTATGTTCAACATAGCATGAGTTCATTGAGGAATCTCCATCTTAGTTTATAGCATCGAATACACACATCAACACAACCAATATTATAACAAAAACAATGTGATAAGTCAATAAACTAGTCTTATTCAACAGATATAGATCTCATTGCTCATGATAAAATTTGAAATTAAAATTTATAAACTGTTTACAATCATATACATGCAAAGGGTATTGTTCAAAACAATATTGCCTATTAGATACCCATTTTTTGGCTATTTTAAATTTATTAAGCTCTTGTGCCACTAGCCTCCAATTGTGAAGGCTCAAAGTATAAATCCATTGTTAGTGGAAAAACTATAACCATTAACAAAAGAATCATCATATAGTAAACCCTCATCCTCAATGCAAGCTAAGTTAGCTTCATTTGTTTGATATTTGAGCTTTCCTTTAGGAACATCATTAGTTCAAGTTTTACAAGACTAAGCTATGTGACCTTTTTCTTATAATAAAAACACATAATCTCATTTTTATTTGTACTTGAAGTTTTACTATGAATTCTAGAATATAATGCATTATCTTGTTGAGAATCAACTTCTATATATTTTTCATTCGTTCTCTTTTCTTCTACTAAAAGGTTTGAAATCATATCTTCTAGGTTTTGAAAAGTTATTTAATTGAGTGTAAAAATAACATTATTGTATTTTGAAGGAAAATTGTTTAATAAGATATATTTAGAATCATCATCAACAACTGGAGCATTGAATTAGACCTCAAATTACTTAAGTGATTTGACATTGTAATTCCATCTTCTGTTTTGAACCTAAATAATTGAAGTTTTAGGAATTTTTTTGCATTAAGCTCTTTTGTTTCAAATAATTTATTTAAATTATCCCAATTTTATGCTAATGACTTATCTAAATCTATGTGATGTAAAATTCAAAGTTAAAAAGAGTAAGACCGATAATACCCTTGGCTTTATCATCTCTACTATTTCAATCCAATAACTTATTTGCATTTGTAGGTGGTTTTTCCTTTTTTCCTACTATGCCCCATAAATGTTTATTCATTAGTTGCATTTGAATTTTCATTCTCCAAGTAGGAGAATTAAATCCAAAATTCTTGTCTAATGGAATCACCATAATGTTATATCCCCTTTAAATAAAATTTTTAAATCAAACATTGACATACTATCTTCCTTATATCACCATTTAAAATTTGCTTAACATAACTTCCAATATCAAAATAACATATCACTCCAAATTTGAAACTAAGTCAATATGAAGATTATAGGCCAAATAAATTTATAGTTTCTAACCAACCATGAATTCATACCTACATTTCAAATTGTTCTCTAGACTTTTAATGAATGTGAGGGGATTAAAGCACCATATAGAGCACTTTTTTTGAGGGAATTCAACCTTATGGAAACTCTAGAAGCATAGTTTCACTAATATGCAAATCTTGGCATCTCCATTTGATTCTTTCTCTGTTATTTGCTACTTCTAAAATTGTAATTCAAATTAATTATTTCTCATATTTTTTGTAGTCATATCATATACAAAAAAGGGAAAAAATCCTTGATACCACACACTAAAACGTTTTGGCATATGGCCTTCAACACTTCAAGAACAAAAACCTTTTCTCCAACTATATCTAACTACCATACTTCTATACACATTGGTCTACCATGAACTTCTTGCAATGTATATGATTGATATTTCATCTGATTGATACTTAATTGATTGCACTACAAATTTCAATGCCAGAAATAGTGATTTTAATTTCTCTCCAATAGGAAATGATGGTTACAAGAAGTGAAGTGGCAGATTCTCTAAGCTTACATGATAGAACAAAATATCAATTATTTATAGATAAATCATATCTCCATCATGTGAATCTTCATGCCATTTTCATCATTCATAGGCACACAAATTTTAATGGCTTTGATACTATATGAAACAATAACTACTCAAGGAATGAAGGTAAATTCTTGAGATATTCATTAATACTCTAAAGATACATCTATACAAGGAAGATTATAGTTGAAGAATAACTAAAACTTTGTAACTATGTAACTATGTTCTAAACCTCTGCAAAACCCTAATCTAAATGCAATACTTATGGTAACAAAATATAATAATTTTATGTATCACTTCTCCTTTATCTTATTTCCTTCAACATCTATACCAATTTTTCTTCATGATTGGTTGGAATAATAATAAAAAAGGATACTTATTTTGATTTTTTTCTTCCCAACATACTTAGGGTTTAGTTTATAGCAAATCAAGTTTTATAATTTTATCTTCTTAACCTTATTTATTTCAATGAAATTCACTATATTGTTAGATTGTGATTACAATTAGGATTTTACTTGTAACTTGAAACTAAAATGAAAATATTTTATTATTATAAACCTTATTTTAGTGTAAATCTAAATTGATGATTTCTTGAAAACCTAATGTGTCCCTCTCAAAATTTTCTAACTTCTTCAAAGGATTAATGAGACGTCATAGAGAAAGATCAATTCCAATAAATAAATTGTATTATATGATTTATCTACCCTATAAAATAAAAGAAATCATAGAGATTAGTGTAATCATTAAATTCCTACACTTGATTGATAATCAATGCAAACAATATAAGTCATTTGAATGAAATAATTAGAAATAAGCCATCCTAAATGGGTTTATTTTTTTCTTGTTGATATCAAATTATTGAGGAGGAAGAGAACGGGTTTGAGGATTTTTCTCGGTCAAAAAGTAATTGAGATAAATTTTGTTGGCTCAAGTTTAATTTATTTATTTTACCACTTTTTCAAAATAAGTGTCTTATTTGGGATACTATTAAAAAGAGGGGATTTCAAATTCATTCTAAATGTGTTCTTCATGGACTCAATGATGAATGTTTGTCCCATATTTTATTCCAATGCCTCTTTTTTAGGGTCTTTAGTGGTATGGATGACATATTTGGAACCAACCTCTTATTCATACTACTTCTTTGTCTGACTTTAAGGTTAGTTTGAAATATCCTAGTTCTTTTCCTGTATCCTTTTGGTTGCTTGGGATATTGATCTTATCATTATCTTTTGGAAAATATGGTTAGAGAAGAATTTAACTAAATATTCTAGGGATATCAAAGTCATATTAGACATGTTTGAAAAAATATTTAAAACACTTAAAAAGAAACTTTGATAGAAAATATCTTTTTTGATCAAGTCATTATTCTCTCTAATATATTTTGATTTTGAAAAAATAATATTTGGGCCATTTGGTTAGATAATTTTCGTCTAAACATCAAGTCAAGTATTCTCATAAGGTTAATAGGGTAGGAAAATGGTATTCACTCTTTTCAATTGTTTTTAAAATAAATATGGTTGGTTTTTCTTGTGGTAATCATAGTGAATATGAGGTTGGTTGTATTGGATATGATTATAAAGGTCTAGTTCATTTATTGTCCTCTTCATCTATAGGATTTGGTACTAATAATTAGATGTTTAGAAATAAGAAATTTGTGAGATAGATTCTATAATTTTAGCTTATCTTTTAAACAAAGTGATTCTTGTGACTCTTTTTGGTGATTGGCTTCTTTTATGACATAGATTTTTCATTTTTCTCAAAACTTTGTTTGCATCTCTTTTATTCATATTCCTCATGAACAAAATGCCATTGTTTATTGCCTTTCCAAATGGGCTTCTAAGGCTAATTATATATGAAATATTTCAAATTTAGAGTCCCTATCTCTTGATCAATCTTTACATTTCCTTTAGCTTCTTAAAAATGATATGGTTTGATCATTATTACTAATTTTTTAGTATTATATAGTTTTTATGTTTTCTATTTTTTATTGCTTTTTGGTGGTGGGGATTTCATGGTAACCACTTTGGATTTTCCTTCTTTTACTTTTAGTGATAGTTTTTGTTATTTATAAATTCGTATATGATCATTAATGACTTTTTTTTATTAATATATATTTTATCCTTTTTTGTCAACAAAAAAGAAAAGAAAAGATTGACAACATCCTCAACAACCAAGCCCTTTTCATGGTTCTTTTTGTAAATATTCAATGTGTTGAAATTAATATCCTTGTTATTTAGTTTAGGATCTATTGTCACTATAAATTATTGATATTTTGAGTCCAAAACAACAACTCTTTAAACTCTTCCTTTAATAAATAAACTATGAGAGAAACAAAACTATCAAACTATCTAGAATGTCCCTTAGGAATAATAAAGCAAAACTTTCAACTTACAAATGGTAAGAGAACACCTATCTCACTATCCACTATTCTATTCAACAATAATATAAAAAAAAATGTCACCCAAAGAGTTCATATATTCAATAATGAAATTATAAATAAATGATAAATCATATAACATAAACCGAAATATTGATGAAAATAACTCATAATTTAATTAAAAAAAATCAAACTGAAATTTTTAATGTTTAATTACAATTTATGGTTCATCCATGAGAGAGGAAGGAAACAAAAGAGGCTGCATTATTTATTCCATCTCATGAGTAAGTTAAAGCCAATAATTTGTTAAAATATTAATCACTCTTAAAGTTATCGCTAAAAAATATTTTGCTAAACTCATAAACAAGTATATGTGAATCTGATTCCTAGGTGGTGGTGAACTTGTTGAATAGGTGACAGTTAGATGATGTTCGCTGGCATCTGGCTTTGGTTGTTGAACAGATTCTCAACCTTTGCGCTTCTCTGGAGTATGTTACTTTCACTCATATTCCTAGGGAGTGGAATGGTGTTGCTGATTGTTTGGCTAAATGGGCTTTTGATCATATTCAGGATTGGAACTTGGTGGATCGGGGTCAATTACACGAGATTTGTCTCAACAGTTGGACCATTTGGTGGAGCTTGATAAGACTATTTAATGGCCTTGCTTTGTAATTTTTTCTTGTTTTAATAAATTTTTACCCCTCTTTTATGTTAAGTACATGTTTCTTTCCGCAATAAATTGAAGTGCTATTAAGTTTTTCTTTCCAACAAATTTTTTTACATATGTCAATCCTTCTGAAGCCTGGTATCGGTTTGACTGGAAAGTATATGAAGATCATGGACAGAGAAGAGATCACTTCCTTCCTCCTCCACGGTCTCACCATAGCCCAACCATATCTGCAACAGCAATGGCCGTTCAGCTTCTTGCATTTCAAGGCATTCGAAGAACCCATTTGAATCGTAATCATAATCATTCACAGTGCGCACAGACGGGCTGCCAGGAATACCCAGTTCATCATCACTGGCACTGAACAAATAATCAAGCTCAGCATTAGAAGTATACTCTTCATTCCCACTACACTCTAGTTCTTCAAACGCAGTACTACTTGTTCCTGCATCATCTGAACAGGATGGGCTTGGCGCGATTTCTTCTTCTAACATCTTCATCATATCCCACACCATCTCTTCCTTGATCTCTTCAGGACCCAAACCCAGATCCTCGTTATCCATCTTACTCATGATTTCACAGACAACATCGATGCCAGAATCCTTGCAAAGCCGCTTTGCCGGGCTGGCTTCTGATTCTACACACTCACAGGAACTCCTGCTTTCGTCTATCTCCTCGATCCGCTCACGTTTTCCAGCGTGCTTCTCCATTAATGTTCGAAATCGTTTGGCCAAGACCTTTGAATACAAAGAAAACTACTAAAATGTACTTCTTTGTTGTGCAATGAAATGTAATGGCAGAGCGGTGGAGTTTATATACAAAAGGAGATGGAGAAATGACAAACGATTACAAAACTTTGTGGGCAAATTACAAAATGTGTTTGGGATTCTCGGAGCAATAATTTGAAGGAGTTTGAAACCATGGCCTGAGATAACAAGGGATTTTGGAACACGATATACGATTACGTGTCCGCATATGCTTTCTACTATGGAAAATCGACCCGCGTAAACGTCAGAGACGGCAATTCGATTCGCTTCGTCACTAAGAAAACCAAAGTAAGATGTAATGCCAAATGGGTTTGGAGTCGTGTAGCTAGATTCTACAAATCTTGGAAAATAAATGTAGCTATTGCAACAAATAGTTGATTCTTCATATACAGTATACATGTGGCTAGATGTGCAGATACAAAAGAGAAGGCTACAAGTACTATGACCGTTGACCTCTAGAGAAGACTAAGAATAATAGATACTCCTAAATAAAAGAAGGCCAAAATCCTATCTTCAATCATAAGGGATACTTCAGGTTCCCGAGTAGATGAAAAATAGCTTATCCAATAATCGATAAATGTGACAGGGAATTAGGACTTGAGGACTGCCAAATCACAACAATTAATCAATATTTTAGGAGATATAATAGATGTGTTCATCATTATGTATACTGATAATCTAGATGTAAAAAGACAAGAAAAAAGTTTTATTACAAATAGTAGATGGTATTATGTTTGTTTTTACATCTTTATTTTGAAAAAAAACAATATTTATTCGAAATGACAAAAAATGAATGTTTGAGCTTGTTAAAGAGGGAAATAAGATAATTCAACAAGTTTTTAACTCTTGGTTGGGTGTAGAGATCCTATAGAATAAGATTTGAAAACTTAAAGAGTGGTTGCAAAGAAGAGCAATAGCAAAATGATCAGAACATACCCAAACTATTAGCTATTGAGAAAATGATTGATCAAGTATAGAATATTTTGTTTTTATAAAGATTGGCCATCTGTTGAGTCCCAAAACCACTACTCCACTTTTTAGAATGTAATTTAACTCACAAGACAAAGCTTTTCATCATGGAAGTGAAATCAACTCAAGAATAGAACATGGAGGGTTAAAGGTTAACTCTATGAGAGTGGTTTATTTCTCCTATCATTCGAACTCAACTTAGGTTGAGGGGGGTGTTCCTAGGAGCAATTTAATCAAACTTGATCCCAAATATTGTCAGTAGATCAAAAAACGTTGGCTACATAAAACCCCTATATAGTTTATATAGTTATACAAGCCTAACCCACATGAAATAAATTTGTGTGAGGGTCATTGGAGATAAATCCCAGGTTACAATACAAGGTCATAATGCATAAAATCAATCCTAATATTATGTTTTTTCAATTTTTATTTTTTTATTTGATGGTGTGAGGTTGGTGTATGGTCACAAACTGATGCCTATCTATTGGGCAACAAAGTCACAACATATTAAAAAAGAAAAGAAAAAAAGCTAGAATACAAGAATATGGAGCTATGTATTTTTTATACAACAAAGATCATGAAATTTTATAATAGAATATACTTAGTAACCCATGATACAAATCTACATATTCATATATAAAATGAGAAAGATTGTTAGAATACTTGTAAAAATATTAGAATTTTGTTACATGGATCTAGCCCAATATTACACTCACACTAGCAGCTATGATATGAGAATATACCTAGCTATGACCAAGAACATATATTAATATACACCTAATGGAACTTGGAGATATTATGCAACAAAATCCACCCACAATCTTAATGTTATTTGTTTCTAGAGGCTTGTACCTAAAATGGACTAGACTAGTGTTAATGGATGACCTATAACTTTTTGGCATCTAGAGATGACAACTAAACACCACCCCATTCAAATGACCAATATCTTAAAATAAAAGTAAGGTGTCAACCCTAATCATTGCATTGTAGATATATAAAATCTACAATCTAGATGTCTCCCACCCAAAATAAGTGCTTCAAATTGAACAATATAATCTACATTGAATTCTTTAATATGTGGGGGAGCTAACACCATTCAAGTTAGTAAGTGAGGAGTAATGTATCATATCATTTCGCATGGTGTCAAAAACTAATTTTAAAACGTCATATGTAAGATCATCGACGTACCTATCAATAGTGTGCTCATGCTTTTGTAATCCTTGCTCTTTTGATCACCTATTGGTAGTAAAGGCCAAAATTTGAATTCTAATGAATTCTTTAGGTCCACACAAGCTCTCTATCTTCATATCGACACTAGGAATTGAATAAAAAAATAGATTTCAAAACCTATTAGGCTTTGATAAGGTTGTGAGAATCTTGTCCAAAGCTAACAAAGGTTTCATAGCCTTCTCAAATGGTTTACACACCAATACAGTTAGTATTTCCTTTTTATCTTCTAATTTTGAAAAGCATACCTTCTCCCCTTCGACTTCATTGTATTTTCAAGAAGTTCTAAACAGTATGTTGGGATTTGGAAAGGTTGTGAGAACTTTGTTGATAGTTGACAACTATTTGCAAACCCCCAAATTTTAATGAACTTTGAAATTTTTTCCAACCTTACACTTTTTAAAAGGGGTTTGAAAACCATGTTGACCTTTGAGAGCAGTTATGTAATGATTGTCATCAAAGAGGAGAGATAACCCCTTAAATGTGTCCTCGAAATCTAATATGTGTCTCCATAAACAAGTCTAAAACTCCTGTCAAAAAATCATTCCACAAAGCTGAATAAGGAAGACTATGGATATTTTAATACAATAAGTCATTGGAAGATTTTGAAGAAGCAACATTGAACTCCGAAGTAGCAATAGATGCAAGGAAAAAGGAGTGGTCCTCAAAGAGAAGACGTATGTCCCTTAATAGTGTCATCTAGATTTGAAATGAGGGACTACAAATAAACAAGATATGTCTGGTAGAAATTGGTCCCAATCAGTTGAATCCAAAATAAATAAATGATCAAGTGCTAGAATGAATCACTAGAGGCTCTTGAGGAAGTATATCTACAATTTGAAGTTGCAATAGGTATGTGTGATGGAGTTTCAATGAAGTGATCATCCACACAAGATGTGTGCACACTATATGGGGAAACATACGTCTCAATATCATCCATAATATCTTGGTTCTCCAAGGAAACATCACTTTCAAATGAAGATTCAATGTCTCCATGCATCTCTTGGATGATGGTCCAAGCAGTGAAAGGGAACTCAATATACTCAATGTGATGTAGCTCATATCCTAAAAAATAGTAATAAATATTAGTCCATAGACCATGTCATTATTGTTAAACCATGCATTCTTTTCATCATAGTCATTTGTCTTAGGAACAAGTCCAAGGAGATAAGGTAGTAGATCATGCTCAAGGCAGTGATTCTTTATCTTTTGTTTCCATGAAAAATATTTCTTTGAAGTTATCCTAATAACAAAAGGATGAAAATAGAGTTTAGGAGACATGATTAAACCCCTCGTAAATGAAACTTTATCTCATTTCGTGATTACAAAGTGCATGTATAATCCCCCAAGAATGAGTGTAAAAGACACCAAAAAAGAACACCAATACAATGCTCAATAGGCTTAAAATAGCCAAAATTACAAATTCTAATACAAAATGAACCTAAGAAAAAATGTAGAAAAATATCCTTACAATTTGTAGCATCAAAAAAAGTAACCCTTTTTCACGCTTAGTCTGGGAATGAATAATTAATGATAAAATAGACTTAATTGTGCCTTATTTAGGGTGTTGTAAAGTGTTTTCCGATATTTTAACACTAATTTAGGGCTTCATTAATTAATTGAGGTTAATTAGAGCTTAATTGGCCCCTTAAATTGAAATCCAAGCCTTATTAATTACATTTTTCAAAGGATCTATCTCGACATTCATTAATAATATTTCATGACATTTAATTTGGAAAGATTTGAGTCCTAGGATAGTTACGTAGGACCCATTCACCACCTGGCGAATGGTTCCCCACTATGTCCTAGGACCCCCTTTTGGCATATTAATTCACCTCCCCGAAACTTGGTCCTAGAAAACTGTGCTACGACCCATTTGCCCAAGCTGGCGAATGGGCCACTCCTTACTTAGGAAACCCCTTTTTGAACTTATTTGTCATGCAATTTTAATGATTTTGAATCCTAGATCTAATGTCAGCTTGTGTTATTTGAATTTCAAAATTAAATCTTAAGTTTAGTATAAATATAAGGCTATTTCACATAATTTCATCTAAGTAACTTTATGAGAAAGTCTTAATAGAAAATTTATGAGATCAAGAGAGAATTTCAAGAGCAATTATAAGGCATTCAGGAGTAGAATATTGAAGATTATTGCAACATTCAAGATCATATCATCATGCCAAAAGGAATAGTGCATCAATCATGTTGTTGACCTTATGTATTGATATAGTATTGAAGATCCAATTCAAGATCAAGATCTACATTCTACATGGCCACTTCATGTTAGATTGCTGATTTACATTCCAAGACATCATCCAAGGTATCATTGTTTCATATTTCATGTTTCATTATTTCATCACAAGGTTTAATTACCTAAATGAGGTTTGACCAAGGAAAACTCCTATTCCCTAACAATCAACAAGTTTTTATCCTCTTTGATGTGTGATTGTAGGTTTTAGGTTGAAGATCAAGTGGAGAACAAGATTGAATAAAAGTTGTCAAAGTTGTAAAGTTGCAAAAGTTGTCATCTATTAGGGTAAATAGGATGTCTACCGTGCTTAAGTTTACTTAGGCATATTGCATTTAGTTTATTAGTGCATTTAATCACTAGGTGGTTCTTTCCCGTATCAGGTAGTTTACTCACTCGTCATATTTTTCTTGCATTTATAAAGCACTATGTACACATTATGTATTACATCTCATTAATTCACTCTTTCTTTGGTGAAATGGCCTTGTGTTACCTCTCTCACTTTATGTGAAGGTTATTTTTGCAGATGATCTTCCTGGGTTATTTGCTCTAACATGGTATCATAGCCACCCAGTCTGCACTCCTTCTCGTAAGAGTTTTCATCAGGAGGTTTTGAGATCGTTTATTTTATTTTTTCGGCATTTGAAATTTTTTCAAATTTCAAAATTACCTTATTTTCCTATGATTATCATTTGGAAGATTGTTGGTGCCATTTTCCTATTGCTAGGAATTTTTCGTTGTTGAAGCTCGATTCTATATTGGAAGGCATGTTTTTCATTTGTGAATTGAATTTGAAATCACTTTTGAAGGAAGCGATTTGGGCACTGATTTTTTTTTTGCTAAAAAGATTGGTGGAATTTTTCTTGAAGCCTATTTTTTGAGTTGAAGAGGCCCATCCCTTACATCACACTAGCTATACCCTAAATAAAATATGATGGTTACATGAAAGAATGATTGTTGATGCGATCTCTATTGGAGGTGTGTTTTCTTTTAAAGGAGGCATAATTGTTCCTTTGGTCGCTGCAATTAAAGGCTATGAGATGCAGGTGTGGATAGACTAGATGGAGGCTGATTTATTGTTGTTTGAATTTTGACTTTGAATTAAAGAGGGCCTATTTTTGCTGCTATTTGAGAGTGGTGGCATTTTTGTTGAAAGAGGCACATTTTTTTCTCCTGAGAAAGTTTGACGCTGACTGGAGGCTTTTTTTATCTATTGAAGTCACCACAAGTTGTGCAATAACTTGGAAGAGAAGGCTACCGACTCATTAGCCAATATACATTACTTGGTAAGCAAGACTTTAAGATCTCTAAAGTTTGTGGCTAATATTTGGTTAGGGCTTGTTAGTCGTGGGCCAATTCACAACAACACTTTTTAGCATTTTTAGGATCTTTAGTCCCACATTTGGAGTGTAGTTCATTTTTTCAGTCTTCATATACCTCAGTGCAAATAAGCATAGTGTGAGAAAAGGCTCACATGACTAGTGGAAGGTCCTTTCCCACGTGACGCCTTGTGAAGGCTTGTTTCAATCTATTGATGGTGGTTTGTTCTCTCAACCTGTAGTGACATATGGTGACCTGTTGAATTGCCTTGACTGAATTTGGTTTAGATTGGTGGAGATTGTCTGGTGCTTGGCAAGGCTTTCCTAATTTTGTTCGCCCCCATTCTCGTGGTGGTCACATGGAGTAACCAGGGGCTTGCTAGTACCTCCAAAGTGCCTCTATAGGTAATTTTTATTTGTGCATATCTTTTGCAAACAGAGGTTGTTTTTGCAAACCACATATCAATGGAAAGGTATTTTCATTACCTTTGAAGTGGTTGATGAATTTATCTCATATTTTGTTGTTTGGTGGTGCTTTTAATCTATTGAATTTCAATATTGGTGTTGATGTGCTCCTTGGAGTTACTTGATAATAAGCCCTTTTTTTCTTTATTGCTTCCTAAAGTATTTTGGGAAGGCTTCATTTGCAGTATTTGGGAGTTTCCAATTATTTGTGGACACTAATTTTGGGTGTCCAAGATGCTCTAGCACTTCTAGGTTCTTCACCTAAAAGGAGAGGAATGGGCCCAAAATGATAATGTCTACACTCAAGATTAATGTTATGATGGATGTAATGTATCTAAATATGATGTCTAAATGCACAAAGATGATTTATTGATGCTAAAACTAAGAAATGCAAAGTGCTGGAAAACATAGTGATGCATGCAAAAACACCTAAGAATGCAAGTAAATGATAAAAAAATTAAACAGAAATGGAGAGATGCACCTGTAATCTAAACTTAGATGTAGAGAGGCTCTAGAATCCTAGAAAGTTGACTGGAAATGTTGATTGGGACACTTATGTCAAGCTGGGCAACTTAGTCCAGTTTCGGGAAAAATCTACCAAAACATGAATCTTCCAAATGGGTACTCAGAAATGTAAAAATCAATTTCCAAGCCTAGCAGTGGGACTAATTCGCCATAGATGGTGACTTAGGCCACCTGGGGATTTTTTGAATTTCAGAACAGGATTTTGTAGCTTTCGTTCTATACTTCCTTTCTCAATAGGCATCTGGATCTGAATATGCAAAAAATGGGTTGAAAGAGGTCTCCAAGCTTCAATTAGGGATATGTTGACTTTGATGGATTGTTGACCACTTTTTTACACCAAAAATCTTTGACAAATCTGCATACAAGGTCTGCAAAAACACATGCAAAGAGGGGAAAAGGGGTTAAGGGTTAGAGTATAGGGGTTTGCCTTGGTCAAACCCCACTTTGGTAATCAAACCCTAGATAATGAAATGAAATAAGAAGAGAATGATAAATAAACATGCAATGTCATAAACTTACCAAATACTTGATGTGTAAATCTGAAGATATGCAATGAAGTACTCCAATGGATGGTTTGATTATGCTTAGAGTGCTTGAATGCTTGATAATTGCTTGAATGAATGGGGGAGGTTAAAATGAGAGAAAAAACTATTATTTATATTTTATTTTCCATTATTTTCTGAAAATAACACATCATAGGCCAACCTCAAGGGTAAGAGAATAAAATCCTGCCAAGAAATTAAAATTATTTTGATTTTTGTGCCCAATGGGACTAAGTCGCCCTAGGTGGCGACTTGATCCCACCAGGGAAATTTCACTGGGTGTTGGAAATTAAAGTGCATTACATAAGGTTTAACAGGAATATCCTCAATGAACCATAGATTTTAAGGTGGATGGAATACTATGTCTCTTTTTGCTCAATTAGGGTCTTTCACCTAATGGAAAGAGATAGATCCCACACAAAAAATCTAGGTGGTTCACTCAATCTAAGGTAAGTATGATGAAATTATTTCTAAATGTAGTGATTAAAATGCATGAAACTAATAAAATCTATTGATTATTGAATGGAAACTAAAGAATGCAACTTGTTTGAAAACACATTGTGTTATGTAGAAATGGACTAGAAATGTCAACAAAAAAGGATGAATATGAAATTTTTCACCTGAGATATGGATGGAGAAAGGAAATGACTTATAAAATTTTTTTGATGTTGATTTTTAGACCTAGTGGGACTCATTCGCCATTCTAGAAAAAATAGTCCCAATTCTGTAATACTATTTTGAAGCTCGTTTTAGACAAATGGGTGTCTGAAAATGTAGATAACTAAAAATAGGCCTAGAAGTGGGACTCATTCACCACCCATGGAGAATGAGTCCACTTTTGAATTTTTGAAGATTCAAAGGTGGAAACAGGAGCTTTCATTCTGCAATTTCTACTTCTCCAGGTGTCTAGTTTTGAAATTGTCGGATTCAGGACTGAAAATGACTTTTTGTGGGTATTTTGACTTATCCAATGAAGAGATGACTTGAAAAAATTTGCAACTTGATCTTCAATTATTTTTAAGACTTCAAGACACCTAAATCTACAAACACACAAGACAAGAGAGAGAAATGTTGAATGTTAGGGCATGGGGGTTTGCCTTGGTCAAACCCCTTTGTAGGAAATTAAACCAAAATGAGAAAAGAATGTAATGAAGCATGCAATAATGAAGTCAATACCTTGCCATGATTTTTTATCTTGAATTTTTATAGCAAAACATGAAGATTCAGCCCTTGAATGTCGTAGGAAGCTAACTTGATGACTTGCAATGATGAAACCCTAACTTGCTTGGCTTAATGGAGAAGATGGATGATGAATGAATTGTGAAAATGAGTAAATGGATTGAATTGGGGTTGAAATGAGAAGAAAAAAACTTTTTTATACACATGTATGCCCTAATAACCCAATAATACCTCATCACAGGCTGACATAAGGTATTTTTAAATAAAAATCTGAAAGAAATTTTGAATTATTTTGAATTTTGAGCTAAGAGGGACTCATTCGCCACCCATGGAAAATGGGTCCCACCTTAAGCTTGTAAGTGGGTGTCAGAAATTAAGTCACGTTTAATGTTATTTGTTAGATTTACATTAAAAAATACACTTAATTAAGCCTTATGAGTGTATAAAGAGGTCATATAAAGCACAAGAAAGGTGTAAATAGTGAAATCAAGCCTAGAAAAAGCATGAAATCTTGTTACAAGACTTTAGAAAACTTCAAAATAGGACTTGATAAGTGATGAAAATATGATTTTTAGGTGAATTGTAATGAGAAGAGTCTAGAAAAGTGTAGAAATGTGTTACAACACTTCACAACACCTTCACAAGATGCCATAGTTTGAATTTTTAGGACCTACTGTGAATGCATAAGTTACATTGCAACATTAAATCAAAGCAAAATAGACCAAGCATCATGAGATAAAGACCTAAAAGACCATGAAAATGTCAATGATCCATTTTTCTATGGTACATTTAGTCCCCACTTTAGTGAGATGATGAACTTGCTTCAAACTCACACTAAATTAGTCATGCAATAGAGATCCAATCATACCAATGCAGATGACAAAGAATATAAAAGATCAAAGGAGGTTGTGCAAGCCCCCAGGATCCAAGATCTTAAGTCAAACCAACATAAGTGCAAAAGGACATATACAAGGGTGAATTATTTTGTAGCAAGACAAGATACACCATCATGCAATGGAAAGAACTTAGGAAGAACAGAAAAGAGAAAAGAGAAAATGAAAAGGTGGATCAAGCTTTTATCGTTTTTCCAACTAGTTGTGGATTAGATCTAGGCTTGTTTGTTTTAGAAAGAAAATGCATACTCACTCTGAGGTGATGAAACTCTTGGCTATCTACTAAGTGAGAAATCCCAAAAGTATACTCACTCTGGGGCCATGGAACTTCTAGTTGTCCATGGGGTGATAAAACCCAAAAGGTGAGACACATACAGTCGATATGTGCTCACAAACACATAGGTGGCTATGGGGAAAGTCATGCCTCATAATGGGCTTCCTAGTCAACCATATGAAATTTATACCTCCTCATAACTTTAATAAGGCGCCACAATGACAAATGATTTTTAGGCTCTATGAGGTAAGCAAAACTTTGTATGCTTGACACTCATAGACATTGTAAATGCAACATGGTGTAAGGATTGTTCAAAGGGATTTTTATTAGTTCGTGTGAGGTCTCATCTTAGGGGACATTGTGCTTAACGTCTCTAAGAGAGGACATGTCAAAAGAAATATCACGCTCTTGGAGGGAATCAAGCCCAATAACTCCACCAAGAAAAGGGTGCATCGTAAGAAGAAATAAATCACACAATGAAATGTGAGTGGTGATGTATTCAACCACTTTAAAGCAGTTGTGAACACCAATATTGTGAGAAATTTCTTTAAAGTAGAAGAGGGAGAGATATGAGAGCTTACTCAGAAATCCCTATGCGAAGTCATGTTTTTGATAAGCTATGTCATGATAAGGGGAGTAGTCACATGTGAGCCAACGTAAGGTATGTTGTCCACATCCCAAGCTTTCTCTTATATGTTCATGAAAGGTTAACAACTAGCCATAAGAGGCAACGACAAGTGACATATGAGGACAAGGCTGTATAACCCCTTTCCCCCACTTAGTGCAGGACAAAGGTGAGCCTAAATGGTTGATGAAATGCAGGAGAGAGTGGAAAGTGGTATCAATTAGAGGAATTAGGTGCCCCCATAAAAGGAAGAATACCAAAATCCTAAAAATGTTGGATTTTACGACTCAAAGCCATACATTCATTGGTGGAATGATCATGAACTATATGATAGGCGCATAATGAAGTCTTGTAATAGCATTTCTTATGAGTTCTAGGAGGGAGGGTGATCAAGTGATCTTGGAGGAGTCTCGACATGATACCCTCTTGATCAATGGTAGAAGGTGGTCTTGTAGTTGACAAAAAAGATGCATCTTGCTTATTATTAGTTGTCATACCTACACAAGAACCTTTAGATTGTGATATTTTGTTCTCACTCTTACAAGAGGAGAGAAAATCTATTAAAGGAAAATTATCGATTTCTTGTGAGATCACATTGACATTAAGCAAAGAGTTCATTGTTTGTGCCATATTGTGTAAAGGATGATGTTTAAGGCCACTAGTGTTTAGGAGTTCAGGATGAAAAATTGTTAAGGATGATTTAGGAGTATGCTGTGTGAGATTGTTGATGTTGAGTGAAGGCTTGTAAATTTCTATCAAAGGGAAATAACCAAGACCATAGTGAGTTTTTTGTTGTATGACAGGATCTATAGGGTTGCAGATACCTTGTTCATGAGAACCACATCCTTTTCCACTATAGCCAAGTTGCTTCATAGGCTTATACCCTTTTCCATAAAGATTTTTCATTTCTTTTTGATCGGTTGGTGGTTGTTGATAAGAATTGTCAAAGTTGGTTGTGTAGTGTATTTCATTGTCTAAAGTGGTTGAGGTGGATGCTTTCAAAGGGTCGTCAACTTTTTTCATTTTCTGAATTTGAATCTTTATGTATGATCTTGTATTCGCCCATGAAATCATGTTCAAAATCCAGGGAACCCCAATCATCTTCTAATAGCTTCATGTGTTGTTTAAGCTGGTGTTCATTGTCGTTTTGGTGTACAGGTTCCACTGGTGTAGTTGATGTTGACGTGTTTAAGGAGTTTTGTTTGTTTTTGTCAAGTTGTAAGACACTATCAGGTTCAAGATCAGCGTAAAGTGTGTGGACTATGTTGTTGTAGATGTATTTCATTTTGTGATGAAGAGTGGAAGGAACACTGTTCATTGCATGAATCCATTGTTTTCCTAAGATAAGATTACATGTAAGTTCATAAGGCATAACATGGATTGGTGTATTCAAGGTGGCCACTCCAATGATAAGAGGTATAATGATCACCCCTAGCGATTTCTTTTTGACATTGTCAAATCCCTTAATAGAGAAAGAATCAGGTCGAATGGTTGATTGATGAATGCCAAGCCTATCCAGAAGGTTCACACTACACACATTAAGGGTAGAACCAGTATCTACAAGAGTTCTCTTTATCCCTTTTCATTTGTATTGTGCTATGATCATGAAAGATTCTTTTTTTTTTTTCACATCCAAAGAGGGGAGTTCACTTTGGTGGAAAATAATGTCAACATTTAGTCCTTGGATCATGGCTGCTATATTAGTTGGTGGTACATTAGAAGGGACAAGAACTTGTTGTAAGGCTATTTGGATCATGTTGTGATAGTGAGCAGAGGCTTGAATAAGGTCCCACAATGATATCTTAGCAGGAGTATTCTTAAGTTGCTTGACAAGATCATACTCCTTGCAACCTATAAAGAAAGGGTTAGGTGGGATAGGATTAGGAAATGGTAATAGTGTTGGGGTTGGTTGTGGTGGGTGCAAATTGTTTCGAGTGTTATACGTATGAGCAACGATATTATGACTCAGTTGCTATGAAACATTATTTTGAGGAGGGTAAAGGATAAATTTAGGTTAATTTTGAGTTTGTTGTTTGTGTGAAGGTGGGTAGAGAATTAGAGGGTTGTTAGGATGTCCCATAGGGTATGTATGAGGACCATCAAGATCGAGGGGGATCTAATGGACACTTGCGCATTCATAACCTCAACGGTCTTGGTTTGATGTATCTCTAATGAAGGGAAATTGAGAATCACCTTTTTATCTAAGGAAGATACATTATTATTGTTGTCTTTTTCCAGCACCATGATATTCTCCCTAGAAGGAGAGCTTTTAGGAGAACAACAAGCCACATGTTCTTGACAAGTAAGGCTTGGTTCTTCCAAAATTACTTCATCGCCAATAGGGGAATGATCAATGATGGGATTGTCAAGAGGGGTATTATTAGGAGAAGATGTTAGTTGAATGTCCATTGTCTTTGAGTTCTCATTCTCTTGTGCCATGTTATCTACCCTAGTAGGACAACTTGTAATATGTTCATCCAAGTTTGAAGTTTGGAAAGTAGCTTCATCACAAGTGGGGGGGGCATCAAGAGAAGGACCACTATGATGTTCAAATAAATTATCCCAAATGGGAGGAGCATGAGGGAAGGGAGGATCATGACTCTTAATAGGGATGTCTTCTAACACCAACATATCCTACTTACATTGAGGAGGGATATTAGGAGATGAACAAGCTTGATTGCCATGGTTATGAAGACTAGGTAAGGTGATATGTAGAAATGTGTCTATGATCTCATGTTCTTGTCGTCTAACATTGTCCAAAGGGGAATTAGGAGATGGAAAATAAAAACCCTCAATGCTTGTATCTTCCTTCACCAAGATACCTTCATCACAAATAGGAGAGGTATCAGGAGGAGAACAAGTATGGGTGTTATTATTGTCTACATTTCCATGCACACCAATGAGTAATGTAATGGTTTGGTCAAAGCTATGACTAACATGTTCCTCATTGTTGTATTCAAAATCAAACTCATAAGAGGGGATATTGTGCTTATAAAATCCATGTTTAACTAAATCAAAGATACATCTTGTGAGAAAGAACATTCTTATGCAAAATTAAATAAAGTGCAATGTAATTTTTTAGATGTAAAACAAAGTAAATTGTTGATTACAAGATGCAATAATCTAAAAAATCAAATAGTGGAGATGTAAACGTGAAATTAAGTAATGCATGAAATGGGATATTTTAAGCTAGATCTAACAAAATGCATGTTACAAAAACTTAGCTAACTGATATAGGTAGGTAAGGGCACCAAACAGAAGTGTAAACACAAAGATTTTAATTCTGTAAAGGGTAGTTTCAAGGGTGAAAAGGGATAAATTCTCCCAAGGTGGCGAATGAGTCCCAGTATAGAGTTTTTTTAGAATTTTTAGAAAATTTTGAGTGATTTTGATGTTTTCTGAGTGCTATGATGAAGAAGTAAGTTAAAAATGCAAAATTTCAAAAAAATTAAGTGAATTTAGATGCCAAAAATGCAACCTAAATGCACTTTTTATGAATGCAAAATTTGAAACCTAGCATGCCAATTAACTAATGCAAACCCTAAAGGAAATTCAATGCAAGGCTAGATGAAGGACTCCAAATCAGAAAAGAGAAAAATTCGAAAAGTAGGTTCACCAAAATGAACCATAGATTTTAGGGTGGATGGAATACTGTCTCTTTTTGCTCAATTAGGGTCTTTCACCTAATGGAAAGAGATAGATCCCACACCCAGAATCTAGGTGGTTCACTCAATCTAAGGTATGTATGATGAAATTCTATCTAAATGCAGTGATTGGAATGTAGGAAACTAATGAAATCTATTGATTATTGAATAGAAACTAAAGAATGCAACTTGTTTGAAAACACATTATGTTATGCAGAAATGGACTAGAAATGTGAATAAAACTGAACAGAAAAGGATGAAACTAGAAATGACTTCTGAAATGTTGTTGATGCTAATTTTCAGGCTTGGTGGGACTCATTTTCCATTCTGGGTGAATTAGTCCCAGTTCTATAAAACTATTTTGAAGCCCGTTTCAGACAAATGGGTGTCTGAAAATGCAGATAACTAAAAATCGGCCTAGAAGTGGGACTCATTTGCCACCCATGGTGAATGTGTCCACTTTTGAATTTTTGAAGATTCAAAAGTGGAAACAGGAGCTTTTGGTTTGTACTTTCTACTTCTCCAGGTGTTTGGTTTAGAAACTGTCGGATTCTGGCCAAAAAAATGACTTTTTGTGGGTATCTTGACTTATCCAATGAAGAGATGACTTGAACAACTTTGCAACTTGATCTTAAATGATTTGTAAGACTTCAAGACACCTAAACCTACAAACACATAAGACAAGAGAGAGAAATGTTGAATGTTAGGGCATGGGGGTTTGCAAGTGATAAAACCCCTTTGTAGGTAATTAAACCAAAATGAGAAAAAAATGTAATGCATCATGCAATAATGAAGTCAATACCTTTCCATGATGTTTTATCTCAAATTTATGTAGCAAAACATGAAGATTCAACCCTTGAATGTAATAGGAAGCTAACTTGATGACTTGCAATGATGAAACCGTAACTTGCTTGGCTTAATGGAGAAGATGGATGATGAATAATTTGTGAAAATGAGTTAATGGATTGAATTGGGGGTTGAAATGAGAAGAAAAAAACTTTTTTATACACATTTATGCCCTAATAACCCAATAATACCTCATCATAGGCCGGTATAAGGTAATTTTAAATAAAAACCTGAAAGAACATTTTAATTATTTTGAATTTTGAGCCAAGAGGGACTCATTCGCCACCCATGGCAAATGGTTCCCATCTTAGGCTTGTAAGTGGGTGTCAAGAATTAAGTCACATTTAATGATATTTGTTGGGTTTACATTCAAAAATATACTTAATTAAGCCTTATGAGTGCATAAAGGGGTCATATAAAGCACAAGAAAGGTGTAAATAGTGAAATCAACCCTAGAAAAGCGTGAAATCTTGTTACAAGACTTTAGAACACTTGAAAATGGGACTTGATAAGTGATGAAAATATTATTTATAGGTGAATTGTAATGAGAAGAGTCTAGAAAAGTGTAGAAAGGTGTTACAACACTTCACAACACCTTCAAAAGATGCCATAATTTGAATGATTGCTACCTAATGTGAGTGCATAAGTTACATTTCAACATTAAATCAAAGAAAAATAGACCAAGCATCATGAGAGAAAGAACTTAAAGACCATGAAAATGTCAATGATTAATTTTTCTATGGTTCACTCTGTGTGAACCCCAACCTTGGTACCTGCAAAACAACATGAATAAACAAGTTAGACAAGAGATTGCAAGCCAAAACAAGGATTCCCCATGAAATCCATTTACAACTTCAAACTAGGAAGAAAATAATGAAGAACTCGATGAAAATGCCAAAACAAAGATTGAATCCTAATTAGAATAGCAAACACATGATCCCATGGGGGAATTGGTGCCAATTTGATGTGAAAATTGACCCTTTCACAATTCCTAAGATGCAAAACTTGATGTTTTGATGAAGATTTGATCCACTTTGTTGATGTTGAAGAGTGCTCCAAGCTAAAATCTGCAAAACATAACTATGATTCAAGAATGATTGATGAAATTTGATGGATATTTGAGCATGGTAACTTTGCATAATTTTTGGATGGATAAATGAAGAGATTAGCCTCTTATTTATAGAATTTCAAGATGGATGAATGTCCAAATTTGAGCAATGTGGGACTAACATTCATCCAATGGCAAGATTCCACTTGTCAAGCTATGAATGGATGGAGGATGTGCAAGATTTGGGGCTTGTGCCAATAAATGCATAATTTTGAATTTCAAATTTATTGAAATGACATGTAAGAGGGAAGGGAAAATGCAATAAATGCCACTTGGCTCAAGGAAAAGGATATGTAAGATGAATTTATTGCCTTGTTGGATATACATGTTGACTTGGAATTTTTGAATTCAAATTGAGAGAGTATTCCAAAAGATGCCTTGTGAGGAAAATAGAGATTTAATAAATGAATTAAATCTATTTTCATGTGTAGCTTGCATTATTTAGAGGATGGGACATGAGATGAGATTAAATTAATTAAGGGTTAATTAATTTAATGAGAGAGGTTAGATGATGTGACCTATTTGACTCAAATTTATGGATTTATTTAAATCAAATAAGAGAGGAATATGATACGAGGCTAATTAAATAAGGATTTTGATTTATTTAATTAAAAGAGATGGTGTTAGATTAAATCAAATAAGGTTTTAATTTATTTAATTTAATAGATAGACTTTAGAGATTTAATCAAATAAATTGATTATTTAATTAAAGAGGGATAATTAAATCAGATGATTTATTCAATTAAGAGAGGAATACTGATGAATTTAATCAGATAAGGGGATTTGATTAAATAATTAGACTAAGAGATGATTCAGGAAGAAATGATGTTAGTAAGTCAAGATCAGATGCGTGATGCCAATCAGTATATTTTACGTGTTTACATTTTGCCCCTCTTTGAAGCAATGCACTCGTTGTGTTGGTTCAAAGAATAAATGATCTTGATCAAAGCCAAAAAAAATTGTTATTTAAAAACTTTCCCCACTACTACATGGTGAGAGGAAACATGCCATTATAATGCCCCCTCAAGAGATTGGACGAAAATTCCAATTTTTAGGTGATTTCGCGAAAAAAGATGACAAAGTACCCAATAGGTCCGAAAGGGCTCCGAGAGGCTAAAAACATGTCTAAACGCAATAAAAGAATGAAAAACAAGCCTCAAATGGATAGAAAGTGGTTCGGGGGTCCAAAACCCTAGCTGGACAGCCAAACAGGGTGAAAAAAAACCCTAATTTTTAGGCTTAGAAGGGGCCCGAGGGGTCACTTTCAAGTCATTTTCACACACCTCCGCTAGCAACCTTGAGATTTGAGCTCTGCTCTGGTGATATGGCGCAATGATAGCTTCCCCTGCACATCACCGATTGAGTTCGGGCGTACCAGCGGCCACCTGGAATCGGGGCACCAGTATGTGACCCTTACCCAAGCTTCGTCTTTTCATTTAATGCCTCATTTAATGCTTTAAAGGGTTGGTCCGCTTGCAGCAGCGCTATATAGCACCGCTCGGCAATCAAACTGCATCGCGCGGTGCTATTTTGTGCCATAGCGATGCTATTTGGAATTTAAAAAATGCGACGTTGAGCTCAAGGCTGGCGGGGTGGTTTGAAAAAGTGCGACGCGGCATTGCCCATTTCACGAAAATTGCGAGACTGGATGATAAAGTGCATAGCAGCGGTGCGATTTTTCTTTTTAGGGCTCAGCGTCGAAGTTTGATTAAAATCAAACTACGACGCTATCACGAGTTGCACCGTTGGATACATCTCTTGGATGCTCGATAAGGAATTTTTCAAAAAAATTAACACATTGACCTTCCTTGATGTAGGACGCGGCGAGGGAGCTCTACTCTCGGGAGCATAGGTCGCGAGATTTGGCGGGCTTCTTGTGAGACTTGAGCGACAGGGACCAGGATCGACTCGGGGTTGCGAGGTTGTGGCACATTGCGTACGCAGCACCCGTGCGCACTCACCTAGGGATGTTGTCAGTGCTGACCAAGAGGTGGCATAGCGAGACATCCTCATTTCATCTCCCCATTGGCGAGGCCACCGTCACTCTGGAGGACATATGGCGTATTTTACGATTGTCGATTCATGGCCGACGAGTGATTTTTGATATAGATGAGGGGTGTGAGGCCTGCTGCAGAGTCCTCGCCACACGGAACATCATCTTCTATGAGGGACAGATAGAGCTAGAGCGATATAGGATCATAGCACCTCCCTATCACTGGGTGATTGTAGCTATCATTTCGGGTCTTGTTGCCCTAGACACACGAGGGTGATACTTCAGTCCCGGCTGGGGGTATTGCTGGGAGTGGATGGTCTGAGACATGCCGCTTCATTTTGCATGGGGGTCTGTACTTCTAGCTTCACTCTATAGGGACCTCCATGAGTATGTTTACATGGACGACAGAGCACTGGGGGCAGGGGTGACCTTACTTCATGTCTGAGCATGGGAGCACATTTTTGTGCTATGGCCATGTGTCATTCCAGTTCTGATGGGGGCAGATGATCCCTTCATGGCACAATACAGAAGCGGTGTGTCTTTCACTCACACCGGCGAGCACGAGATCCCCCACTAGAGGCAAGTCTTAGACGGGATGCTGGTTTTCACTTGGAAATCATACCTTGGTCGGCCTGGATGGGCTGATGATGTTGATCAACTATTTAATTGCCACCAGGATCGGTATATGCAAGGGTGGGAGCATACTATGATTGAGAGGTACCTGCCCGGGCGCTTACAGCATCAGTTCAGAGAGCCACAGGATCAGCTTGATGATGACTATGTAGCCGTCTTTGCCCGCACCATGGCACAGGTTTCATGGGGGAAGTACATTGCTGCTTCAGAGGCCATCGATAGTTTCCGCCAGTTGGTAGCCCAACCATGGGCTTATGATCAGGGTTTAGCAGATCCAGGTGCCACATAGGCCTACAGGGATTGGTTCCAACCTCCTCTTCAGTTGATGATTCCAAGTGGAGTCCCTGATGTGCGAAAGGTCAGAGGAAGAGGGAGAGGACAAGGACGGAGAGCCAAGGTTCGACCAGATCAGCCAGTTGTGCCTCCAGTCTAGCCAGGGCATGGGGACGTACACATGCAGGACTAGCAACAGGAACCACCACGAGATGAGGATCAACCTCAGGCGCAACCATAGGTACGGCCAGCGGGACATGCAAATGCTCGAGATGCGCTGATTGCTTAGTTATAGGTTGTGATAGCCGAGCAAGATCAGGGGAGGGCTGAGAGAGAGCAGCTCAGGGCCAAGAGGGATCAGGCCATGCAGTAGAGATAGGCTGCAGAGTTACAGGCAGCCACTAAGCTAGGCCGGAGATAGCAGATAGAGAGCATGACAGCCTCCTCCTCCCAGGGTACAGTATCAGTTCGGTCCTACAGGGACGCCATCTGAGAGGTAGAGTATTACTGACAGGCCTACCATGAAACCATACCCAGAGCAGAGTGGGTACCAGAGTACTTAGAGCAGGCTAGCCACAGACCAGCAGAGGGTCATAGTGATAGGGGCGAGGGTAGCATTCACAGAGACTGAGCCTGATCGAGGTGTTATGATACTTTTGTGCCTTATGGGCTCATATTTGATAGCCCCGATGGGCCTTTTGTACTGATTGACACATATGCATAGTGATCGGATTTATTATTGTACTATGACAGTTATGTGATGATATATATATGAGCCGATGATGGTTTTGATGTGATGAGATGTGTATTCTTTTATTTATACATGTATGGTTCTACTTCTATATGTTATGGATGCATTTATTTCTAATGATGTTTATGTAATGATTATGACTAACAAATCTATATTAAGCTAACCTATGATATGCAAATGTGATGTGCAATGATGTTATCTATATGATGATCTATTTATGATAAATGTGATACGTGATATAGATTTTGATATGCCAAATGATATGATCTATGGTGTACCTATGAAATGATGTGTGATTTATATAAATGATTATGGATGTATATGTGCTTTGTTTGTAATGAATTTTGTATGTTCATGCCTATGTGGAATGATTTATGCAATGAATGATTTATGATGTAATTTATGAGATGATTATGGATAATATGAATGCGATGGTCATGATATGATGCAAGTGAAATGGTGTAATGCAAATGAGATGGTTTTATGGGATGCTTAGAATAACAAGTGTTATTATCCTAAACGTATTAAATTGTGATGTAATGTATGTAATTAATAGGATGTGATGTTATGTGAATGCAAATTGATGTGATGATGCATAATGTAATATGAATGTAATGTGATGAGATGATGTTATGCGAGCATGTATGCAAATGAATTAAATGCCTAAATGCCTATTGTTTATGATTATGCTAAAAAATGATTATGAAATGCTTCTGTAAATGTTTATATGATGATTTATGTGATAGATGTAATGCAAGAAATGGATGCAATGAATGCTTATGATAACTTGTTTATGCAATGCATATATTTTCTATGTTTATGCAATATGGTAATGATTTTGTGGATGCAGGATCGATGACAATAGTGGTGATGATGGTCAACTGTCATAGTACCTTGTTAGTGTAGTTAGCAAGGAAAGAAGTCATTTCAACAAGACACAAGATGATGCAAAATGCAAATGATAATGATGATGATGATGATTACTTGCCAAGGAATTGGGATTTTCAAAGGGCCAATTTCCCTATGTTTGATAACGCACGTGGTACGATGCTTCAAGGTATAGGAAACCAGGATGGCGTTGTACCTAGTGTGATGGACTTTGAATTGAGAATCAGATAGGAGTATCCTTGTTCACACCTGACATACGGAAACCTTGTAGGATGCACTTTAGAATTTTCAAACATATCAGACCAAAACACAGAAAGGTAAACCTATCCATAGAATAGTCAACAAGTTTCCCTAGACCTCTTCCATACATACCTAACAAAGCAAGTATTCACCGAGGTTATATTACAAGGACGTACAACAAGCATAGGAGACAAAAGAATAATGATCATTGCCCCATTCCTATTTCTCCAAATCCTCCATTCAGATATCATTGAGAGGTCCTTGGAATGAGCGCAAAATAAGATAAGTGAAAAGATAAACAAAAAGTATACAAACAAGTTGATGTTCTTCAATACCACTAACCAAGAGAATGTGTTTTCAAAGATAAAACCGAAACTATTACCAAAAGATAATGCCCATTGTAGGAAGGATACATCCTAGGACATGTTAGTGGATGGTGGCACGTCATTTCGTTTATCCAAAGTGTTCCTTCTGATAAATGATGTCCATTGTAGGAAGGATTCATCCTAGGACATGATGTTATCAAATGATTGATATGGAACTATTTGGATGATAGGCTATCAACACAAAGAATTGACCAACTTACTTACGTACTAACTTAGATCTGAGACTTGATGTTTTTGAGTTTTCACTTTTAACCTGCTAGACTTGTTTCTAACTGTTTCACCAAAGGTTGAGGATGACGATTAGTTTATTATGGATGGTATTATTGCAGGTGCAAGCGAGATGAGGTGGATGGATTTTTTCAAATATTTGGATGTTTTTGATGTTATGCAATGTTTTGAGGCTGTTTTTGGTATTTTTTGAGATTTTCAAATGTTTTGATTTTTGATTTTCTAATGTTTTTGGGGTTTTCTGAGATTTTTACCAAGAGACTAACCTAAGGATCTATCCTAGGGGCCTTGGGGGCTCATCAACAGATTAGTCTTGCCTACGTTATACACACAGAGACCATGTAGTTCGACTGACGACTTGACCGATTTACAGATGAAGATATATATGATGAAATGTTAGTTTATTATGAAAGACTCCTAAAGGACTAACCTAAGTGTCTCAAGGGATGATCAAAGATCAACCTTGCCTATAGTCAAGCTCAAAGATGAGGTAGTTCGACAAGATGACTCTATTTTTGACTTTTTGAATGACTTTTTGACTTGTTTTTAGATTTTGATATGTTTTGATTTTTTTTTTGGATTTTATGCTTTTTGGATGTTTTTGGATTTTATGATATTCTGATGTTTTTGGATTTTCTGATTTTCTGATGTTTTTGGATTTATCTGATATTTAGGACTTTAAGTGATCTGTATAGGATCTAGACTATATGCAGTATTGAATGCTTAACTTTTACAATGATTTTTCCAAGTTTACGAAATTTGAATTCATGCATACATTAATAAATTTATGCATTAAAACTTAAAAAGAGAAACTGAATACGAGAGAGAGAAGAGAAGTGCAAACAACGTTTGATTATGGAGTTCGTCACAAACGTGACTATGTCTCTGAGTCCGCTCCAATGGAGTGTGACCGATCCGATTAATCTCCAAATCAAAATTACAATTGCACCAAGACTTTTCCCTTGAAGCACATCAGCAAAAACATGCCCTCGATGTGTGGAATATTCTTCAAAAGATCTCTAAGAAAACTCCCTTGCTCTTCGATTCACAGCTTCACCCTTCACTTGAAAATTCTGATTATTCTCTATCACTCACTCACATCCCTTTTTTATAAAAAAAATTAACTCAATATGGTATAAAACCATATGATTTACAAAATATTCTCATATCACCTAAAAACAACTTAATCTCCCAATTTTACATAATATCCTCCATTATTAACATATTAGGATTATATTAATCCTTTCCAAGTATTTTTGACCCTTCAATTTTTCTTATTTCCGGGCTTTGTTGCTTTGGAGGTTTTGATTTAATCTTTAAAAATATTATTGTTTGTTTTTATTTTTAAATTAGGGGAGTTTGTTTAAAATTTAAGGCTATCGGTTTTTAACAATAGGTCAAACCTAACCAATCCCACATAAATATTAAACCGCTTCGATGGCCCGTTGGTGGCTATGGTTTTTGGGACCCGGCCGGTGTGGGGTTCGACTCCCATCGACCTCACCTGTTTCAACGGATGCCACTGTTTTATTTAACAAAAATAACCGCTCACCTTTCATAATTAGGCCCGAGTTTGTAGTCGAACTGGTAGAAGGCGGGCGATGCTTGTAGGAGGTTGGGAGATCGAATCCCCCAACAAACATTTTGAACCAAACTTAAAAACCCATCGACACAGCAAACCTGGCCCACGTGGCATGCCGAGGAGGTGCCACATGGCGGAATACAATTCACTGAAAATGCTGACTAGGATGCCGATGTGGATGCCAACGAGGATGCTGACTCATATGCTGACGTGGACGATGACTGTATTGCCACGAGTATGCTGATTGTATACTGACTTGGATGATGATGTTGCGTATAGTACGGAATGCTGATGTCGGCATCCGTACGGTCCACCTCAAAAGTCAACTAAAAGCTTTGACCACTGATAACTCTCACGTACGATGTCGGATTTCAACGAAACAAACGCCGTCAGAATCGTCTCGACGAGCTCTTCGCGATGATGCCAACTTCGAGAACTTTTGACATCATTTTTCTGCTTCCTGGATGCCCCTGATCCTAGTTTCACCCAAGGTTTGACTGGCCATAACTTGCACAAATGGACTCCTTTTCGCTCCGTTCGAGTTGCATTGGAATCAGGACGCCGAGATCTTTCTGATGGTGCAGATTCTGGAGAGAATGGAGACACTTCAATATCCACTAAAATATCCACTGGATCATTAAGAATATACACAAATCTAATCCGATAAGAACATGCCCCCAGCATGATGCAATAGACTACTCCGATAAAGATAGGACAAACTGACCATGGGGATGGACCGAGTAGTACTAGGAGGGATCATGATATGAACACAAGACCAAGCTATGGTGTAGATGTGAGTGGATGAGTGATGGATGGAGACTTGGATGTGATGGATGATGCAGAACAAGCCGAAAAGATCCTGGTGGATGGAAAGTGCTTATTTACGCAAGGTGCCTGTTTTCCAGGTTTTCACTAAGGTACTTTCCCAAAGTGCCACCAAAGTGGTTTTCACTAAAGGATGATTTTTCTCTTTACTATTTTTTGGATCCTTTTTCTGATTTTTTTGGATTTTATGCTTTTTTGAATTGTTTTGTTGTTACCAAGATGTCTATTTGCCAGGTTTTCACCGAAGTAACCATTTTTTCAAGACATTTTCTGATTTTTTTTGGATTTTTGGTTCTATACCTTGAAAGATTTAGGCATAAAACTTTTTGAGATGGGAGCTATTCATGGGCTCCTATAGAGGTTCCCCTTTGAGTGTTGATAACTGATATGCCCCTGATTTGTAACTTGCTGTGATGATGAATGGTCCCAGCCAATTGGGTTCAAATTTTCCTTTGTTGCTTGGGTTTGGGACATTCTTTTGATTTTATTTTAAGACTAGTTCTCTGACTTGGAAAGTCCTACTTCTTATTTTCTTATTGTAGCTTCTTTTGAGTCTATTTTGATAGACTTGCAAATGATTCAAAGAATCTATATGTCGCTCATCCAGTAGCTCTATCTAATTTAGTCTAGATACCTGATACTCTTCATCTGTCATGAGGTTTTGCATTGATATCCTAAGGGATGGGAGCTCGATCCCAATGGGGAGTATCGCTTCTGATCCATAGACCAAGGAGAAGGGGCTAGGATGAAAGTGTTTTTGGGTGTTTCGATCGTGGGTTGGATGGGTGGGTTGGTTGGTGTGTTGTTCGATGGTATCTACATGTTCTGTCGAGCGAGGTAGGCTTCCACCTGCTTTTGTATGAACAACGCTTGTTGTTGATCTTGTTGTTGCTAAGCTAAGATTTGTGCTTATTTTTGCACTTGTTGCTATTCCAACAATGCTTGTTGTTGTGCTTGTTGTTGGGCTACCAATTCAGCTGCTTTTTGCTTCTCTTGATATTGTTTGATTGCTTGCTGATATGCTTTCAATTGCGCTGCTTGTCTTTGTGCAAGAAGTTGTGCTTGATATTGGGCTTGTTGTGCCTGATATTGGGAGTTTGCCTAAGCTTGAGCTTGTGTTTGTGCCACTTGTGCTTGTGCTTGTGCGTGTACCGCTTGTTGTTGTAATAGGGCTTGTGCTTGAGCAACCTTTTATGCTTGCAATGCTTGTAATGTTTGAGTGGCTTGGGTGGCTTGTAATGTGGCTTGTGTTGTTTGGGCAGCTTGTGCAGCTTGAGCAGCTTGTTGAGCAGCTAGTTGTTCAGCTTTTTGTTTCTGAATTTGTTGGTATCCTCTTTGGAAAGCAACTTGCAATGTTGCGTTGTATTGGCTTGATGTGGTGGAAGTTGGTGGTGGTGGGGGTGGTGGTGGGTTTAGAATGGTGTTTGTGAAGGTGGTGTTGGTGTTTTGAGTGATGGATGATGCTATTGATGTGGTTGGTCCTTGAGAGACCATGTTTTGCGATGTTGCAATCGCTTGTGCATTTGTCATTTGTTGTTGCAATATCAACGACAAATTTTGAGTGTTTGGTATAATATTTTGATTGATATTTGGTAGAGGGGGAAGCCCTAAACCAGGGAGTGGTGTGGATGATGATGGGAATGGTGGAAGTGGTGGAAATGTAAGGGGTGTGAGTTGTGAAAATGTTGTGGTGCCGAAAATACCCCCTGGTCCGAATATATCTCCTTCCTCTTGCGAATTTGTGAGGAGAGGGGTTTGAGGCATTGCACAAAAAAATGATGATGATGGATCATGATGGAAAGTGAGAGGAACATTTTTATGTAATGGATTTTCAATTATGTTTTGTTCCAAGGTGGTGTTTGCATCCAATTTTTGATTATTAACAAGGGGGTGTGCTTGAAGAGCATTGAGGAATGCATTTCCCTTGATAACATTGGGTTGGGTTGGAGCAAAAGATGTCATGATTTGCAAAATGTTTTGCATGATGTTTTGGGATGGGAGTGTAGATGAGATGGGGATGGTGGATGAGATTAGAGGAAATGATGTCTCCACTATGGTACTCACATCAAAATCCAAAGGTATTTTGGCCCCTTGTTTTGATAGTTCAAGCATGTATAACGAAGGGTTAAGCCTCATCATGATGTTGATGATTCTATGGTTGTCTGGATTTTGGAGAATTTTAGTTATTTCTTCGTGAGACATCCCCAAGGTGAGATCCTCTCCTTGGTTTTCCTCTTGTGGATTTTGGGATGATGAGATGGTCAAGGGGTTGCTTGACTCAACGGGATTTATCTCAACGTTTGTTTGGCTAAGATCACTTGAAGCAGGTGTTTCTTTGTTGGCTTCCATGCTCTTCTTGTATTGAGATCTGGTTTGAACTATAAAACAAGGATCAATTTTTGGAAATAGGAGAGATGAATCTCTTGATTCTTTGGATTGATCTTTACTTTATGTCCAAAGTAAAAAGTTTTAGGATATCTTAAGGATCAAGATGATGATATGGTGATGATGATGAATGATATAAGGAATGGATGATGAGGATGTTTTTGGCTTTTGATAAATCTTGAATGAGATACTAGGATTTTAGGACTTGCAGATTTTGATTTTTTATTTGATTTTGGGATTTTGTCCTTGATTTTGATTGTTTTGATTTTGAAGAAAAAGACCCTAAGATGTTGGATGATGATCTAAGGGATAGCTTTGTTCAAAGGACGATGATTTGAATATGTGTAGGGAGAAGGATGCATCTACCCACACCTATTCAAACAAGATGATAATTTAGCTAAGCATACGAAGAAGGATGCATCTACGTATACCAAGCTAAACAAGATGATTTTGATGACTTTGACTAAGCATATGCAAAAGGATGCATCTACACATACCTAGCCAAATGTGATTTTGATAATGTTTTCAAGGATTTAGTCTCAAGGATTTGATGATGTTTGATTTTTCCCAAAAGGCCTAGCATTTAAGGGATGATTTCAAGATTTTCCGAAAGGTGATGGTGAGATGATGTTTGTTTTGATGTTTTGGAAGGATGGATGAAATGATTTTTATTTAATTTTGATCCTAAGATGAACCTAAAAAAGACACTTTGTTTGCCTAGACCTAGGTATTGAAGAACATGCAAATGCTTCCTATAGACCTTTATGACCAAAGAATGATTTAGTTTGAACACACATTTTTGGATTTTGAAACAATGATCTTTGCTTTGGATTTTGAAATCATGAGTTTTCAACACACATGAAAGTTCATTTTTCTTAGCTTTGCTTAATGGCTTTATTTTACCAAAAACACTTTCTTATGATTGAGTTTTCAAACTAAGATGTCCAATGTCTTAATTTCCTCAAACCCCACAAGATATGTTTTGTGGAAATTTGGTGAACTTAAGGCAAGTGTTTTCCTATTGTTTACTTAAGGAGACAAATCGAGATATAATCCAATGTTTAGAAACCTTTAAGGACGTAAATCCGAAGGGAAAGCAATAACATATAGATTGAGTCAATGGTATTTGTCTCCAAAAGGGTTTGAAATTTGGATGATGTTAAGTGTTTTTTTTTTAGATGTTTTCGACCAAGCAATATATTTTGTAACCCAAGAATAAGTACAACCCTATGGATGTGTAAGACAATATTTGTTGGATTCCCACTTGGACAAGTCTAGCTACGCTTATCTCTAGTGAATGGTTAGATGCTTGACCCCACTGGCTCCCCTTCACGACACTCACTCATACGGGGCAACCAAGCATCAACACCCATGAAAATCCCATGGCATCTTTTCCATTTCTACTAAAAGACCGTACAAGTGTGGGGTGGCTTCAGAACGACTGTTCTTGCACCAACAAATAGATTAAAGGATTTTGGAAAATTCTAGCACATGGGTTTTAATAAGGACTTTCCGTTCGTGGAGATTGACCCATATGATAAGAGTCCCCTTTCAAATCCATCTTGTCAAAATCAACTGCGTGATATTGATGTTTCTTCCAATATCCACATTTATATCCCGGTTAGAAATACTCTTGGCTTTAGAGTGTTACTGGTTGAGTCGTTCCCTTGGGTGAGTAATTTTTCCCCAAGGCAGGCCCTTTAGGATAAAAAAATGCGAGTGAAAACAAAATCTGTAATTCGATCAATCTTTGATGGCAACAAAGAGAGAGAATATACGCAAAAATTCCCCCACTCACACTCGCACAAGATCTTGTTCAATTTTAAACCCAAATCGAAGTGTGGAGGTGATTGCTTTGTCTCAACCCAAAGTCATGAAAAAGGCCTTTTAATTCTCAAGATCGCTATAAAGCGCGAGAGAAGCGCATACGTCCTTTTTCAATGCCTTTAGTTTAAGTAAGCCTTCACAAAAAACAAAGTTACACTTGTTCTTTTTCAATCCACAAAGCAAAATGTGAGTTCATTTTTAGCACCAAATGACAAGTGAGAGACATTTTGTTCAATTTGTTAACCAAAAACAAACTTTAGTATGTTGTTGATTCTATTGTTCATTTTAGCCCTTTGCAAGAAATAAACAAAAAGATTCTTTTTAAACCCAAAGGAAGTTAGTATCCTAAGAAAGAAGTGCTAATAATTCCTTGAAGAAGTGTTAAACAAACACTAAAGTGTTTAAAAACACTTTGATTCGATGGAATATCATCATCATGCTCCTCCTTCCTTTTTTTTCGATTTCCAACCTACAAGTGAGAAAAACCAGTCAGATTCTAGAAAACACAGAAGTTAAAAACCAGAAAACAAAATATAAATTGATAATCAATCAAAAGGCAAGTGCTAAAATTAAATTTTCCCCTTTTACTCCCTTCCAACGTCGCAACTCGTAACTACATCACAGTTTGATTTTTGAGTGGTGCCCTCACAGCGCCACTTACCAGTTAGCATCACTTTGTGTCGGGAGAAAGAGATCAACTGTGTCGCACTTTTCACCCAACATCACAGTTTGATAAATTTTTGAAAATTCCTGCAAGTCAATGAGTCCAGTGGTGGAGTTAGAAATTCAAATATTTTGGCGGGATGAGTCCAGCGTCGCGGTTTTAATTTTAACCGCTGCCATATAGCAATGCTAAGAAGTCAGCGGTGCCAAAATAGCGACATTGAGCTCCCAGCGTTGGATTTTTCTGTGTGAGTAAAAAATGTGGAAATTTTGAGAAAAACGGATTGAAAGTGAAATGCTGCCCTCCTTCTAGCGCCAAATGTGTGAACCCCAACCTTGATACCTGCAAAACAACATGAATAAACAAGTTAGACAAGAGATTAACAAGGATTCCTCACGAAATCCATTTGCAACTTCAACCTAGGAAGAAAATAATGAAGAACTCAATGAAAATTCCAAAACAAAGATTGAATCCTAATTAGAATAGCAAACACATGATCCCATGGGGGAATTGGTGCCAATTTGATGTGAAAATTGGCCCTTTCACAATTCCTAAGATGCAAAACTTGATGTTTTGATGAAGATTTGATCCACTTTGTTGATGTTGAAGAGTGCTCCAAGCTAAAATCTGCAAAACCTAACTATGATTCAAGAATTATTGATGAAATTTGATGGATATTTGAGCATGGTAACTTTGCATAATTTTTGGATGGATAAATGAAGAGATTAGCCTCTTATTTATAGAATTTCAAGATGGATGAATGTCCAAATTTGAGCAATGTGGGACTAACATTCATCCAATGGCAAGATGCCACTTGTCAAGCTATCAATGGATGGAGGATGTGCAAGATTTGGGGCTTGTGCCAGTAAATGCATAATTTTGAATTTCAAATTTATTGAAATGACATGTAAGAGGGAAGGGAAAATGTAATAAATGCCAATTGGCTCAAGTAAAAGGACATGTAAGATGAATTTATTGCCTTGTTGGATGTACATGTTGACTTGGAATTTTTGAATTCAAATTGAGAGAATATTCCAAAAGATGCCTTGTGAGGAAAATAGAGATTTAATAAATGAATTAAATCTATTTTCATGTGCAACTTGCATTATCTAGAGGATGGGACATGAGATGAGATTAAATTAATGAAGGGTTAATTAATTTAATGAGAGAGGTTAGATGATGTGACCTATTTGACTCAAATTTATGGATTTATTTAAATCAAATAAGAGAGGAATATGATAAGAGGCTAATTAAATAAGGATTTTGATTTATTTAATTAAAAGAGATGGTGTTAGATTAAATCAAATAAGGTTTTAATTTATTTAATTTAATGGATAGACTTTAGAGATTTAATCAAATAAATTGATTATTTAATTAAATAGGGATAATTAGATCAAATGGTTTATTCAATTAAGAGAGGAATACTAATGAATTTAATCAAATAAGGGGATTTGATTAAATAATTAGACCAAGAGATGATTTAGGAAGAATCAATGTTAGTAAGTCAGGATCAGATGCACGATGTCAATCAGTATATTTTACGTGTATACACACTCAAAAATACACTTAAGTAGGGCCGAAAAGTGCTTTAAGGGGACATTTAAACATAAGAAAGGGTTGAATTAGTGAGGAAAAGTCTAGAAAAGTGTGAGAGTTTGTTACAACTCTTTACAACACTTTGAAATAAGACTTGGTACATGATAAAAAGAATTCATTTAAGTGAATTATAATGAAAGGGTCCTAGAAAAGTGTGAAAGTGGGTTAGAACACTTTACAACACCTTTTCAAGACATCCTAGAAGTCTTTAATGATTCTCAAGATTCCAAGATCTAATGTGAATGTGTTGGCCACATTACAACATTAAATCTAGGAAAAATCAAGCCAAAGTCCATAAGAAATACTCAAGTGAGCATAAAAATGTCCAACTATACATTTTTTGGTCACACATTAAGCCCCCATTTTAGTGAGAGGGTGAAATTGCTTCAAACTCATGCTAAAGTAGCCCAACATGCACATTGAGAGAAGTCCAAATGCACTCATGTCAGTAAGATGAGACAACAATAATCAAGAGGGTTGATCAAGCCCCCAGGATTATGATCCCATGGTAAACCAAACATAAACACAAAGGAACACACTTGAAAATGATGAAAAGTAATGAAATAAAGGTTTGATCATTTTTCCAGCCCATTGCGGATCAGATCTAGGATGTTTGATTGGAACAAGAAATGTGTACTCACTCTGGGGCAATAGAACTCATGGCTTTCCATCAAGCGAGAAGGCCCAAGTATACTCACTTTGGGGCTATGAAATTTTTGGTTATCTACAGGGTGAGAAATCCACAAGGTGGCTATGGGGAAAAGTCATGCCTCAGAATGGGCTTCCTGCTCAAAATATCAAAGTTATACCTCTTGATAACTTTAATAAGGTGCCACAAAGGACAATGTCATTTCGTACTTTTTGAGACAAGCAAAGCTTCATATGCTTAGAACTCATGAACAAATGCAATGGCACCATAGGCACGCAAGTTGTGTTGTGCAAGGTGGCCATATAAATGAAAAATGCAACATGTAGAAGAATTTTCAAAGGAGTCTTTCTTAGTTCATGTGAGGTCTTTAACTTAGGGAAAATTGTGTCTAATGTCTCCAAGAGAGAACCAATCAAAGGATAGAATATACACAACTTAGGGGATGCAGTGTGTCACATCAGGCCACTAAGAGGAATGTAATATGCTAAGATAGATCACGCTCATGAAAGACACCACACCCAATGTCATCCACAAAGCGACAAATGTATCATATAAAGTAACAAGGCTACACCAAGAACCAAGAAAAGGAAACATGAAAAATGAATAATGTCAATGTATGACCCCACTTTAAAGGAATTGCTACACACCGTTTTGTGAGCAATTACTTTAAAGTAGAAAATGAAAAATGCAAAAAGAAACAAGACATGAGAGCCAACTTGGAAAGCCCCTATGTCAAGTCATACATTTCTGAGTAAGGTTGTGTCATGTGAAGGATAAAGAAACAAAAGAAAGAGGGGTTTCCCCCAAAAATGAACACACCAAACACATAAGGGATCTATGGATTTGGGGTCATTATGTTCTTTGCTGCAATGTTTTGATTAGAGAGCACATAACTATCATCATTCCCCAAATACAAATAGAACTGGAAGAATGACACAAAAAGAGCGAAAATAAAATAAAAAGAAAGATCCTTTTTGGGTCAACATGGAAGAGAGATAAGATATCTCAATGCTTTACATCGTCCCCAAATGGAAAAGAAAAATGAAAAATGAAAACAAAAAGGTGAAAGAAAATAAAAAAGATTTTGATTCAACATGTGAGAGAAATTTTGGTCTCAATGCCTTGCATCATCCCCAAAAGGAAAACATAAGCCAAAAAGGAAAAGACAAGTGAAAAATAAAAGGAGGTCTTGTGGGTCAATATGGAAGAGACATAGGGCATCTCAATGCTTTGCGTCATCCCCAAAAGGAAAACAAAAAAGTGAAAAAGAAGATAAAAAGACCTAGTGGGTCAACATGGAAGAGACATAGGGTGTCTCAACACTTTGTGTCATCCCCAAAAGAAAAAAACAAAAGTGAAGAAGAAGATAAAAAGACCTAGTGGGTTTACATGGAAGACATAGGGTGTCTCAACGCTTTGCGTCATCCCCAAAAGGAAAACATAAAACAAAAGCGAAAGGAAAAATAAATGTAAAAGATATAGAAGAATGAAGGTAAAAATAAAATAATGTCACAAAGAAAGGAGAACATCAAATGACACGTTACAGGAGATCACAATATGCACATACAAACTCAAAAGAAAATAAAAGAAAAATTCCAAAGGCTAGCAAGGTGAATACAAGTCAACCATCTAACAAGTCATTTGCCTCCCAATCATGCTCAAAAGGTGGACAACTGGTTAGAGGGACCAGAGCAAGGGCCAAACTATGTGAACTGCCAGGTTCTACACTTGTTGTAGGATTTTTGTCATTTAAGCTCATGGAAGAGGAAAATAATGTATTCATATCATTATGCACCTCTTCATCTATTTTAGTAATCTCATCATCGTCATCTAGATTAATCACAACAGGAGGACATATGGTGATGTCCAATGACGAGTGTATTATGAGTTGTGGTTTTTGTATTGGTTCATTTTGTTGTGATTGGGAAGGTGGATCATCATGCATTGCTTTTGTCACATGCGGATTTTGATTTTCTTTATTTTCATTGTTTTGTAACATGCAAGCCAAGAGACGATGTCGACACCTACATTCCCTAGCACCATTTTTTTTAATTCTATTTTGAAGTTGTGTGGGTGTATGAGTGGGTTGATCCACCATAGGCTCCTTTTCTTCCCTAAGGGGAGGAACAAAAGGAACCATAGAAGTTGGGTCAATCACTTTATCTTTTGCTTTATACAATGGGGTAAGATAGGGTTGTTATCATTATCGCATGGTCGTTTGGATGATGTGGGGGAAGTTTTAGGTGTTGGTTGATTTTGATGGGTTGGTGCTTCTTTAGGTTGCAACATTGTTTCATCTAGGATAGGAGTATCGAAAGTGGATGGGGACATGTTGCGGAGGGACAATTCGACAATTTTCTTTGCTTTAAACTTTTGGTAAGAAATGAAAAAGAAATATTTGTGAGGTACATTATAGGTTCCATGGACTTGGGCCAAAAGGATTCTTAGGAGAAGTTTCCTTTAGAAGAGAAAGGATTAAAGCCACTATGGTGAACATTAAATATGTCATTTTCAAGCGGAAACTTTAAACATTTGTGTATGACTGAAGGGACAACTTTCATCAAGCGAAGCCATGGATGGCCTAACCACAAATGAAACTCATCCAATTGTGGAATGATAGAGAATGTAACATTCACTGTTTTAGGTCCTATCTGTAATGGAAGAACGATTGATCCTATCATAGGGCAAGCAAAACCATTGTGTGTATTGATCCATGCTCTCGATTTGTCATAATCATCTTGATAAAGATCATTTAATACCAAAAATTCCTTAGTGATCACATTCTCACCATAGGTTGGATCTATGAGTATTCCATTAGTGGGCTTATCATAAATATGGCCAGCTATGTAAAGAGGACCATCAGGAAGATTTAGAAGAATATCCTTAGAAGAAAAATTAATATCAAGATTTTTCTTAGGTTGGCCCTTACGAGGGAATGTGTATCGCACTTACCATTTCCTTTATATGATCAATAGTAGTGTTACCTAGAATAGGATCAAAATGTGCAACATTTGTATGAACATTCATGACATTATTGTGTTGAGTGTCACTAGATTTGAGAAATGACACATTATGTTTAGGCATCCGATTGGTAAAAATATGCAAATTTTGATTTGGTGGGGCAACAGACATATTTCCTTTAACATTAACATTGGAAATAGATAGATGGCTAGAATCAATGAGGTCTTGCACTATGTGTTTAAGACACTTACACTATTCTATATCATGTCCATTTTATCTTTGATAATGGCAATAAGCATTGGGTTGAAAGGTTCGAGGCAAAGGCTTAGTTGGATCAAGTGGTTTAACAATAGGTAAAAAAATCATTTGTTTCTATATAAGTTGGGACATGGTGTTATGAAGAGTGTTTGGTAAAGGTGTAAACTGTCATTTTGGATCTCCATAACTATAAGGTATCGTGACTTTAACAGTTACTACTTGGTTGTTGAGGGGGATTGAACTGTAAGAACCCTTTGTTTGTTTTTCAAAATGGTTGTGAATTATTTGAAGTGCTAAGTTAATATTGTACAGGGTGGCTTGAAGTAGACTTTGCATCATGACTACTGACCGAATTGTGATGATCGTAAAGGGTTGTAAACAAGTGCATAAAGGAGGGAAATGTCATCATGTTCAATCTATCCTGAATGTAACTTTGTAAACTTTCAATGAACATATTTTGGAGATGGGGATCGAGAATCTTGACATCGAGTTGGGCATAAAGTGACTGATAGTGGGAGATGAAATCAATTACTTTTTCATCCACATTTTGTTTGCATCTCATTAAATCAACCAATGTCTTCTTTGGAGTCATATGCACTTGAAAATGACTTATGAATGAATCAACTAGCTCATTGAATGAATGAATTGAATTATTTGGTAAGGATGAAAACCACTCTAAGGTAGTGTCTTTTAAAGTCCTAGCAAATAGTTTGGCCAACAATTGATCATCAAGGACAAAGTCATTGCACAAGGTTGTGTAAGAATTAACATGATTAGTAGGATCACCCTTCCAACCATACTTCTCAAATCTAGGCATTTATATTCCTTGTGGCATCAGTGTTCTTAATATTTCCAAAGATAGTAGGCTGCTTCAGACATAATAGGTTGGTGATCCATTCTGGTTTTGGTTGATGGTGGTTATTTGTTTTTACATGGAGGAGGTGGTTTGGAAAAGTTGTGTGATGAGAGGGTCAGTGTAAGTGGTATGAGGTGGAAGGGAAAGTGGTGATGGAGTGTATGTAGGGGTAGGGAAAGTGAATGGAATGCTAATAGATGGTATGGTGGAAGAGTAGAAAACTTTCGATGCCACAAAAGAAGTAGGAATGCTAGCAGGAATAGTCGAGGAAGGAATCATATTGCTAACCTATTGCATTGTGGTGGTGACTTGAAGAGTGGTGTAGGTAGGTATTGATGCCACTATGGAAGGAGGAGTGTTAAGTCCTCCTTGACTAACCATAGCGTTCACTGGTTGGAATGTGGAAAGAGCATGTTTGTTGTATATCTCAACAATTTGTTTCATAATGTTTAAGCCTTCGTCACTTTCAATCAGGTGATGGATATTTTCTATAGCATGAATCACAATGGTTGAAATTTTTTCAAGACAATTTTTGTTGCAAATGTGCTAAATCCTCATGAATTTTAATGACTTTTTCTTGTGGAATGTGATCATTTTGTGTGTCAATTTGCATATTATTGGAAGGAACAGTATTGCTAAAGGTAGGGTCCATGCCTAATGCACTATTGCCAACACCAGGAGTAGTAGCTCGGGACAACCCAAGGTCCACAATGAGTGTGTTATCGTGGGATGCAAATGAAATGCAAACTAGGAGCAATAAAATGCTAATAACATAAATTCTAGAAATTGTAATAGAGATGCAATAACAAAAATGCAGAAAATGCCCAGAAAATGCTAGAAATTAAATGCAAAATGTGTAGAAGGACTAAGTTGCCCAGTGTGGTGAATTAGTCCTAGTGAGCATATATTTGAGTTTTTTCAAAAAAATTGAATGAAATTTGATGTTTTCCATATGCATAGATGCAACTAAAGTATGAAAATGTAGAATTTTATTGTTTTCCAATGAAAGATGATGCAAAAATGCAAGCTATATGAGCTTTTCACTATTGCAATTTTTAAAACCCTAGGATGCAATTTAAACAATGCAAAACCTAATGCAATGCTAATGCAAGGTAAAACTTGGATGCAAATGCACTTGACATCAGAAAGAAAATGCTTAAAATTCAGGTTCACCAAAATGTGGACACTGATTTTGGGTGTCCAAGATGCTCTAGCACTTCTAGGTTCTTCACCTAAAAGGAGAGAAATGGGACCAAAATGCTAATTTCTACACTCAAGATTAATGTTATGATGGATGTAATGTATATAAATATGATGTATAAATGTAGAAAGATGATTTATTGATGCTAAACCTAAGAAATGCAAAGTGCTGGAAAACATAGTGATGTATGCAAAAACACATAAGAATGAAAGTAAATGATAACAAAATTAAATAGAACTAGAGAGGTGCACCTGGAATCTGAAGTCTGATGTAGAGAGGCTTTGGAATCGTGCATAGTTGACTGGGACACTTACGCTAAGATGGGAAACTTAGTCTAGTTTCAGGGAAAATATGACAGAACAAGAATCTACCAAATGGGTACTCAGAAATGTAAAAATCAATTTTGAGGCCTGGTAGTGGGACTATTTCACCATAGATGATGACTTAGTCCACTTGGGGATTTCTAGAATTTTAGAATAGGATTCTGTAGCTTTCAGTCTATACTTCCTTTCTTGATAGGTTTCTAGATCTAAATCTACAGAAAACAGGTTGAAAGAGGTCTCCAAGCTTGAATTAGGGCTTTGTTGACTTTGATGGATTGTTGACCACTTTTTAACACCAAACTCTGACAAATTTGCATACAAGGTCTGCAAACACACATGCAAAGAGGGGAAAAAGGGTTAAGGGTTAGAGTATAGGTGTTTACCTTGGTCAAACCCCATTTTGGTAATCAAACCCTAGATAATGAAATGAAATAAGAAGAGGATAATAAATAAACAACATGCAATGTCATAAACTTACCAAACCCTTGATGTGTAAATTTGAATATATGCAATGAGGTGCTCCAATGGATGACTTGATTATGCTTAGAGTGCTTGAATTCTTGATAATTGCTTGAATGATTAGATGAATGAATGGGAGGGTTAAAATGAGAGGAAAAACCCTTATTTATACTTGATTTTCCATTATTTCCTGAAAATAATAAATCACAAGCCAACCACAAGGGTAAGAGAATAAAATCCCACCAAGAAATTAAAATTATTTTGATTTTTGTGCCCAGTGGGACTAAGTCGGCCTAGGTGGTGACTTGGACCCACCAGGGCAATTTCACTAGGTGTTGGAAATTAAAGTGCATTAAATAAGGTTTAATGAGAATATCCTAAAAAATACACTTAAGTAGGGTCGGAAAGTGCATTAAGGGGTCATTTAAACATAAGAAAGGGTTGAATTAGTGAGGAAATGTCTAGAAAAGGGTGAGGTTTTGTTACAACTCTTTACAACACTTTGAAATAAGACTTGGTAAATGATAAAAATGGGACATTTAAGTGAATTATAATGAAAGGGTCCTAGAAAAGTGTGAAAATGGGTTACAACACTTCATAACACCTTTGCAAGACATCTTAGAATTCTTTAATGATTGTCAAGGGTCCAAGACCTAATGCGAATGTGTTGGCCACATTACAAAATTAAATCTAGGAAAAATCAAGCCAAAGTCCATAAGAAAGACTCAAGTGACCATAAAAATGTCTGACTATACATTTTTTGGTGACACATTGTTGTTGAAAGTTAATGTCTTTGTATTCTTGGAGATTTGTCATAGTAGATTATGGGGTTTTCATTTCATCTTGTTGTGATTATGTTGGAAAGGGGAAACTATAAACAATGGAGAGATGGTATCATAAAACATCTCAGATGGCTTCATTTGTTTCCACATTTATATAATCTTGTTCCCCTTCCTTGTACTGATAGTAAGAAATTTGCGTGGAATTGCAAAAGGGGTCATTTCCTAGGAGTTATTGTAATGCATATTGATGATGTGACTTTGAATGCTATTGATCATTTTGAGTGTCCTCATATTCTTTAGACTAAAATTTGGGAAATACAATGAGATCTTGATACTTAGCTACTCCCAGATGATCTTGTTTTAGATTGTCTTGTGCCTCTTCATTTTTTAGATAGGATACCCTATGATCATGCTACTATGCAAGAGTTTGAAGTTTTAGAATACTTTGAATCTTTAGATGAGGATGACAAGGGTTCTTTAGATTCTCCTTCTTTTCCATCATGGACAGTTGATGTACCTTCACCTTCAGTGATTTATTGTGTAGAGTCATTGATTGAGGCTCCTATTATTCCTATTCATTAGGACCATTCATCTTGTGTTGGTGATTCAAGTGATTCATCACAACTAGTATCTCATTGTATTCTTGATTAGGATTCGTATTTTTCGAACATTGCTTTATTGTTCCTTGAATCTCACATTTCTAACTTGGAAGACACATTTGAGGGTATATCCCTTCTAGTTGATGATAGTTGTGGTACAAATATTGTCACTCCATCTCAGTATTTGGATAATGTTCAACATCAGGTTTAAATGGTACTTTATTTTTCACCTTCTATTGTGATTGGGCATATTCCTAATTGGGCTATGGCATCATCTTCCAAGGTCTTGGTGACACATGAAAAAATTTCAGAGACATCATCATACATCTTCATGCTTCATTCTTTCAATTCCTATCTAGAATGGGAAGCATACTTGCATTTGTACCTAGTTTTGTTTCTTCCAAAAGGGAGACAAGTTGTTTGTCAACATTGGATCATGTTTTGTCTTTAATCACTTACCCTTTTTTTAGGTGATTACACATTGTGGGGGGCTATATAGTCTCTCTCTTTCCCTCTTATGGGGGGGGCATTGATTCTATATGTACATGATGTATGTAGTCCTTGTGGGGTGTAATTGAGTCCTCCATCCATGCATATTGCCTTGTTTTTCTTTTCTCTTTTGGAGAGGGGTTTTTTCCCATAGGGTTTCTCATTTTCTCTGGTTGTGAGATCTATTTTCTTTTATGCATTGTAAATGGGTACCTAACATGGTTCTATAGTTGAGACCCATATTGCATCTTCATTTTACATAATAATCTCCCTAAGTTGCACTTAAGGGGGGGTGTTAGGGTAAATAGGATATTTACCATGCTTAAGTTTACTTAGGCATATTGCACTTAGTTTATTAGTGCATTTAATCATTAGGTGGTTCTTTCCCATATCAGGTAGTTTACTCACTTGTCATATTTTTCTTGCCTTTATAAGTCACTTTGTACATTATATATTACATCTCATTAATTCACTCTTTGTTTTGTGAAATGGCCTTGTGTTGCCTCTCTCACTTTCTGTGAAGGTTATTTTTGTAGATGATATTCCTAGGTTATTTTCTCTAACATCAACTATCTTACAAGATCATGAAAACAAGGCTACAAAATTTATTTCCAACTTTCAGGAGTTGGTCTCTTGGGAGCTGAAAGTGCAAAAATTGAAGAACATAACCCATAAATCAGTTTTCAGAAACCCTAGCAAGGACCCATTCGCCACCTTGGGTGAATGAGTCCTCAATGACCCCTGAAACAACATTTTTCAGCAAGGTACACATTGTTTCAACATCTTAAAACCTTAATTTTTGTTGTTATAATAGTTAGGATTAATTTTTAATTGTTCTTTATGCATTATATCCTTCATAATTGAATGAAACATCACAAGAAAAATTAGGTTTCTCCATTTGGTTGATCCTATTTGGGGGAACCTCTTTTTCTATGTTTCATTTTGGTGAACCCGGTCCCTTTGAACATTTTAATTTCTAATTTGGAGTACATTAAATCCATAGATCTTAGTTTGCAATAGTTTGCATTACTTACATTGCATTTAGGGTTCTTTCATTTTGCATTAGTGAACATTGCATTTAGGGTAAATTTGCATGTTTGCATTGCTTATATTCACTAAAAATTAGAAAAAATTCCCTAGATCTGATTTAGTTTTACATTTTGTTAACATTGAAATCATCATTCAAACATGTAAATTCAAATTGCATACTACATTTAGTCACCTTATTCAGCATTTAATCATAGTAAATACTGCATTTAGATCTCCTAAATCTATTACAAAATTAATTGTTATAGACCTAAGACAACAAACATATAGGATTAACTCCGAAAAATAGAAATCAAACTCAGAAAACCCTAAACTGGGACCCATTCACCCAAGGTGGTGAATGATTCCCTATACACATTGATCAACAAAGTTTCTGAGTATTTTCTGGGGTTTTATTTGCATTTCTATTCTTTTTAAAAGCCTTGATTTGGGACCCATTTTCCATTGGGCGAATGAGTCCTTGGAGGCCTACAAAAACCACTTTTTATGATCTTTCTGGTGGTTTTTTTTACTTCCTAATCTTGCTAGTAAACTATAGTATCAATCTGGAAAGTTTCAAGAATTTTTGTTTTATGCATCTAGGTCAAAATCATCCATTTAGTGTAGTCATTCCAAAAGCATTTCAGTAGTAAAAATCATCAGACTTGAAAATGTTTACATTTTTGAAATTTTGCATTTTTTCATACACAATGTTTTTTTGAATCAAGGTTTTCACTTTCAACATGTGATGTTTTTGTTTGAAATTGGTTCAAAAACACATTGGTAAAGACACATCAAGCATATACAACTTAGGCTATGTAGGACTATATTTGTTGAATTCCCACTTGGATTTTACTCCAATTGCACTTACTTATAGCGGATGATTAGATGCTTGACCCCACTGGCTCTCCTCCACGACACTCACTTCTATGGGGCAGCCAAGCATCAATACCCATGAATCTCTCTTGGCATATTTTTCATCTATACTAAAAGCCGCAAGAATGTGGGATGACTTCAGAACGACAGTTCTTGCACCAACAAATAGATTAAGGATTTTGGCCTTGCTACAACAAAGGGTTTTAATATAGGAATTTTGTTCATGGGGGATCATCCATGCTGTAAGAGACCATTTTTTTCCTTCTTGTTGGAACAATCCTCGTGATACTTGAACTTTCCCCAAGTACCCACATTTATATCCCGATTGGAAGCCGCTTGAATTTAGCATGTTACTGGTTGGGTCGTTCCCTTGGGTGGTTACTTTTTCCCACAAGGCAAGCCCTCTAAGGATAAAACAAAAGAAAATGGGTCTGACTTTTTGGTCACCTAGTTAAGGGGAGAGCATATGCCTACCATTCATCAAGCATGAAAGACATGGTGTTCTTTATCCTTTCTATTTAATCTAGATACCTATCTTAAGCAAAAGAAATCATTTAAATAGCTCCAGCCCCTGCATAAATCATCAGTAGTTTGATAAATTTGTCTTTAATCAATGTATTAAAGTACCTGCAAGCAGAAAACACAAATCAGTTCACAGATTTTGCAATTTTAACCCAATGTGCTAAAACAATCATCATATGCGCTAAAACATCAATGCGCTACAAGAACTACCCAATGCACTAAAACACTCCTTGTATGCGCTAAAAGATTTGATGGATGCACTGAAAAAAGTATCAGATGCGCCAAAATAGACACCTAATGCACTGGAAGATTCCACAGATGCACTGAAATAGAACTCGTATGCGTCGAAAGATTTATTGTATGCACCAAAAGAACTCACAGTTGCGCTAAAACATCTCTTCTAGCCTGTTTACACAAAATTTTCTAGAAAATTGTTAGAAATGGGGTTTGGCCCCACAATGGGTGCCATTTTGTGTGTGTGTGAAATGTGGGAATTGTTAGTAAATCAACACAAACCTTAATGAAACGAATTATATCAAAGATTTGAATCGAGTAAACTACTCTATTTTGCAGCTAAACAAATCTTGTAAGAATGTCTCATTATCCTCTATTCTCAAGGATTTATTAAACCATTTGTCCCTCAGATTTTTGTGTGCACTATGGTTGTTAAAATGACAACTTGAGAAATGAGATAATAGTCAACATGCAAGCCAATTAAATTCCTACATGAAACTATATGATGAAAATGATAATGGATACTATGATGAATGGATGATGGTGTTATATTATTCGAGGTAGATACTATGGTATGGAGCTAGGATGATTCTACATATGCTCAAATGCTAACTATGAATATGCTAATCTAAAATGCAACTATGATATAAAGGATGACATAAAATGCAACTATGAAGAAAAGTGTGATTCTAAGATCTAACTATGATGCAAAACATGATATGAAATGTAACTATAAGACTCCAAAATGCTCCAATGCTCAAATGATATTCTTGCATGATAACTCTACTCAAATGTGTATGCAAAATACAATGGAAAAGGGTTGTATTTATAGGATTTTTCCAAGCATCTTGTGATGTGGCAATGATCGATGGTCTAGATTCAAACAAGAGGAATGAATGGTGGAGATGGAGAGAATCAAGAAGGTTTCCTCTTGACCAAAGACAACATGCCAAATGGATGGAGGAATCTCTTAACCAAAGGCAATATGCCAAATGTATGGAAGAATAAAGTGTGGGAAGAAAAGACCATGTGTTTGAAAATTGGTTGAAGAAGTGTGTGAGGAATAAGCCATGTGTTTGAAAATAATTCTAATTTAAAAATTAGAATTATTTAATTTCATGTGACCTTGGTGAGGTGGCATAAAAAGTTGTAGATTGTGCTTGAATTCCTAATCCAGGATTAGTGAAACTTAATTAAATAAAACAAGCTTATGAAATATGTTTATTTAATTAAATTAGAAGAATATGATTTTTTTAGATTTGAAGAATTAGAAAATATGAAAAATATAAATAAATTGAGAATTTAGTTATACGTAGTTGAATATTGATTAAATAACTAGTATTAAATTAATTAGATGTCATGACAGATTTTAGGTGTATACATTTTTCGCCTCTTTGAAGTAATGTGTTTACACAATGCTTCAAAGAAAAATTTGATACCGATGCAGATAATTTTATTTTTTTTCGATGCTCCAGATGTTGATTTTTTAGATATTGATGGATATATGCCCCCTTAGGAGATAAATCAGTGAATTTTGGAACTTTTAGGATTTTTGGAAATTTTGATGATTTTTCGATGATTTGATAACGATCTCAAACTTTTATGCTTCAAAAATGATTTATCTCCCGAAAAATGATGTAGAAGTCAGCAAGTGATTATCTGATTAATTAAGGCCCCTTTGAAAAATAAAAATAAAACAACCCCATAAAATGCCACTTAATTAACCTTTAAAAGGTTAAAAAGTTGATTAGAAAGGTCATTTGTGCACTTTGCAATTTGAAAACTTTGTGAGTGAGATTCATTGAGCAAAATTGGAGTACAATGGTGATCCCTTACCACACGCACCAATTCAAGTGAGTTAGGTGAGACAACTGCCCAACAACGTATGGACCTCTGGTGAGTACCTCGAAAACTACCTCATATTTCATGCATTATGTTTTTTCCTCCCTTTTTCATTTGAATTCAATTTTAAAATGTTTTAGCGCATTAGGAGACCAGAATAGTGCATACATAGATTGTTATAGCACATTGACTAGTCTAATGCATAGGGTTACCAATGTAGCGCATAGGATCAAGTAGCGCATAGGTGACCCGAAGTAGCACAATCATGAACTGTTTTAGCGCATAGGGAAATTAGATTAGCGCATTGATTAAATGTTTTAGTGCATCGGGTATTTTGGCACATTGGGACTCTATTCCAGCGCATTGGTGAAATCTTTTGGTGCATAGAGTAATTCAGTGCATAGAAGGTTTGTTTTAGCACATTGATGGATTTCTCTAGTGCATAGAGTTTTCTAGCACATAGAAAGAATATTCTAGCGCATTGGTGAAGTTTGATGATTTTCTTGTTGAGATTCCTTGATTTTGATGATGTGTGATCACGTCAGTCATTGTGTTGATGATGATTGATGATTTTGATAGGTTATATGCCCATTGATCTCATGATAGGTGAGATTCAATGGTAGGATGATGATAATTGACCTCATGATAGGCAAGGATCAATTATAGGTTGATTGATTTGATAAACCTCATGATAGGCGAGGTTGAGTTGATTGATTTGATTCTCACGAGATTTGATCAAAGTCTCACCAAAGCTGATTAGATTGATACGTTGATTGATTTGGATTGATTGATTGATGTTGGTTGATGTTGGTTGAATGATGGACTGACTTTCAATTTTGTGATGATAGGAGCCTTTGAATAGTTTACAGATTAGAGAGTGGTTCACGAGAACTTGGGATCTGATTCACCATTTGACACAGCCCAACACAACCATTATTACATGATGTGGGTTGTCATCTCTCATCGATATGCCCCAGATCAGGATCAACAGGGGTTATTGATAGCCTTAGTTGAGAGATGGCACAATGAGCATAACACTTTCCATTTGTCCACTGGTGAGATCATGATGTCTCTTGAGGATGTATACTGAATTCTGCGGATTCTGGTGGTTGGAGAGATGGTCATATATGATGCACATGAGTAGGGTAGGACCGATGCGCTGCGCTAGGTATTTCAGGATGATATGATCAGTGGTTAGGAGATTTCATGGAGGGATATGGTTGATGCATACGCTACTTTGTTGTTTGTATTAGCTGGTTTCATTGTAGGGTTCCTTTGTCCTAACTGCAGGTTAAAGGGACTCTCAGTTGGATGGGGAATAATCTTAGAGGGTATGATTGTGCATGGGATGAGATATGCATGGGGTTGTTGTATGCTAGCCCATCTTTACCATGATCTTCACCAGGTGATCTACCTTCAAGGGGATAGTCTATCTGTGGGGGTCATGCTGCTCCAGGTCTAGGCCTGGGAGCATATAGCAGTCAATCGGCCTATGGGAGACAGACAGAGGCCAGCCCTAAGGCCCTATGTTCACATCTATGCAGGTTGACTTGCTCAGCCTAGGTTGGGCAAGTTGGTGTATTGGAGGAGGGTGTTGGATGATCTGGAGGTAGTGATATGGCGGCCATATGTTGATTGTGAGCAGTGGCCCAAGGATGACATGGAGATGTTGTATTTGTTTCAGTCAATGCACTAACTCATTTGACTGCAAAATCTGACGAAAATATCTGACGAAAGATGTATAATTTGATGTATTGTCGGGATTTGATCTGTAATTTTCAATTTTTTCAAATTTTATCCCCGACATTCGTCGAAATTTTGACAAAACCCAGGTTCGTCGAAATTTCAATGAACAGTCTCGTTGAATTTTGACAAACATTCAAAATCAGAAAAAAAAAAAAATTGTGGTTGACATAAATAAAAGTGAGTTCGCCTATTTATTGCGACAGTGTTTTGCTATACTTGTGAATTTTCTCTACTTGCAACAATTTGTGGAGAACTAAGGACAATTTGCTTGGGAAAAATTAGAAAAAATTCAAGAAGATATTGCCAGGTTGAGGGTAGTCATTGTATTTTTCTAGAATCCATTTGTGAAGTCAAATTTGTACTTCTATGTTTGAAAATCATATTTTAAAGCAACATCTCATCAAATTTCATTTTTAGACTTGTGCATTTTGAGAATTTCATTTCCAGATTTTGTTGTGCAAGTTCAATATTATTCTGATTTTAGGAGTCTAATGGTTGGAAATCATAGTAAAATCAGAATTTAATAAGTTATGGAATTACCATTTTAAAGTGTTTTTTGGGGTCATTAACTTCAGGGTATCTTCTCTTTTGCAGGGGTGGTTGCATGCCAAATTTTTTTGGTGTAAAATATCAGAATTATAATATTTTTTTACCTATCTATGATTAAAAATTATTGGAGTGTGAGTTTGATATTTTTTGAAGATCTAAATATTCAAGCTTGGTTAAGAAAAATCATGTCATATAATATTAGTCTAGAACAAAATGAAGAGATAGTTTGTAGAATGTGGGCTAGATTGAAAAGAAAGGGTGATGGGAAATGTTATTGTCCTTGCAATAATTGCAAGGGCTTAAAGACAAGAAGACTTTTAATCACAAAAGTTGAGAAACATTGTAGGAAGCATGGTCATGTTGAAGGGGGGCATGCTTATCGTCCAATGGTAAGTTGTTCATTATATGTATTTATATTGATTGAATTTCTAAATGTTTATATCGTTTTAACATTTTTTATAAATATATAAAAAATCACTTGATCATGATCATGGTTTATTTGTGTCTATGTGGTTTTGCAAGCGGAGGAACATGGAGCTGTGAATATCGAAGATGAAGTTAATGATCCTATGGAAGAAGATGATCATGCGCTAGAAAACACAGTTGAAGATGATGGTACAAATACATTGATCCATGACACATTTAGTGGCACAACTGATCGTGATGATCGAGATGAATTTGATGATGTTCATGATTTACCTATACTTGAGAAGGAATACGAGCCCCTTTATGAAGGCTCCCAAACAACTCTTCTCTCTGTTGTATTGTTGTTGGTGAACTTGAAGGTTATGAATGGTTTATCCAACATAGAAATCTCACGGATGTTAAGGTATGTCATATATGTCATCTTTTTTCATCTATTTTAATTGTTGTTAGTTCATCACTAGTAAATAAAGGATGAAATATGTACAATTAATATTATTTATATTAACAAATTATTTTTTGTTGTAGATTAATTGGTGAATTTTTGTTACCACTATCAAATATTTTACCTTGCTCATACTGAGATTTATCTTGCATTATGAAATATATTGGAATGGAATATCAAGCAATAGATGCATGTCCCAATGATCATATTATATATCATAAACAACATGAATTTGCAACAGAATTCCCAGAATGTCATATCAGTAGATATCGAACAGATCAACTAAAAAAAAGGTGCCTCGCAAGGTTCTTCGTTATATTCTCATTATTCCACGTATGCAATGATTATTTAGGTGTGAAAGATTAGCACAATTTATGGATTACCATGCACATAATAGAAGTGGAGATGACATTCTTCAAATGCCTACAGATGGTTCTACATTTAGGGACATGGACGAAAAATGGCCACACTTTAAAGAAGAACCTCGTAATCTCAAGCTTTCATTGGCAGCAGACGGTGTCAATCCATTTGGAGAGCTGAGATCTATTTACTTGGTGTGGCCTGTTTTTGTTATCAACAATAACATTCCTCCATGGATGTCAATAAAGAGGGAGCACATCATGTTGGCAATGATTGTCCCAGGTATTTTCTTACATGATCAATTTTCTTTAATGTAGTAGCATCTCATTTGTCTTATTTGTTACATAATGACTTATATTTTTTCATTTAATAGTTATGTACATTAATTTGTATATGTTGCAGTAAAATGGTTATAATAATTATGTAATGTTTATGTTCATTCAACTAGGTAAGTACCAAGTTAAAGATATGAATGCATATATCGAGCCTCTTATCGACGAGTTACTAAAGTTATGGAATGGTGTCACTATGTATGACGCCTCTAGACCAATAGGACAAAGACTGTTTCAATTCCATGCAATGCTTGTATGGAAAATTCATGATGCCCCAGGGCTAACACATTTTTTTGGTATGTTATAATGTTCGACTGCACTTTAACGATATTTAATTTTATGAAGTAGATATCATGCATGTTTTTTAAATAATCTATTCATTATATATAATTATAAAAATTGACATATTTAATCCAATTATATATGATCTTCCAGGTCTTCAAACAAGGGAAAATTTGCATGTCCATTTTGTGGTCCAAAAATGAAATCTCGTTGTTCAAAAAATTTAAGAAAAGAAGGCATTTGATGATTATAGGCACTTCCTCCACATAAATCATAAGTATCAAACTACTGAAAAACATCTTTTCAATGGGAAAGAAGAGACTACATCAAAACCACGAAGAATGACACCTCGCCTATGGAAGTTGTAATATAATAGAATTAATCGTCAAGGTTATTCATTGGATCAAATTGTTTATCTATCATATATGATACATGTTTGGAATTTATATTTCTATATTGTGTTGTTTTTACTCATGATGTAATTGACAATGATTGCCGTTGTTATTTTTTTAACTTATATGCTTCATGAAGGTCATTAAGGCATTAATGGTCGGCTTCTGCAGGGACTGAAAAGTTATCCCAGACAATTTAGTAGGTTTCCCTACTATGAGAAGCTACAAATTGTGCATTTGTTTGATACAATGCATATTGGAAAGAATATAATAGAAACATTATGGAAAATATTGGATGGAAGGCATGACAAAGAAAAAAATTTCAAAATTTGTAGTGACATTCAAGAAGCCAATCATGCAATGAAAAATTTCATTCAATTGAATAGCAATGGAGACAAAATTAATATAAGTTCCCTTCCTTGGTTATTAATGGAGCAGCAAAGCAATGCTATAAAAGAAGTCATACGAAAAATTCAATTTTCCATAGGATTTGCTGCAAACATAAATAATATCATGACAAAGAAAGGTGAATTTGGGTCAGGGATGAAAATGCATGATTGGCATACCTTCATTAAGGTAATTATTCTAGTATATTATATACACTTGTATACTGCATGTACTTTTCAGTGTATTATGTTTACTACTTTTGGAAAAATAATGAAAAGATCATTTTATAATTTTTGCAGTACATTCTACCTCTATCTCTCCCATACAATTTTGACAACAATGTCAAGCAAGTTATATATGATCTTGGAAAATACATGAGGTAAGTAGCGATATTTGTTCAATTCGTTGTATAGATCTAATAATTTCCATTTGTTTTACTTGTTATGTAATATATTGTATATTTTTGTTAAATCTCGTTAATATATTTGCGCCTCAAATCACTTGTAGATGGTTATCATCTAAAGAAATCCATAAAGAAGATATAAATTATTGGAAGAGATAAATTCCTCATCTAATGTGTGAAATGCAAAAGTGTCTACCTTCAAAAAAATTCAATGCACAAGAACACCAAGTTGAGGAGATTGAATTGTGTGGACCTGTACACGCAAGATCAATGTGGATGGTTGAGAGGCACTTGAAATTTTTGAAGGCTTTGGTTAGACAAAGATCACATCCTGAGGGTTCTATGGTGGAGGGATATATGGTATACCAGACCATGGTGTACATTAGTGAATATTTTCCTAAGTTTACAGCAAAGATGCATGTAGATCGCATTTAGGATCCCAACTCCATTAACAAATTCGAAGGGGAGTACCTGATGGGGAAAGGTAGATTGAGGAAAGTGAGAGGTAATTATAAGATGGTCATGGACATTAATTAGAATACATTTTACATATGGTTTTTATGTATATTGTAATTATTTAATTATTAATCTTCAGTATACATCAATTATAAATTAAGGTCATATACCGTGGTAATTAAATAATTATACGTTGTTTGTAAATTTCAATTTTTTTTGATATAGTTGGTCGAGAGTGGGATGCACTAGATTTGTACATCACAAACAATATTGATTGGATTATGGGATGGATTGAACGATGTCAACAATCTAGTCGCGCATTAACATGGGAAGGTGTGGCTTCATTGGTTAAAGAAGCTCATCGTAATGGAGATTCCAATGTTACACAAAGAGAAATTGATTTAGCATATGGTTTAAGAGATAAAAAGGTACGTATAAATATATTAATCACCCATATTATTTAATTATTTTTAATTATATTGATGTATATATGATGTAGAGGATCCAACAATAACACCAACAACATCATTTCATGAGGGTAAATCAAACCCAATCAGAATCAGGAGAAGATCAAATTCTTAATTCACTTTCTTTTTCCTCAAAACTCATACAACTTCTTTTGATTCTTCAATTCTACAAGACTTCAAGGAAAAAAGTTAGCACTCCAATTTCAACAAACCATATGTCATTATCAGTGTTCTAATTGACTCATTCAAAGCAAAAACCATATTAGAAAACTTTGACTCAATCAATCAGATTCACAGTCTAAACTTCTCAAATAGCACCAATTCATTTTCCTTACAAGGAAAAATAACAAAGACCAATCCTTCTTGCTATCAACTAGTTAATCAGTCCTTCAAGACACAAGATGCATCATGTTTTGAGAGAAATCAATTCAATACATCAGTGTATAAATATCAGATCTTCCTGCTCTGTAAAGATACCAAGACACACAATAGAATCATCATTCTCAAAGCAATATGCGTTGCCTCTACAACCTTATTCAAGCATAAATTCTACTGTAACTCCATCCAAATGACAAGGTTCAAGTATTTAAGGTCACTCACCTCCTTGTACACACAAATTTCCACTGTCCATGAAATCTAAACACTAATTAGCAATAGACCTCCATACCCTAGATCGGGTGAACCACTCACACTAGGTTCAAAACCAAGATCCAAAGACACATTTAGAGACCTCTTAATGCCCATATCATCATATCAAAAACTTGGAATGATTTATATTGGAGAAACTAGCAGATTTCAGACTATACGCCCAATAAAGGCTACTAGAATAGGGCTATTTTACAAAGCATCCACCTTTTTTCCAACTCCAAATTGTTAGACAACCTCAAACAGTCAAAGTAAAGGTCACAAAACACCAGATTTATCCACTTTCAAAGATTGAAAGACCCATTTAGAAAGTGTATTAACAAGCTCCATTATGTATGCAAATTCCTTTAGAAACATCTCCTTGGACATGCATACGCTATTTCTCCAATACCCTACTGGAAACCTTCATTTTCAAGAGGAAAACTTAGAAAATTAACTTTAAATCAGCAACACAACACCATATTCTTGATACCATACACTCACACAAAACAAAGTCACATAAAGGACACCCTACTTATCCCATCCCACCATTTCTACTAGGCTTACATCGGTGGGATGGGACTTAAACTTCTTTAGGGACTCTCAAAATCACAGTGAAACTAACTCTGCTTGAGACACAAGATTGTCTTTTATTCTTTTGCTACTTAAAACTAACTTTCGGACTCTTTGACAATGAAAACTACTCTTTATTAAATGATATTACACAAGAAATAACTCTTGGATGTTACCAAATTAGCAATACAAGTTAGGAGAAATAGAAAGAATGCTTGATAACTCAGAAAAACAGCCTGGCTTTTATTCAAGATTTTGGTATAGGAATTTCAAGATTCTGCTCTTCCACGCCTTTCCATGCTTTTTATAACTTTTTCCCTCTTAATAACTTCTTTTTCTAACTTCTCATCGGTTCAAACTGCCTCTTATCTCCTAATATGCTTGATTTATGCCTTTTTGTTTACATAATATTGCGTTATTTGCATTTTTTTGCATTTTCACCTCCTAGTGACTTCTTTTATGATTTGATTACATTCAAATTAGCCTTTTCATGGCCTTGACACACAAATTTAGACTTGAACATGTAAATTTAACATATTATCCTTTTGAAGGCATTTACAAGATCTAGGTGCTCCTGCACCAATATATACATTGAGATTTTTTTCTTTGCATACATTCGGCCAAGAATAAATATGTTTATCAAATGACGATATTGCAATAATTTTTACATGTTTGACATATTGCAGGTGAAACACAGCAAGGCTATGTGGTGCAATGGTCATAAATTTTGAATCAAAAAGTTGGATGACACAAATAAAACTTGTGATTCTAGTATAATTGCAGTCTTTTAGGTGACTAATGTTTCATCTAGAAGCAACATACATCTAGAAGTCTCATAAAATCGATACAATGGGATTTTGGATGATATAATTGAGTGTGAATTTAAGTCCTTCAAATTAGTTATGTTCGCCATCCTATGGTACATGATACAATTGAATGAAAATGATCCCAAGAGAACTATTATTGAACATGATAATGGATTTACCATGGTTAATACAAGGTCAATCGAGCGAGCTGGAAATGAGCCCTATGTTCTTCCAAGCCAATGTGAGCAGGTATTTTACTCAGAGGTTCCAGGTAAACCAGGTTGGTCATTTTTTGTTAGACATGATCCAATAGGAAGGTCGGTAAAGAATAATGTGGTGGAAGAAGAAGATGCCGAAGAACTAGAAGATGATGCAGATGATGATCAAGATCAACAGTTAGTTGATGATGTGCCTGACGAAGATGTCGAAGAGGAGGAACTAGATCATGATGATGTAGGAGTTAATGTTCATGAAGATGATATTCATGTGGATGATGACATTATCGAAACCAATATCAATGATGATGATGATGATGATGATGATATGACCAATCCTTAAAATGTCGAATATGGATTGGATGATATAGACAGAGTTGGATGAAGAAAAAGATCAATGACATTGAAATGTATGAGTTATGTGATTATATTATCTATTTGATATTAATTTCTTGATAGAATTATATTTAACTTATGTGGTTACATAATTAATTCATGATGTTTTTAATTTTTATGTCATTACATAATTAATTTAATGATGTACTTTTTAATGTTTCAAAGGTCAAAAAATTAAAACATTTCAATAGTGATGTTAACAACCTTGAAATTAGTGTGTTTTATGTTTCATGTGATCATAAAAGATTAAAAGGTTAGTTGTAGAGGTGGTTGTTTAGTGGTTGAGTTGTAAATTCCTTTAAAAGGCATAAAGTGATCATTGTAATGGTTGTTGATGGTTGAGGATTTAAAATACAAGCTCTTGACATTCAAAAATATGTGTTTTTCTTTGAAATTTCTGTATTTTTCCTATTTTGCACCACTGTATGGTCACATATAGCCATATTTTGATGCGAAATCAATTCCATGTCACACACAACCATATATATGTATGTATGTATGTATATGTATTTTAAAATGTAAATGTAAATGCAATTACTGGATGCTCTCCTAGAACAATAAATGCAACATATCATTAAAGAAATCCAACTAACACTTCACAATTGTTGTGATTGATTAAAAGATTTTAATCCCTACTTGAGAGAACCGAATAACCAGATCACACATATATAGAAAATGTACAATGATAAAAAGAGTAGAAACTTGTTATATCAATTTAAACAATAGAGAAGCATCATAATGGAGATAATCAAATAACTGCATAAATTTAACAAACAACTGATACCAAAATCTTAATATGTGACTTAGATATCTTCATTTACTGCAAAATAAATGCATCTGAGACTCTGTATATGAAAGAATTTTGCTAGAAAGCTATCTACTGAATATCTCCTAACGCCTATATTTGTTGCATTACTATGGAACATATATAAATAAATCAAAACTTGGAAGGGACACGTCCCTTCACAAATGTTTTATTTTACTTAACTAATTAAAACAAGAGATTAGGATCTATTTAGCCATAGATGAACATTTGATAAATGATCTAGATAATCCTTCCATTGATGAGTATCGGCATCTCCTAATGCATTCCTAGCCGATATTTCCACCTTTATCAACCTTTCGTTCTACTCGCATTATTTGATCCACTTGGCTTTCTCTTTCAACTTTTATCCATCTTCAAATAGTGTAGGCAGTCCCATATTCATAACATCAACCAGCCCCTTTGCATCTTCTCGTAGTTCCTCATAAAGGTCCATGTGTTTCTTTATAATTTGGTTACCCATACCAATGGAAACACTATCAGGAACATATCTTTCATTTAATTCTCAAAACTTTTCTTGAATCCTTCCATCAATTCTCTTGTGTTCCTGCCCTGTAACATGGTTCTTTGAATATGCTCCGCATAGCTTATTCAACCAAATCATTAAGTTGGCCTACCTTTTTCTGATTATTGCAGTGAGTGTATCATATTTTCCTTGTGAATATGCACTTGACTCCTCCCAATGATATTTTACCTGTGAGCTTTCACCATGTGTTATTAATTTAGGAGGTCCCATTGTGACTCATAGCATGTCCTTCAAATGATCATTTTCTCTCATGATCCTTTCATTACTCATTTTGTACATTTCCTTTTCTTTGATCAATATTTGTGTTTGTGCTTTATTCAGTTTTACCACATTAATCCCAATGTCTGTAGTTTGCATAGGATCTACCTCTCCAACCTTCAGAGTCATGACATGTCCAAATTCTTTCTTAGTATCAATCACCACTGACTTTCTATGAGGTGAATACAAGGCCCATATCATGAGTGATCCTTCATCCAGATTATATTTGGATCCAACATATATTTTTGTCACCCCTTCTAGACTAAGCTTGTGTGTGGCACTATTATCCTTTAAGAAGCTATCAAAGACCAATGCAAAATTCAAATCCAAGCCTGGAAAGATCATAACTCCAACATCCTCTAACATTTTCCCTCCTTTATCGGGGGTCATATTAGCCATTTCTCTATCCATAGTTAATTTAAAATTATTTAGTAGATGCTCCTCATTGCTTGGTGTAATATTATCATCTGTCTCCCTTATCTCCTTGCCCTTTTCCTTATACAAGAAAGATCTGAATTATGAAGAATTCACAAATTCATTGTCTGCTACAAATGACCTATATGCCATTTCTCTGGTGTCTGTATCTTGGCTCTCTTCAACACTTGGTTCTCTAGGAGGGCAGTTGTAATCTTGAGTTTTTAATTTGGAAATCCTACTGGGTAGCTCTCGTGGCATATCTTCTCTAGATTCCTCATGTCCAGAAAAAGGGAACCCTGTATCCGGAAACCCTTGGTTGTATTCCTCCACCACTCTCTCTACTTCCTCTTCCTCCAAATTTCTAATCATGTCATCAAACTGATAAGGCACATGATCATATCCTCCAAAGTTTATCCTTTGTTTTCCAGAATTGATATATCCCTTTGGATCAAAACCTATTCTTGGTGGACCCTTATTCATATTATACTGCATTAATTTTTCAAGGATCAAATCATATCCTTCCTTTGCAAGCACAGTAAAATCACCAAAGCATAGAGTACTAGGAATAAATGCCTATTTCCCGAATGAACCAAAATTTATGAAACTAGAAAAATCCATTTGTCTTACAATTTCTGAATATGCAATCCTATCTAGGATTGTTTTATGAAAAATGAATGGAGAATCCTCAAAACCAAACACCCTTTCAATAGTAGCATCTTCCAAGAAATACCAGTCTCCCCAATTGTGATCAATTGGTCCATTAAAGTCCATAGGTCTGAGGAAGCATTTTATTTCATCAGAAAATGAGTGTGCACAAGGATGACTGTAGAATTCATATACTGGCTTTACAAAATATTCTTCAAAATACAAGAAACTGGAATTACCAAACCTACTGTCCCAAATGGCAGTCCACAATTGAATGGGTAACAATTTTCCCTCTTTATCAAACTATGAAACCTTCAGCGTTTCTGGCCAAATCCCTAACTCTTGGACCCGAAGTACAATACTAGATGCATTAAAAGAGAATAATGTCTAAGGTGTAGAACCGGGGATTTATTCTTGATTGCCATCAATGCTAAGTCGAGTTCCTTGGAGACAAATGAAGCATAGTCGAAAAACCTAGAATTATGACATTGAATGTCAGTTGTAATTACCATGGGAAAAATGGACATATACTCAGGAACTTCCATACCCAAAACTTGTCCTGCTGAGAAATAGGTATATCTCATATAGGGCTTGAATAAGTCCACATGGAATGGAGGCCCATCGCCATCGTCAAGTGGGACAGTTTTACCATCTTGTTTAATTCTATGTAAGGGAAACCTCCAACCCTTGTAAGTGGTGTCTATTCTCCAAAACTCCTTTTCCAACTCTTCATTCACAATTTTCTCATTACACCACCCTTCCAACTTAAAAACCTCACTTATTGAAGCCTTTGATATGTATATGAAGGGTTTCCCAGATGGTCCGCATATGGCCTTAAGTTTTGAGTCATAGTGGGTGGCCAACAATTTTACCAACTCTGTATTGACAAACACATTAGGGAAAACCATCTTTCCCAAATTTAAACGCCACATATTACAAACTGGCTCAAAACGATCTCTTTGGTGAAAGTGGAATCTAAACAATTCATATCCTCTTATTGGGGTCCAAATGTCTCCTATGTGCTTTCATTTGTCATCCAAGTTTTCCACTTCCACGCTCAGTTGCATGGAGTGCCTTCCTCTAGGCCTAAAGCCAGGAAATTGGTCAATTAAATCCTAATTCAGCTTTCGTTTAGCACCCTCCGAGTCAATTCTAGACTCAACTTTCTGCTTCTTACTCTTAGGGTGACTGCTCTCACTTTGTTTTCTACCTTTCAACTTCCCCGAGCTGGTGGCTTCCATATTACTTGCTTAAAATTGCATAAATGAAAAATTTAAAATGCAAAGGACTTACTAGTTTGATTGAGGTCTTTCAACTGAAACAATTCTCTGGCCCTTTTTTTGTCTCCTCATTTCCTTCGCTACCAATTTGCAACAATGTTCATTTTGCAACGATTTCCTTTCAATTTATGAAATTACCTATGCTTCATGGCTCCATTAATGTTTTAACTCCAGGCACAAATGTAACAAATTTTTGAATTCCTTACTATCACATCCAATGAACTAGTCAGCAAGACACCTTCAACCTTTGGGCAATCTATACATTAGGCCCCAACCAATGTTCACTGAATACTTTATTGATCGGGGTAACACTCTACACATCTGACCAATGTTAACATTTGTCCCATATACATCGCCAAGAGTCACCCCGACAATCATTTTGGTTCATTTGTTTCTTCATCGACCTAAAATTTAGTATCGCTAACACATTCAGTGGTTCCTCCGATGTTATAAGTCTCACCAATAACACATCAAATGAACTAGTCGGCAAGACACCTTCAAACTTTGGGTGATCTATACATTGGGTCCCAACCATTGTTCTCTGAATACTCTGCTGATCGAGGTAACTCTCTACACATCTAACCGATGTTAACATTTGTCCCATATACATCACCAAGAGTCACCCCAACAATCATTTTGGTTCATTTGTTTCTTCATCAGCCTGACTTTTAGTATCGCTAACACATTCAGTGGTTCCTCCGATGTTATAAGTCTCACCGATAACACATCAAATGAATTGGTCGGAAAGACACCTTCAAACTTTGGGTGATCTATACATTAGGCCCCAACCAATGTTCACTGAATACTCTGTTGATCGAGGTAGTGCTCTACACATCTAACTGATGTTAACATTTGTCCCATATACCTCGCCAAGAGTCACCTCGACAATCATTTTGGTTCATTTGTTTCTTCATCGGCCTAACTTTTAGTATCGATAACACATTCAGTGGTACCTCTGATGTTATAAGTCCCATCGATAACTTTTCTTTTGGTCTTGAATATGTCACTAGAACTCTTGCCGCTATCCTCCTATTGGTGTAGCTTAGCGGGTCGAGTGAACATTCAATATTTACACCGATGGCACATGTCTCGCCGATATATTCCTAGTGCTCCTATTGGTGAAATAATGATGGTCTCACTGATGAAACTTTATTAGTGAGACTTAAACATTTGGGCCAGCATATATTTTTCATTCTGAGATGATTTCTTTAGTAATCCTTATCGCTACAATAGTTTTGATATCTCATCGATGTGCTAAAAAGTGCTTGTAACCCATAATAGGTTAGGAAGACCCATACCAACTCATGCCGATGTGATTTTTTTGCCACAATATCTATGATCAGAAGGATTTTTAGGAGTAGAACAAGGTGACCATGGGTAATTATATTTTGTAGGGCCAATTACATCCTTTTCTGACTCAAAATGTAGTTATTATTAAGAAATTTACATGAGTAAATCATTATAAAATTTTGAAAATTTTGATAGTTCCAACAAACCCTTCTTCATGTTGTATTGCAGAAATTTGTTTAGAACCATATCATATCCATCCCTTGCTAATACAGTGAAATCACTGAAGAAAGGAAGAGAAGTGGAGATAGAGAGTTGATGAATAGGGGGGATAGGGAGGGAGAGATGGTGAGAGATAGAGAGGGGGAGATAGAGAGGGGGAGGGAGAGAAAGGGATATAGATAGGTAGAGGAGGAGAGATAGAGAAGAGGAGAGATAGAGAAGAGGGTTTAGGGTTTAGGGTTTAGGTTTTAGGGAGATAGAGAGCAACAGGGAGGGATATTTCAATCACCCTCCCTATATCTCTATCTATTCATCCTTATCTCTTTATCTCTCTACCTCTCTCTATCTCTTTGTCTCCCTTTCTATTTGTATGTTTCTCTTTATCTTCATCTCTCTCTATATTTTCTTCCCTATATTTATCTTTGTCTCCTTAAGTGTGCAATGGGCACATTGAAGAGATCTTAAAGGAGAATTATCATATCTTTAATCAAATGGCATGCTACCTTGAGCATAACTCCCCAAGGACACATGCCATCCTTGGGCTATTGGCATGAAACAACCAATCAAAATTTAGTTTCTCTTTTCCTTGTCTCTCTCATGCTCTCTCTCTCTCTCCCTATCTATCTAAGTTCATCTCTTTCTCTCTTTCTCTATCTTTTTAGTTTCTATATCTCTTTCTATTAGCTAATAGGCTACATATATTCTTCTACCACCATCTTGATAAGATAGGATAGTTCTTTATTGATGATGATTTTATTCATGTCTACCTTATTCAATCCTACAAATGAGAGTGCTAAGAAAGTGTGAGAACTCAATGCTACAAATAAATATGGTTGACATGTAGGAAGCATATGATGTTTAGAATATGATGGTGACACTCATAAAATTTTACTTGGAATACTCTCATCATTAATTTATGTGTTATTATTTTCATACTATCCATCATGATTTAGAGAAGAGGGTGATATAGAGAGATAGAGGGGGATGGTGAAAGAGATAGAGAGATCATGATAGAGGAAGAGAAATATATGGATAGACAGAGATAGAGAGAGGACTGAGAGGGAGATAAAAATAAAAATAGAGATAGAGATATAGAGTAGGAGAGATGGAGGGAGAGATGGAGTGAATGAGAGAGAAAGGGGGGAGAGGGAGAGATAGACCAATAGATAGAGGGGGGAAGAGGGAGTGACATAGATAGTGGGAGATATAGAGAGATAGAGATAGAGATATATGGGAAGATAAATAGAGATGGAGATATATGGGAAGATAAAGGAAGAGAGGTGGAGATAGAGAGTCGATGGATAGGGGGGATAGGGAGTGACTAGAGATGGTGAGAGATAGAGAGGGGCAAATAGAGAGGGGGAGTGAGAGAAAGGGATATAGATAGGTAGAGGAGGAGAGATAGAGAAGAGGTCTTAAAGGAGAATTTTCATATCTTTAATCAAATGACATGCTACCTAGAGCATAACTCCCCAAGGACACATGTCATCCTTGGATTGTTGACATGAAACAACCAATCAAAATTTAGTTTCCCTTTTCCCTCTCTCTCTTTTCCTTTGTATCTCTTATATTTCTCTCTCTCATTCTCTATCTTTTTAGTTTCTATATCTCTTTCTATTAGCTAATAGGCTACATATATTGTGATATTTGAGCTTGAAACAAATATCATGCCTGGAAACCACTATTGTGTCATTGGAAAACAAGTTTCAATTACCATTTAATGGTAAAATCCTCTAAAATATTAGGTAAAAGCCTATATATGCTATTATATAATAATAAATATAATTATATTATATATAACTTAATCTAATATTACTATTATATTAAATATATATTAGATTAATTATATTTTGCATTGAGAGAACACCAAGGAAAATATAGAATATATACTTTCATGAAGAAAGAACATGAATGTCTATTATTAATCTACAAGAATGAGCTACAAAATATAAATCTAATATACTAAAATATATATTTAACTAATATATACTTCACTATATTGTACAATATTAAAACCTAGCTAAATGGTGCCATAATTTTCAATTTAATTAACATACTCTAAAACCTAACAAAACCAGGTTGTAGATCATCAAATTGGAGAAGTGAAAGGTCAATACCAGCGTAGAGGGAGAGTTTGGAGGAGTGAAAACAAGGTCAATACTAGCACCAAGGAAGATTTTGGAGTTAAAACAAGGTCAATACCAACTTCGACGAAGAGTAGAGGAGTGAAAACAAGCTCAATACCAGTGCTGATGAAGAGTTTTGAGGAGTGAAAAAAGGTCAATACCAGTGCCAAGGATGAGGTTGAAGGCACTCAGGGAAAATTGACGACCAAGGGACAATGAGTACTATAAGATTGGCACTCCCATTCTCTTTAACCTGCAATTTTCATGCCTAGTTTCCAAAGATCTTCTCGTACATTGGAACCCCCAAAGGTCTAGGATTTCATCACACATAACCTTCATTGCATGATTCTGAAGAAATTGTAGACTTAGTCCAAGTATATGCTAGGCTAAGCTAGATCTAATGAATGGAAATAGAGGCATACAATTCTTCTTTAATACCTCCACCACAAACATATGCAAGGAAAGGTCTCCTCCCTTCTTGGTAGTGATAACCTCCTCCACACACAACACTTAAAAAATATGAATAGAGGAATATAATCTTTGAAGAACTCAAAGTTGATTCTCTCCTACCTGATGCAATTAGTCATTTTATCCTTACAAACATTTATATTGATTACTAGAGGAACATAGACCAATTCTTCATAATAGAATAATTTGATCATACTTTTCCAATGATGGCATTATGAGAAAACCTTAGGTTAAATGAATAATTCCTAGCTAAGTTCTTTAAATCATTTCCAACTGTATAAGAGAAGACTACTGCTATGTGTACTTGGATACCATGGAGAAAGGCTCTTTGGGCTCTTTCATCAATCAAGGTATTGTTAAATTTTAACACCTAAAAGTGAGAATGAAGAATCTTTCCTAGGATGGTGGCCATCCCATTATAACTCTTAGAGTTGTTAGAGATATTTTTTTTTCGAAGTAGAGATTGGACCATCAAATAGTGTCACCATGACTCTACCAATATATCCATCAATTGACAAACCCTGAATTAACAACCACAAATTCACAAGAAAATTGCCCCTGTCAGCCCTAGGGCATCAATTCAATGCCAAGTTTCTTTCTTTAACAGACCCCTAAATGCAATGAACATCTATCATACCATGTTTTACACCAATCCACCAAGTTATAGTTCCAAGACAACAGGTGGATTGGTGGATGTCATTTCTATTTAGCCCTCAAACCCTTACACAGGAAAAACAGGGTAGTCCCTGTTTGATTGTTTTCTCCCTCAAAAAAGTGATCTCAGAGGATATCAAGCTTGTACGAACACATATATTTATCTACACCAATGATCTCAGAGCATTTCAAGCTTGTACGGATCCATACAACATAAAAGAACTTCAAAAAAATAGGAAGAACACAGAAAATTGCTTCAAGAACGTGTTATTTGATATGAAATTTTGGTATCAACAATTGCAATGGGATGGGAATACAATATGATAGAAGTGGGATAAGAAATGCATTGTTTGAATCATCAAACCAAATTTTCTACTATTTTTATTCATATAGGTGTCCAATAAACCACTTGGTGGTGTTTCCCTTCAAGTTTATTTACTTGAATGAAGAGAAAAAGTCCTTTGATTACAATTACATAATACATTTGACACCTTGGTTGTGTAACTGGTGGACTATAGTCACATTTAACACTTGTTACAAAGTTTGGGAGTTAAAACATTAAGTAGATTTTATTTGTGATGGACACATCTAGACGATAGTAACAATAACTTGCAATCTATCAAGACTTGATTACCTTATAACTTGTCAAATTCTAGCAATGAGATGATAGATTTATCATAATGTCACCTTGGGATCACATCACCATGAAAAAACTTCATCCAACATCCTTATGAGTGCAGGTACCACCAAATAGGTAATTTTCAGATCTGTCTTCCTCGGGCGAGGGATATTCAAGAAGAGAAGAGGAAAGCGAGACATGTAGTAGGTCTAAAAGAGTGAGATCAACTAGAGGTCAAAAAATTAGAAGAAAATTTCGTAAACACATGGAATTTTTTCTTGCTGAAGGGGGGTCATGTTCTTATTATGATGAGAGCATAGGTGACATTGAGGTTCCCTTGAGGTACAAACATCTACGAAAACAATGGGTACCCAAGGAACTTCCTCCAATAAACACTGATTTTTGTGTCAACGAGAGGATATATTGCATAACACCATCGTCACTACATGGTTTGGGCTTATTTTGCATGGACGACATAAAGGTTTGTTACAACAAAGTTACTGAATTGATGGAGTATGTTGGATCCTATTACAGTTACAAAGATTGGATGTAGCTAGTTCGATATACACGAAGTATGTGTAGGTGTGCACTGTTAGCAAATTATATACAACTAAAAGATAAGGATCAAAATAAAGGAGTGGCTATGTACATTGACGAAAGGCCAAAAGCATCAGGGACTATTGCAGGGTTTATAAATAGTACATGACCTGGGTCAACAAATAAGCAACCCAATTGCATATTCGAGGCGCGCGAGGGAAACCGTGTATTCGTATGTGCGATAAAATCAATAACTGCAGGGGAAGACTTGCTAATCGATTACAATTTGAATCACTTAGTTACAAACACAGTTACTATGGGGGTGGTATGTACTATGTACCATTTTATCCAACCTCCAATTAATGACTCCAATATACCATTTTATTCTTATGTTTTTTTTCATAAGTCTATTGGTTTTATTTCGATTTTGTTTTTTTTATATTTAATTTTTGTCACAGTAGAACACTGATCATATGGGGAAGGCTTCGGCCCAAACCACAGACCGTGATGCATCTTCAGATATTCTACCTGACAGGTTTACCTCATTGTAATTGTGCAAATTAGATATGAGAAATTTTTTTTTTTTTTTTTTTTTCATAAGTTCCTTGGGTTAATTTTGATAATGTTTTAATATTCTTGTTGCAGTCAGATGATCAGGGAAGGAAATAGCAGTAGAGGAGAGCATCCATAGGGAGGTGCAGTCAATATTATGTGATGATGACATCACATATTCGGCAAGCCCTCTCGATATGTTAAGGAAGACCCAAAAAAAATGAAATGAAGAAATCCTTAAGTTGATATTCATAGTGCCTCAAATAGATGAGATAAGAGAGAGGGCTAAAATATTGACTGAGAGAGAACAAAACTTGCAATTAAGCTATCATGAGGTCTTTAATTATAACATAAGTTCATTCATGGTTTTATATTTTGTACTCTTTTATGTCATGAACTAAAATATGTGTTGTTTTTACAGGATTATTTGCGTCCTCATGATGTTGCTATCCATGATTAGGGTACTGTAGGTGCTACCCAAGGAGTAGGGGTTGGTACAAGTGTTGATCTTGATCTTCCTGCACATACATCACATCATCCGACCCCATCATCCGTGCCTATATTATCGTCTCAAATGTCGGCAACACATACCATGCAGGCATCGGGTAGTGCACCCTCTCGTAGCGAACACATGCCAGAACATGCATTAGGACATGTACTTGGGGATGCAGAGGCCACTAGTACTGGTGATGTTTTAGCAACATAATTTCCTAGATCTTCTCGTATTACTAGTACAGGAAAATTTCTAGTCACATTTGTGGTGACTGAGGATTTCATTCCCATAAAGATAGAGAAGGTCTTAGGTACTTTAAAATGTTCTAATTATTATATATATAATCCAATTGAAATTTACTTATTGATCACTCTTTTTAGACTAATGATCCCATGATCATTTTGTAGGAAATGATGTTTTTTATAAACATCTAAGTGATATTACATTGGAGCTCTTTGGGCCCACCATATGTACATGGTGGAATTCCCAAAATGAAGATTTAAAAGATGAGCTCATTAACCGTTTAGTTGTGTTGTTCTGTGATAAAATATTCAATCGAACAGAGGTCCTTAAGAAAGCTGGTACCTATCTAAAGTATGTGAGGGACCAATATAGGTCACATTTAGAGAAGAACAAAAAGTATGAGCATCCCCCCATGATTCTGGAGAGGGAGTGGAAGGACCTGGTGTCAGATGGAAAGGAGAAGGCTAAAAAGAAAAAAGGAAAGACACCACCGGGTGGAGGAAGGTATGTGATACTATCAAAAATGTAGTTATATACTGATTACTCTCTCTTTTTACATAATCTAACGTATTTCAAACTTTTCATAGGCTGCCCGACACATCAAAGGCAACAAAGGCAAGACTAGAAAAACACTAGCAGCACAAACTTGGCTCTGGTGGCTATATGAAATTAGCCGCATAAATTGTAAGTATCAATAAATGAAATATTGCATCCAAATAATAAATTGTAAACAATTTTGGTTTTATCACACCATAGAAGAAAAATTCATGATCTTATGCAAAAATGCAGGGCTCTAAATTCAATAGAGTGCCCACAAAAGAGGACATGAATATTTCCTTCCAGTAAGGTAATGGAGCCATGACTGAACGCCTAAGAGTCTTGACTAGGAAAACACAATCTTTCACTGCATCTAACACACATGTAAATAAACTCAATAAAGTTTATTTAAAATTGAATACTTGTGCAATCTATTCAATATTAATTTCCACCATAAAATAATTATGTGCCTATTTGTTTTAAGTAGACAAGCAATGATAATACTGCACATGACATTGGAATGCAGCCTGGTGAGGGTGGAGCACAACCTGCAGATGAAGGTCATGGTGTGCATCCTAGTACTGGATGTATTCATGTGCTATACAAAACATAGTATGGATTAATAGAATTAAACATCTATAATTTCAATTGTTGTATTAATTAATGTAACCTTTCATGTTTCAACTTTAGAGCATGTAGAGCGTGATCAACTTGTTGAGCATGATTAGGCTAGAGAAGATCAGGAACATGATGTGGCCTCATCAGGTAAAGAGGACCACTCTAATGTTCTTTTAAACATATTTAATTGCAATTGGTGTATTAATTAATGTAACCTTTCATGTTTCAACTCTAGATCAGGATTTAGAGGGTGTTCAACATGTTGAGCATGAGACTGAAAGAGAAGATCAGGAACATGATGTGGCCCCATTAGGTAAAGAGAACCACTTTAATGTTCTTTTAATTAATGAAATACTTGTAACAATAATAATAAAACATATCAATTTAAAATTTCTTTGTTATTGCAATAGATCCCCCCTTGCAACGATGTCCACGTCATGAGTACACGACTAGGCATACATTAAGATCACAAGCAGAGGGCATAATTTTGACAATAGTTTGTCGACAGTTCAACAAACTTTCGTCAGAAAGTGGAGTTAAATACAATAGTGATGTATCTAATTTTTTGGACTCACTTCATCATTGAGAGATTCATGCTACTGACAGTTCTGAGACAGTATGGTTGGGTTCAGGCCATGCCCTAGGAGTTAGTCCATTATGCATGGCGGCGACAAGATGCGACAAAGTGGGGGTCATGTTTGTCTTATGATGTAGCTGTTGAGCACTATCATGAATTACTAGCCATCATTTGTGAGGTGCATCCAAAGATCACTGATGCACTAATATCATGCCATGTATATGCTTACGAATCTATTCCCACGGATCATGATTCCAGATGAGCCTGCACCATTGTTAGTGGAGGGGGAGGAAGGATTTCATGGGTGGAGGAAACAGAGAAAGGAGTTGGAGGAGTAGGGAGAGGAGAAGGAGGAGGAGGAGGAGGAGGAGGAGGAGGAGAGTAGCGATGACGGTGATGGAGATGGAGAGGAGAGTGATGGGGGTGATGATGGAGGCGATGGAGGAGGAGGGCCAAGTCTTGATGTTAGAGAGATGAGAGTGCCTCGCAAGGGGTGATCATTAGTGGCCTCATCACAGTAGTGGGTATAGATCTAACTTCCATTTCAGCAGCAACATACGTAGATTGTTGTGTTATAGGTGCAGGTTCATATGTTGCAAGGACAGTTAGATTAGGTACAAGCTCTTCTTACATAGGCATATGGGCAGGTGCAGACTAGGCACGACTGAGAGAGATGTTGCTAGGCAGCAACTGCAGTAGGTGCAGGACAACTTGCATAGATATAGGCCCAGATGTAGGGATAGGTGCAGGGACAGGTATAGGGATAGGTACATGGGTAGATTGCCACATTGACTATAGAGAGGGATTCCCTAAGAAAGTGGGCGAAGCAGGCCGAGGCCATTACAAAGAGGCTACAGTAGGCTACAACAACTGCGGGTACATCAGATTATTTCAGAGAGATTCGTCACACCGCTTAGGAGGTGGAGTTCTACAGGGGCTGATATCATTATGATGTGGTTCCTCCAAAGTGGCAGGAGAGCTTTGTACAGTCTTGGTCTGGAAAGTCTCAGTCTCAGACTATTAGTGTGGGTGTTACACAACCATTGCATGGAGACCAGAGAGATCCTGGTGCAGGGTTGTTAGGTGGAGGGGGAGGTACTGGTCCTAGGATACCAACACCATCTGGGGGGAGCACGAAATAGCTCCAGTTTATGATTTTCTGATGTATTTCGAGACATGTATACACTCTTTATTCAGTTGTGACATTGATGATATTCCCTTGTTGTCAGACTTTATGATACACTGCCATTTTTTATATTAATATATCTCCTCATACCTTTGGATATCCTTATACACTTTGACATTATGATTTTGAGGTTATATGATATGTGGCGATGATTATGATATATGTGTTTGTATGATGTTATATGATGGGTATGTGCAAGATCATCATGGAAAAAATAGGCCCTTAAGTGGCAAAAAATTCAGAAAAATCAAAGTTAGGAAACTTGACGTAAAAATTTGAATAAGTTATCTGTATTATTTCAAAAATATGTAAGAATAGAATCTATAGCAAATTGAATTTAGTTTCTAAACTACTAGGTTTTATTAAAAATGAAAAAATCTATCTGGTGAAATTTTGAAATTTCAATGCAGTGGTACTTAAATTTCAGGGAAAAAATAAGAAGTAGGTGTCTGTCTGACCACCCTAACCACAATAAAATGATAATATTTTTTTATAATATTTTAGATATAAGTAGAGGAATCATGTCCCGATGTGATGCATATTTTTTGTAATTTTTTCCAAGTAAATAATTATTTATGAATTTTTATTACAACTTTTAAAAAATATAAAAAACTTGTATGTCTGACCACCTTAACTTAGTCAAAACTTTATGAAATTCAATTTTTCTTTTCTTAATCCTATAGTATGCAAAGCATAGAATTTGATGCATGTTTTGGATTCAAAATATGTGATACCGTTTGAAAGCTATAGATGTTTTTCAATCAATCTATCAATCAAGACTTTAGTTGTAATTCAAATAGAAAATAAATAATAATTACTTATTAAATTAAAAGTAGGGCATAATTTTTCGGTATTGGCATGGCGTGTTGGTTTAAAGGTGGCATTTTTGTTCTTGCCACCAAGGTTCAAACCCCGTTGGGGTGGTATTGTTGAATGGTTGTATTTCGGTTCATAGCTCTAGTCAAAAGTGTTTACCCCTTGAATAAAAAGAAAAAGAAAAAGTAGGGAATAATTTATATTGGTGGAAAGATGAGAATATCCTTTAAAAACCCTTTTCGTTTCATCAATTTTGGGTTAAAAAAAAGTCGTCAACCACATACCCATCATATTGCCACTTTTTGGCCCATCATGATCCTGCACATACCCTGATGATGGATGGCTTTGATGCATTTAATTTCCATGTTATGATGATGATATGCTATGGATGCATTGAATTTCTATGTTTATGATGATGATCCTGATGAGATGATATGCTATGGATGCAAATGATGATGCAACTGATGTGTTATTATTCTATAATGATTTATGAATGATGCCTATATGATGCCTAGGATATATTTTATTATGCCAATGATATCTGATGTATTTTATGTTTTTGTTCTTTTCTGATGCAAATAAATAATGCAATGAATGGATGATGTTATGTGAAATGATCATACGATGGTACCTAATTCTATCTGATTATGATGTCTATGTGATGATGATGGGTAATCCTATATGCTTTATGGTTTTATGAAAATGGTGTTTTATACTATGTGATGATTATGTGATGTATGCAAGAATGATATGATAATCTATGATCATGTGATATGCTTTATGGATTTATGCAAATGATATTTTATACTATGTGAGATGGATTTGATTATGCCAATGAGATGTGATGGCATGTGATGTTCATATTGATTATGTTTGGATGTAATGATAATAGGATGTAATGATTATTTAAATGATGTATGATGTTTTGTAATGATATGTTTATGTGATGCAAATGATTATGCTTAACTGAGTTTGTAATGCTTTCAAACTTCTAGGGTCTTAAGCTTAAATGAGTGAATCTATCCAACTTCCAAGATTCATGGGAGGGTTTCCGTCAATTGATTCTTTGTTAAGTTAAGCTTCACAAAACCTGACATATTTCCTAATTCTTTTGGAAATATGAAGAGACTCACTCATTTAGGCTTAGTGAACCACTTTCTTAATGCAACTATATGAAATGATTTTGATTATGTAAATGAGATGCGATGCACATCCCTTTGTGTTTTCTAATGCAAATATTATGATGTGATAATATTTTCTAATGTATGCAAATGATGATGCAACTGATTTGTTTTTGGTAATGTCAAGTGTACTCAATCCATTAGTGCAAGAGATAACATCACTGTTGCAGCTTTGGAAATCCCATAAATATAGATGCAAACTAACATGGATGAAATCTACTCTAACCATGCAGATCTCATATGCAAAAGTTGTCATTCGTAACAACTGATTTGTTGTGCTTTTCATCATCATTGGGCCTTTAAAATGTTGAAAGTGAGTACACGTATTGATGGCATATTTAGACCATGATGACCTGAGTACTACTTCCATGATGTTTGATAGTGCAAGTTAACACAAGCATCTAAGTATAATTAAACTGAGATGAACTGAGTATTGCTTGCGTAAATAGACAAGAGTTAACCATTTTCCTATGCAAATTTGGAATGTCATTAGTGATACTTTGTAGAGCACGTCCCATGACAATTTGGATAGTAATGGTGATCAACTCATAGACAACAGACAAAGAAAAATCATACTCCTTCTTGACTCCTCTAGTTTGATACATCATCGAGGGGATCTAGAGATATGATAACAAAAATCAAAGTATAACAATTGAACATTTGTGTTTAATGTGATAAATCCATGATTCATAAACAACATCATCCATTTGAAGTTTGCTTTTGGTTTGATTTGGTTGTTTTGATTTGGATGTTCGATGTGTTTTTGATGGTAATTGATATTCAATGTTAAGTTTCACTATGATCATTGTTTTGGGTTGTGTTGTACTACTATTTTTTATCTGGTGATTGATGTTAGATTTGGATGTTTGATGTGTTTCTGATGGTGAGGATTTTTTCCCCAGTCTAGGGTGAGACACGACCGCGATGCTAGGATATGTACATGATGCTTTCCGATGATAGGAAGATAAATGGTGAAAACGAATGGTGAAAGTGAATTGTGGGCATGCTCAAATAGATGGAAAAGCTAGTCTATCACAAATAGCACTTGTTGCCAGGTTTTCACTACTTATTTTTATTGCACTTTTTTTAGATTTTATGATTTTTTATTTTTTTTTCACTTTTTTTTGTATTTTTCTCTTTTTGTATTTTTTTTAATTTTCTTTATCTTTTTTATCTTTTTTTATTTTTTTGTTGCAACCGAGATGCTTGTTTTCCAAGTTTTCATCAAGGCAACCATTTTTTTAGGACATTTTCTGATGTTTTTTGTATTTTTACAAGACTTTTTCTAATGTTTTTTGTATTTTTTCAGGACTTTTTCTGATGCACTACATGATTTAGGTGTAGAATTTATTGAGATGCAAGCTATTGAGGGGTTCATCAAAAAAATACCCTTCTGGTGTGGAGAACTGATATGCTCCTGATTCGAAGACTGAGACAATGGCAAAGGGACCTAGCCAATTTGGTTCAAATTTCCCCTTTTTCTCTCGATCCTGTTGATTATAGGGATTCTCTTTCAAGACTATGTCACCAACCCGAAATGTTTTAGGTTTCACTCTGTGATTATAGCTTCTGGATATCCTCTATTGATATGCTTTTAGGTGATCCATTGCATGTTGACGATGTTCATCCAAGAGTTCCAATTCCTATAACCTAGACACTCTGTAATCCTCATCTGAAATGATCCCTTTTAGTGACACATAGAGTGATGGTAGCTCAACCTGATCAATAAGTAGAATGGATTCTGGTCCATAGACTAGAGCATAGGGTGTAGCTCCTATCAGGGTATGAATGCTGGTTCGATAAGCCCACAAAGCAGGGTTCAATTGAACATGTCAGTCACGTCCAACATCGTTGACAATTTTCTTCAATATTTTTATTATAATTTTGTTTGAGGCCTCTGCTTGGCAGTTTCCTTGAGGATAATATGGTGTAGAAAACTGATACTGGATGTTGAACCTCTCACAAAGTTCTTCAATGTCTTGATTTTTGAAAGGTTTGTCATTGTCAGTGATAATGGATTGAGGTATGCCATACCGGTAGATGATGTAGTTTAGGATGAAGGACAAGATTTGTTTTCCTATGATGGTGGTTAGAGGGAAAAATTTGATCCACTTCATGAAATACTCAATGGCTGTGATAATGAACTTGTGTTCATTTGATGAAGATGGATGAATTTTCCCCATGAGGTCCAATCCCCACTGACAAAAGGGCCATGTTGATGCAAAAGGTTAAAGTTCCCACATTGGTGCATGGAAGATATTTCCATGAATCTGACTCTTTTGGCATTTCTTGATGAACTGAAAAGAATCCCTCTCCATAGTAGGCTAGTAATATCTCAAACCGAGGAGTTTTTTGGCTAAGGTTAAACCACTTGAATGAGTTCCACAAACACCTTCATGAACTTCACGTAAAGTCGTTTCAGACTCGTCACGTTCCAGACATCGGAGGAGAGTTCCGTCAAGACCTCATTGATAAAGGACATCCACGATAAGGGTATGTCGAGCAGCCTGATGAATGAAGTTTCATTTTTGATTGTGGGATAGGTTGAGAGAGAGGGTATTTCTTTTAGGTAAGTATATATTTTCCCATAGAGGGAAGTGTCAACCTCAGTTAGATGGTTGATAACTTGGGATTCAAGGTTTTCATAGGATGGGTTGAATAGTTGTTCCACTAGGAACTCGTAATAGGCTCGTTTCTCTAGAATCTGCAAGAGAGAAGCAATGGTTACCATGGCATCAACGACTTTGTTGTCACTTCAAGGAATCTGCTAAAATTTTATTTCCACAAAGTAATTTTTGAATTAATCAACCATTCTTTTATAGGGCATGAACTTGTCATCCTTTTTTTGATAATCATCATTTACCTAATTAACGACTAGTTGTGAATCCCCATAGACATGTAACTCTATGATCTTCCACTCAACTGCTACTTTGATTGCAATGATCAAGGCTTTGTATTCAGCCGTGTTGTTGGTGCAAGGGAACATTATTCTATAGGATTTGGAAATGGTATGTCCTTATGGTGAGATAAACAAAATTCCAACACCTAATCCATGTTGTGTATAAGATCCATCAAAGTATAAGACCCATTGTTGTGTTGACACTGTTAGGATATTAGCATCTGGAAATTCAATGTTTATTGGATGATTGTCTTTTAATGGTGCTTCAACTAACTGATCTACAATTCCTTGTCCTTTTTTTCCTTCCTATCAACATATTGGATGTCAAATTCACTCAACATCATGACCCACTTAGCTAGCCTTCTAGTTAGATTAGCTTTGCTAATGAGGTTATTCAATGGATCTATCTTGGCTATCAATTTAATGGTATGGGTGAGAATGTATTGTTGTAATTGTTGGGTAGCAAACACTACTGCCAAACAAGCCTTTTCAATGAAGGTGTAATTGATCTCATAGCCATTTAATGTTCTACTGATGTAATAGATTTTCCTTTCTTTTCCTGTTGAATCCTCCTGCGCTAACAAGGCTCCCAATGATATCTCAGTTGTTGCTATGTACAATAAAAGTGGATTCCTTTCTATTGGTAGTATTAAAATAGGTGGAATCATTAGATATTATTTTAATTGGTTGAAGGCTCCTTCACATTTCTCATCCCATCAAAAAGATACATTCTTATGTAGCAAGTGAGTGAAAGGATGGGTTTTGTTTACTAGTTGTGAGATAAATCTTCAGATTGATTGGAATCTCACTTGTAGAGATCATAGCTGACTAATTTTTTGGGTGGTCGAATCTCCATGATGGCTTTGAACTTTGTAGGATCTACCTCAATGTTGTTTACTGAAACTATATATCCCAAGAGTTTGGCTGAAGTCACCCCAAACACACATTTCTTTGGGTTCAATCATACATTGAACATTTCCAGCCTAGTAAAGATTTTATCTAGGATCTCCTAGTGGCCTTCTCTGGTGTATGATTTGGCTAATAGATCATCCACATAGTCTTCCATGAAGGTGTGCATCATGTCATGAAATATTGTCATCATAGCACACTAATAAGTTTCTCTTGTATTCTTCAACTCGAATGGCATAGCATTCCAACAAAAGGTTCCCCACAGACATGTCAAGGTTCTCTTATCTTGATCCTCAAGTGCATTTTTTATTTGATTATAGCCAGAAAAACCATCCATGAGTGACAACATGCCATGTCCAATTGTTAGGTCCACAATGATGTCAATGTTAGGTAGGGGAAAGTCATCTTTTGGGAAATCCTTGTTGAGATCCCTGAAATCTATGCAGATTCTTATGATTTTGTTTGGTTTTGAAATAGGAAGAATATTTGATATCCATTCGCCATAGTCAATTGGTCTAATGAATCCTTCATCTCATAACTTCTTCAGTTCTACTTTCAGCAATATGGCAATATGCGGATGCATTTTCCTTAGCTTTTTCTTGACTGGTTTTATTCTTGTTGGTAGTGATAAGTTATGCATGATGAGTTCTAGATCAATCCCTAGCATGTCATCATATGACCAAGAAAAATTGATTTTTCTTTCTGTGAAGAATTTGATGAAGTTCAGTTTTTCTTGATCTGTCAAGGATTCTGCTAGATGGATAGTCTTTACTATTTCTTCATTGTCGATATTGATAGACTGAGTGGGTTCAACCAATAATTTAGATCATTCCTAAAAGTGTTTAGGGAGTGTGTCAAATCTTCCATCCTTGAGTGCCTCAGAGAAATTTTCACCATTGGATACACTCTTTATTTTTACTTTTTTTGGATATGATACTGCCGTTGAATGGTTTTCACCATTAGATCTATTTCCTATATTATTCATTTTATAGTTGGAAAATTTAACACTCTCCTAGTTTGAAGCTTTGTTACGATGTTCAATGGTGGAATTTATTTTCGGATTGGTGGAATAGAGGAAATTGGCAATGGCCTCATCATTTGAAAAGATGGGGATGTTAGACGGCTCAGTTTGATCCCAATCTATGAGTTCAGGATGTATGAGGGGTAAGGATTCGTTGGATTGGCTAAAGTTAGAGGTAGTAAGGGTCTCAATGGTAATGTCTTCAGATTTCCCAATAGTGAAATCAATGTCTATAAGGTAACTCTCCTCTAAATTATCTGTTTCGCTCCGAGTCTGATCATCTTCGCTGGAATCATCAATATGTTGTGATCCTATTTTGAGTGGTCTATAACCTAAAATTTGACCCTCCTCACGTATTGGTGTATAATTTTGTACCACATCAATTTCCTTATCATTACAAGACTCTTCAAATAGTGAACCGCACCCATATTCATTTGAATTAGTTTCATGATCATCACCAGCTTGTAGTTGTAGGATTCTTTCAACAACTTGTTCTCTGGTTTCTTCTCTTGATTCTTCTCTATACACCAATCCTATTTTATCCTTGGCTTGCATTGTGATAGGCTATATTGGTTCTATGATGCCTTCTTTCCTTTTACCAATAGGACCTTTTCCCTCATATCCCATTTTTTCCAATATTGTCTTTCCTTTGCGATATTGCTCTGTTTGCACACTTGAGGTGGATGCTTGTGATGATTCTTCATCTTTGTCTAACCAGTTTAAAACCTCATTGTTGTCTGACTCATCCACTAATGTTCCTACTCTTAAAAAGGTTCCATCAAAGAGTGTGGTGGTTTGTGATGATTGTTGTCTAGATATTGATGGATGCCCATGTGACTTTGGAGAAGATGAAAGTTGTGATAAACATAAGGATTTCTCAAATGAGTATTCCCCCATGCCCTTGTCTTTCAATTGGATCTTGGAAACTTGTTTTGATAAGGATTCAAGTTGACTTTCCTGATTTTTTGGTGTAAGATTTGATGTATTTTCTTTACTTGAGAGATTGGCATTACCGATATCCTTATCCTTTGACTGGTCCCTTTTCTCCACCCACTTTGACAAGGAATTTTGTTGTTTCCCATCATTTGATGAACCCTAAGTTGGAGCTTCCTTGTTGTGTGGTACAAAAGCATCTTAGGTTGTCTTGAGGGTCTTAAAATATTGGGGGTGGTTTTAGTCAGCTACAATAGTGATTTCTTTCCCATTAAATGGGAAATTCAAACATTGGTAATATGTGGATGGCATTGCTTACATGTCATGAATCCAAGGCCTTCCCAAGAGTATGTTGTAGGTTAACTCTTTGTATAACACTTGGCATACTATATCTCTGACACCTAGTCCCACTTGAATAAGTAACACTATCAACCCTTGTGAATATCTTTCCTGATCATCATATGCTTTTATTATGATTTTCCTTCTAGAATAAATAGCATTTTTTGAATAGCCCAATGCACGGACAAGTTTCAAAGTACAAATATTTAGGCCAGCTCCTCCATCTATTAGAACACATTTAACATGATGCTTGTGGATTAAGATCTCAATGTGGAGGGAAGGGTTGTGTAGATGGTTAACAAATACATCATCATGTTCAGAAAATGATAAGCAATGTGGTGTAGTCAAATGTCCCACAATAGTCTGGAATTGGAAAACCTCTATATTGTTTGGTACCATGGTGGTGACTAGATCTTGCTCCAAGATTTCCTTGTGAGCGGGTGAAATCTTGAGAAGTTCTAATATGGATATTTGGGTGGGTATTTTCTACAACTAATCAACTACGTTATATTGGGTTGCAAGGATAGTAGTAGTTTCTTTGGACATTGAATGGGTAGCACCTTTCAATATTACCTTGGCTTGTCCTCGTGTGATTGCATTGACAAGTGTGTTGTCTTGTTTCTCTCTAATTTTGATAACATTGATTTGATGTGAGGTAGTGTCGACATCATGGTGATGAATTTCAATTGCAATGATGTTTTGTTCATGTTCAATGGTGTTATCATTTGTTGAGTTATCATTTTCAATAAGATCCAATTTGTTATGGGTTTTATCATCAACCACTTCGATGTGCAAAATGGTGGTGTCATAGACATAGTTTATGTTTTTTCCTTTGGTATTTGAAGAAGATTATTCCCCTTTTTTCATAGTTGGGTAGAGGGTTCTTGAATGCTCCATGATCATTATTGGTTTGGGTTCCTTCTACAAATATCATTTTGTTGTCAATTAAATCTTGTATCAAGTGCTTCAATTGTATGAAGTCGTTGGTTTTATGTCCTTTGTTGCGATGAAAGTCACAAAAATGAGCATTGTTCCACCATTGAGGATTAACTCGTGGTCCCCAATTTATTGCCTTTGGTAACGTTATGACTTTAGCTTCTAGAAGTTCCTTCAATGCTGATTCTGATGATTGTCCTAAAGGGGTGAACCTCCCTCAATTTGAGGATGTTCGATACAATGGTGTTCTAGATCCAGCATTACCTTGATTGTTGCCTTGGGTGACATTTTGGTTGTTGTTTTGGTTGTTGGGTGGGTTGTTGTTCTGATTAGTTTTAGTGGTAGTTGCGGTTAAGTTGATTACAGGTTTTTCATTTTTGTTTTCAATTGCACCATCGTTGATTCCCACATTCTTGTTTCTCTACCAAAACTTTTGTTTCTCACCACTATTGCAATTTTTGGAGGAGTTTGATGAGTTATTTTTGTTGTATATTTTGATGACTACTCTCTTGAACAAAGCCCCTTCAATTTTAATCTCGTTTTCAATCAATTTTTTGAAGGTTGGGGGACATTACAATTCCAATCTATAACTCATCTCATCATTAAGGTTGTCAATAAAGATTTATATCTTTTCCTTTTCAGATACGAGATGAGAATATCGTGCAAATAATCTTCTCCATTTTTGCAAGAATACAAGGAACGATTCACCCTTCTTTTGTTTCAAGTTACAAAGATCTTTCATGGTAATGTCATGTTGAATATTGTAAGAATATTGGGTGATGAACTTGTTGACCAATTCTTCAAAGGCGTTAATTGGTTGGGTGATTTTGAAGAACCATTCAAGACATTGTCCACCTAGACATCATGGGAATAATCTCATTAAGTATGTTTCCTCATATGAAAATTCAAGACTCATGGTTCTAAATTCCCTCACATGGTCTATCAAATCGGTTTTGCCATTGTATTTTTCATATTTTGGGAATTCACAATGTTTTGGAAAAGGGGTCATGTGGATACTTTGATCAAACGGATATGGACAAATGTCTTGGATCAAGTATCGTTTTGAGATACCTGTTTGCATATCAAGAATTTGTTGTTGAAGGTTCTTCATTTGGAGAGTTAGGGAAACCACTTGTTTGGTTTCTTTTTCAGGTTATTTTGGAGGTGCTTTCAACTAATTCACATCAAAGTCTTTGGGTAATTTGACACCTTGTTTAGCTATCATAAGGAGGTACTTTTCCCCATTTCTTTCGAAAATATTTTCTAAGCATTTGTGGAAGTTGGGGTCTTGTTCAGCATGTTGGAAATCTTCCTCAGTTATTTCTTCCCCTTCAGTGTTGTTGAGTCCATGGAAAGGATTATCTTCAGCCTCTACCATGGTGTTTTGTGTTTTACCGTCTTGAGTTTGAGTGTTTTGAGTCTCAATGATTGGAGTTTCAATGGTTGGATTTTCAATGGTTGGAGTTCCAAGGTTTTTCTCTTCAATGTTTTGATTTTCAAGTCCCTTTTCCTTGAGTTTTTATTTTTGTAACCTTGTTTGAATGGGCATACAAGTGTTATAGTTTTGACTAAACTTTGATCTAAGTTTGGAAGAGTACCAAGGATTACAACTAAGGCAAATAGAATGAAAAATTCTAATAAGACTAAGTTTGATTTGACTATATAGCTTCGTTTTGTGATGAGAGGATGATAAATCCTAATGATGAAACTATGCTTAATAATCAAAGGTGTGATAAGTTTGATAATTTTGGAACTTTGAGATGTTAGATCTTGGTTTAGGTTGGAGAATTCCACTTGGAGAGGTCAATTTTAACAAGTTTAGACTCTAAGGTACCTAAGGAATGATTCTGGACTTGAGAAGATTCTGAAATTTTGGTTCAAACTGTGAAACAGGGGACAAGTTTAACTCTCAGGTTTTTGCATTTAATGGATGTGCTAAAATAGAGCCTGAATGCACTAAAATATTTGACAGATGCACTAAAACAGAGGAGAGATGTGCCAAAAAATTGCATAGATGCACTAAAAGATTGCCTGAATGCGCTAAAATAAAGGCTCAATGTGCCAAAGTACTGCATAGATGTGCTAAAAGATTGACTGTATACACTGGAACAAAAGACATATATGCCATAGTTTTGCACAGATGCGCTATAACAGCAGTTGGATGCACTAAAATATTTCACAGATGTGCTAGAAGACGCAATAGATGCACTGAACTAGGAAAATGACACATTTTGTTGGAAATTTGTTTGATTTTTTGGATTTTCTAGTTAGAGACTTGGTTGTTTCAATGAATGTTTTTATAAATCAAGGTTTTCACTTTCAACATGTGATGTTTTTTTTTTTAAATTGGTTCAAAAACACATTGGTTAAGACACATCAAGCATGTACAACTTAGGCTATGTAGGACTATATTTTTTGAATTCCCACTTGGATTTTACTCCATCTGTGCTTACTTATAGTGGATGATTAGATACTTGACACCACTTGCTCCCCTCCATGATACTCACTTCTATGGGGCAGCCAAGCATCAATACCCATGAATCTCCCATGGCATATTTTTCATCTCTACTAAAAGCTGGAAGAAGGTGGGATGGCTTTAGAACGATCGTTCTTGCACCAACAAATATTAAGGATTTTGGCCTTGCTACAACAAAGGGTTTTAATATAGGAATTCCATTCATGGGGGATCATCCATGTGGCAAGAGACCATTGTTTCCCTTCTTGTCAGAATAATCCTCATGATACTTGAACTTTCCCCAAGTACCCACATTTATATCCTAGTTGGAAGTTGCTTGGCTTTAGCGTGTTACCGGTTGGGTCATTCCCTTAGGTGATTTTTTTTTCCCACAAGGCAGACCCTCTAAGGATAAAACAAAAGAAAATGAGTCTGACTTTTTGGTCACCCAGTTAAGGGGAGAGCATATGCCTACCATTCATCAAGCATGAAAGACATGGTGTTCTTTATCCTTTCTATTTAATCTAGATGCCTATCTTAAAAAAAAAGAAATCATTTAAATAGCTCCAGCCCCTGTATAAATTATCAGTAGTTTGATAAATTTTTCTTTGATCAGCGTATAAAAGTACCTGCAAGTAGAAAACACAAATCAATTCTCATATTTTGCAATTTTAACCCAATGCACTAAAATAGTCATCGTATGTGCTAAAAGATCAATGCACTACAAGAACTACCTAATGCACTAAAAAAACTACTCTATGCGCTAAAAGAACTATTCAATATGCTAAAACAGAGACCGAATGCTCTAAATAAAAGATTGAATGCGCTAAAACACTCCCTGTATGCGCTAAAAGATTTGATGGATGTGATAAAATAAGTATCAGATGTGCCAAAATAGACACTGAATGTGCTAGAAGATTCCACAGATGCGTCAAAAAAAATGTTGTATGCACCGAAAGATTTATCATATGCACCAAAAGAACTCACGGTTGCACTAAAAAATAACGTCCAACCTATTTACACAAAATTTTATAGAAAATTGTTAGAAATGGGAATGGTCCCCACAGTGGGCACCATTTTGTGTGTGTGTGAAATGTGGGAATTGTTAGTAAATCAACACAAACCTTAATGAAATGAATTATATCAAATATTTGAATCAAGTAAACTACTCTATTTTGCAACTAAACAAATATTTTAAGAACGTCTCATTGTCCTCTATTATTAAGTATTTATTAAACCATTGGGCCCTCATATTTCTATGTGCACTATGGTTGTTAAAATGAAAACTTGAGAAACAAGATAATATTCAACATGCAAGCTAATTAAATTCCTACATTAAACTATATGATGAAAATGATAATGGATACTATGATGAATGGTTGATGGTGTTAGATTATTCGAGGTAGATACTATGGTATGGAGCTAGGATGATTCTACATATGCTCAAATTCTAACTATGAATATGCTAATCTAAAATGTACTATGATGCAAAGGATAACATAAAATGCAACTATGAATAAAAGTGTGACTCTAAGATCTAACTATGATGAAAAACATGATATGAAATGTAACTATAAGACTCTAGAATGCTCCAATGCTCAAATTATATTCCTGCATGATAACTCTACTCAAATGTGGATGCAAAATACAATGGCAAAGGGTTGTATTTATAGGCTTTTTCCAAGCATCTTGTGATGTGGCAACGATTGACGGTCTAGATTCAAACAAAAGGAATGAATGGTGGAGATGGAGAGAACCAAGAAGGTGTCCCCTTGACCAAAGACAACATTCCAAATGGATGGAGGAATCTCTTGACCAAAGGAAAAATTCCAAATGGATGGAAGAATAAAGTGTGGGAAGAAAAGACCATGTGTTTGAAAATTGGTTGAAGAAGTGTGTGACGAATAAGCCTCGTGTTTGAAAATAATTCTAATTTAAAAATTAGAATTATTTAATTTCATGTGACCTTGGTGAGGTGGCATAAAAAGTTGTAGACATGTGCTTGAATTCCTAATCCAGGATTAGTGAAACTTAATTAAATAAAACAAGCTTATGAAATTTGTTTATTTAATTAAATTAAAAGAATATGACTTTTTTAGATTTGAAGAATTAGAAAATATGAACAATATAAATAAATTGAGAATTTATTTATACGTAGCCGAATATTAATTAAATAACTAGTATTTAATTAATTATATGTCATGACCAATTTTAGGTGTATACAACAACTATTGAGAATCATGAAAGTATTGATTGTCCCTCTCCTTATCCCTCTTGGGAAGATATCATGAGACAAGAAGATGAGATTATTGAAACATTCCTTAACATTACTTTACCTAGTCTCCATTCAACTCCCAACACCATCCCTACTTGTGAGAATGATTTAGTAAAAGAGGATAGAATTGTGGAGAATCATGAAAATCACATTTGTGAGGAGGATATGTTAGTGTTAAGAGATACAATGATTGAGAGCTATGACAATCCTACCTCTTCTACTTGGTAAGAAATTATAGGACATGGGGATGTAATTGTAGATAACCATGACAATAGAATTTTTCTTCTCCTAATATCTCTCCTATCCATGAAGAAGATAGTTTGGTGTTAGAAGATACCCTTATTAAGACTCATGAGAATCTCGTTTCTCCCTTTCCTAATGATCCTACCATTTGGAAAGATCTATTTGAACAAAAAAGTACAATCATCAGTAAGCATGAAAATGATAGTTGTTCTTCTCTTGATGCCTCCCCTATTTGTGATGAAGCTACTTTACAAAATCCAACCATAGATTGTGATCAGCATCTAGTTTTCTCCTCTCTTAAAAACTCTCCTACTAGGGTAGATAGTATGACACAAGCGAATGAGACCTTAGAGAAAAAGTAAGTATGAAATCATGAACACTCATAACAATCAAATTTGTCCTTCTCCTAATAACTCTCCCATTTTCAATGAAGAAATCTTTGTGTTAGAAGATCCAATTGATGAGCATTATGAGTATCTTATTATTGAACAAGATAATTCTATCATTGATAAACAAGAAAACCCAACCATTGATGAGTCCCCTACTTGTGATGAAGTTATTTTAGAAGAACCAAACAATTAATTTCATGAGCATATAGTTTGTAGCTCTCCTATAAACTCTCCTACTAGGGAAGATATCATGGTAGAATAAAATGAGAAAATTGACAATAGTAATTCCTTAGATGAAGATGATGAAGTGACATTAGACTTAAATTACTAAGAGATCATGAAAATTAGAATAAGTCTTCTGATGTTATGCACATTAGATATCCCTTGAAGTAATCTCCTAATCCTAAACTTATCATTTATCCACCCTTACAAAAACCACAAGTTAAAAAAAAACCCATGCTTATCTTAGAACCACCTAAAAGGAAACTTGATAATGATAATGTTTCAAAGAAACTGAGTCACAATATCATTTATCATACATATAACACTAGGAACAATCCACAACCAAGAAAAACAACTCAAACATCCCTCCCATTTCCTAGCCCTATCTTACCTGGTCCTCATTTTCCTTTATAAAATGGAAAGGGGTATGATCTTGTTGACCAACTTAAAAATAATTTTGCTAAGATATCCTTATGGGACCTTATTCAAGCCTCACCTATTCATCATAACATGCTTCAAAGTGCTTCACAACAAGTTGCTACTCCTAGTGTGCAATCAAATGATGTGGCATCCCAAATTCAAGCGATAACTCTGGCCAAATTAGACATTACTTTCTATCAAGATGAGTTACCTTCGTTAGAAGAGAATTTTTTTTTTGAAGGTTTCATGATAATAGCTCGTGTTAATCAAATTGAAATAAAGCGAACTCTTGTTTACATTGGTTTGACCCTTAATGTGTGTAGTGTGAGCCTTTTGGAAAAGATTGACATGGATAGAAGCGACATTAAACTTGATTATTTATCTATCCATGGATTCAATAATATAGGAAAACAACCGCTTGGAGTCATCGCATTACCTATTAAAGTTTGAAAGGTTACCTTACAAACTTTGGTACATGTTATGTCTCATGATCTTTCATATAATCTTCTTTTAGGCTGACCTTGGATTCATGAGATGCATGCAATGCCTTCAACTCTCCATCGTATAATGAAGTATGTCTATGAACAATAGGGGAAAGGTGTTCTTTATAACACAAGACATAAAAACCAAACTCTTCCCAAATTGTCATTGACTATCAACCCAAAGGTGAGTCAATTCTCAACAGGAAAGACCTAGGAGGGTTATTTTAGGCTTTGAAGGGTTCACCACCAAGAAAAATATTGGAAAAGAAAACTTAACATTCAACTCACAAAACCTAATAATGAAAGCCAAATCATGAGTGAAAATGACAAAATTAAGTAACAAAAAGTTAGGATGTGTGTACCGGGGAAGTATGGAAATGTGATGAGGATTTTGGAAATGAAAAAATGTTTTCAAAATATGCCAAGGAGGACTAAGACGCCCTTACTGTTGTCTTAGTCCCACTACTATTTTTCGGGGGAAATAAAAAATCTTTGGATGTCAGAAAAAAATCCAAAAGAATCTCTACAAAATACCCCTGGGAGGACTAAGATGCCGTTACTATTGTCTTAGTCTCATCTTGAATTTCTGAAATCTCTAAATGTGATCCTGAGGCTCAATGTCTGAGCTGCCTTGTTCTTAGATCACAAGTCAACTTCCAAATCTAGCCTATAGGTGAGTTTCCATGAATATGACAACTTTCCAATGCAACTTTGCAACTTTTCACTTCAAATGATCTTCAAGTCTTCAACCTAAATCTGCAAACACAAACATGCAAGAGAAGGAAAAATTGTTGATTGTTAGTAAATGGGGTGGTCAAACCCTTGTTGGCAATTAAACCTTGGAATGCAATGGAATAATGAAGGGAAATGATGAATGAACAAAGTTCTATGTTGCAACTCATTGAACCCTTGTTATGAAATATGCAAACTTGTATGAAGTGGATAGCTTGGATGTAGATCTTTAATTGAAGGAATTCTTGATAGATCTTGACTTGAATTTCTTGCTTGAATAAAAACCCTACATCATAAATGTTATCTCAAAAATACACATGATGTAAGAATATCTCTGATATGATGCTTGAATCTTGCTGATGGCTTCAAATGCTTGATGAATTTCTCTTGAATTCTCTTGTGAACTCAATCATGCTATTGGAATTCTCATTCAACTTGCTTGGTAATAAATGAGTGAAATAGCCTTGTATTTATACTTATCTATGCTTAATATCCCAAAATTACACCACAAAAATCTGACATATGAATTCATTAATTTAAGGAGGCTAAATTATGGCAAGCTTTGAAATTAAATCCCAAAAATAACTTGAGGACTAAGATGCCCTAGGTGGCATCTTAGTCCCAAGTCTTGAAACTCGGGGCACAGACTCTAAAAAGGGGCCCAATTAAGATTCCTTTGAAATTAGGGTCCCAAGACCTTTTGAGGATAAAGAAACCCTTAGTGGTTTCTTAGTCCTAGTCCAAAAATTAGGGACGCATAATGAGAATAATTAAATTATCATTTATCCTTTGGTGTTTGTCGGGATTATCCATAAAAAAGATATAATTTATTAGGCTTGTGGATGCAAAATAGGATCAATTAAGACATAAATAAGGAGAAATAAAGCAAGTTGATCCCAAACAAGTGTGAAAATGCAAGGGTATGTATTTTCCTACACTATAGTCTACAACAATAAAGTGTATACAATCAAGGACGATCCCCAAACTGAAAGTTGTCTGATTGCTGAGAAAGAAGGACGATATCATTTGGAACTTATATTGAAAAAAGAAGAAAAATTGAAAGCCATGAAGGAAGAGGAACACAAGAAGAACATTGATGAAGTCACTAAGTTGTTAGAAGACAATTTGGGTTCCTTATATTTCACACCTACATTCATGGGAGAATACAAAATCATAAACAAAGAGTTTGAAAAGGGAAAAGAAAAAGTGGTAATGTCAACACAAAATTCAAAAGAATCCACCTCAACTACTTTAGAAGATCAAGAAAATTACACAACAAACTTTGATGAAGCTAATTATGAACAACCACCGAATCCTAAATAAATGAAAAAGCTTTATGGAAGAGTTTATGAACTTGTGAAACAACTTGGATATAGAGGAAAAGGATGTGGTGCTAGAGAACAAGGTATTTGTGTCCCTATAGAGCGTAACATGCAAGAAAAAACTCATGGTCTTGGTTATTGTCCTTTGATAGAAATAATAGCATCAAAAAGGCCTTGACTTAATATGAACAATCTTACAACAGATTCTTCCAAGACAAGTTTAACATTGGTGCATCTTGAACTTGTGTGGTAGAAAACAATGACCCTTTGCTTCACATGGGATTAATTCATGATAAAATGGAAATGATGAGGTCTTAATCTAGTGTTGTGAGGAATTTTATGCATCACCACTAGGTCTTGGACCCTTGCAAATCAAATAACATGCTTTTAATGATGTATTGTAAAGGTGTTGTAAAGTCTTGTAAAGGACTTTCAAGCTTTTCTAGACTTAATCAACCTATTTCTCCCTAATTCAACATTATAAAACGTGTTTAATAATATTATTACATCAATCTAGAAGGTTCTTAACTTAAACTTAATGTTAAACTAGTGTTGTAATGTGTCTTGCACATTCACATTGATTTTTGTGCCTTCCTAGGTTGTGTGGACCTCATTTTAATGTTTTAAAGTGTATTTAATCACACTTTCACATTGATTTCTATGTCCCAAGCCGTATTTAACATTTACATCATCACTAATAGGCTCCTCTTAACCCATAGTGTGCATCCTGAGGCTTAAATTGATTAAACACCCAACAAGGTTGCATTTTAGACCTTATTTCCTTATTCCTTGGCATCTGAGTTGTCAAAATAGCCCTTGTGGGACCCATTCGCCATGTATGGTGAATTAGTCCCATCTAGGTGGGACCCATTCACCATGGCGAATGAGTCCTGTTTGGCCCAATTTTAACATTTAAGCGGGAAAAAAAGTGAAATTTGAGTTTAATTTTGCTTCATGTTGGCCTATGATGAGGTATTAATGGGATACTAAGGCACAAGTGTGTATAAATAAATTATTTTAGCCTCATTTTACATCTCTTATCTCTCATCATTCATTCATCCACAAATCTTCTCTTTCAAGTCAAGCAACTTAGGGTTTTAACATTACAAGTCATTAAAGCTCAATTTTTAGAATTTCAAGGGAAGATTCTACATGTTATGTTGCAGACTTTCAATATTAATCATCATCAAAAGGTAATCATGTTATGTCCTAACAATCAACATCTCTTCTTTTCTTCTTGTTTTTTTGTAGATTTAGGTCGCTTGGAAGCTTTGAAATCATTGAGGATTAAGTTGCAAATTCATTCAAGTCATCCCTTCATCATTCAAGTCAAAATATCAACAAAAAGTCACTTTTAGACCCAAATCTGACAGTTTCAGAAGCAAACACCTATAGGAAGCAGAAGTGCAGATCTAGCTTCACATAATCTACTCCTAAATTTTCTAATTCTTGTAGGTGGACTAATTTTCCACCCATGGAGAATGAGTCCCATTTGTAGGCCTGTAAAGTGATTTTGTTAGAATTTATCTCCCAACAGTCAGAAACATGTTTCCAAGACTTTCTTCAGAAGCAGGATTGATTCACCATGCATGGTGAATGAGTCCCAGTGGCCATTAACAGTGACTTCTGGAACATTCCAGAACCTTCTGGAAATAGTAATCTGCCTCCAGGTGCACTCTAATAAGTCTTATCAATTTTTGTTATCATTTTCTTAAGTTTCTAGTTCACTTTTGCAATGCACAATGTATTCAAACAAATAAGATTTCTTAGGTTTTGCATGTTTAGTCAATCAATATTTTCAATTAGTTGAACTTAGATAATTCCATTTAGTCTAAATAACATCACACACATCTTAATTTGAGTGAACCCTCTAGATTTTGGGTGTGGGATCTATCTCTTTCCATTAGGTGAAAGACCCTAATTGAGTAAAAGAGAAAAAAACATTCATATTCCCTAAAATCTATGGTTCATTTTGGTAAACCCAACTTCTTAATGCTTTATTGTTTGATTTGGAGTACTTTCATTATCATAGATCTAGCTTGCATTATGGTTTTCATGATTCATTTGCATGCTAGGTGTTAAATTTTGCATTCATAAAAAGTGCATAATAGGTTGCATTATTGCATCTTTAATCATTAAAAAAAATATAAATTATGCATTTTACACTTAGGTCTGTATCATCACACTCGGAAAGTATCAAAATTAGTCAAAAAATTCTAAAAAAATTGAAAAAAAAGTCCATACTAGGACTCATTCGCCACCCTAGGAAAATCAGTCCCTTCTGGCCCCTGAAACAACATTTTCCAAAACTCATAAATTTGTTTTTAGGCTTCTGTTTGGTGCCTTAACTTATATATATCAGTCAGTTGCATTTCTGTAGTATGCAGTTTTTTAGATCTCACTTAAAACAACTCATTTCATGCATAGTTTAATTTTGCATTTACATCTCCCACATTTCATTTTTCAGATTATTGCATACTATAATCAACACTTTACTTTGTTTTACATCTGAAAATTACATTGTACTTTATTTCCTTTTGCATAACATGTTCTTTAAGTGTGCCTTTGATTTAATTAAACATGGATTTTATAAGCATAACACCCCCTCTTATGAGTTTGATTTTGATTACAACTGTGAGGAACATAACATAGACCAAAATATTACCTTACCCATTGGTGTGATTGGAGATGCAGACAATCATAACACACATACTTGTTCTTCTCCCAATACCTCTCCCATTAGTGATGAAGGTATCCCGGTGAAGTAAGTTACAATCATTGCAAGTCTTGATTGTCCATTTTCTTATTCCCCTTTGGATGATGTTAGCAAACAAGACAATGAAAAAATAGAAACATTTGTCAATACCCCCTCACCTAATCCCCATAACCATGACAATCAAACTTTTCCATCTCCTAATATCCCTCCTCAATGTCAAGAGGATAGGTTGGTATTAGAAGACATTCCTATTAAGAGTCATGATAATCTTGACACCCCCTTCCCTAATGCTCCTCCCCTTTGGGATAATTTATTTGAAAACCATAGTGATCCTTCTCTTGATACCTCCCTCACTTGTGATGAAGCTTCTTTACACACTTCAAACTTGGATGAACACATTAAAAGCTCTCCTAGCTGGGTATAAAACATAGCACAAGAGAATGAGACTTTAACAACAATCGACATTCAACTAACACCTTCTCCTAACCATCCCCCTCTTGACACTCCCATCATTGATCACTCACCTATTAGTGATGAAGTCATTTTGGAAGAATGTAGCCTTGTCAAAAACATGTGGCTTGTTGTTCTTCTAAATGCTCTCCTTCTAGGGAGAATATCATGGTGCTAGAAAATGACAACAATAATCATGTCTCTTCCTTTGATGAAATGGTGATTCTCGATTCTCCTTCCTTAGAGATACATCAAACCAAGACTATTGAGGTTATGAATGCACAAGTGTCTATTAGATCCCCTTCGATCACTAGACCTCATACATACCCCGTGGGACATCCAAAGAATCCCATAATTCTTTACCCACCATCACACAACCAACAAACTCTAAACAAACCTCAACTCATTCTTTACCCACCTAATAATAATGTATCGCAACAACTGAGTTATAATACCGTTGCTCATACATACAACACTTGCAATAATCTACAACTTCCACAACCAACCCTAACCCCTCTACCTTTACCCAATCCGCCTAGTGCTCCTCATTACATCCCACACACAAAGGAGTATGATCTTGTTGAACAATTAAATAATACTCATGGAAAAATTTCCTTTTGGGATTTACTTCAAAACTCACCAAATTACAACACTATTCTTCAAACAGCCTTACACCAAATTACAGTCCCTCCTAGTACAACTCCAAATGATGTGGAAACTTTAATCCATAACACAAATCTTGACATTACTTTCCATCAACATGAGATCCCCTCTTTGGATGTGCAAAAACAAAACAAATCTTTCATGATCATCACTTAATACAAAACAAAAGGCATAAAGAGAACTCTTATAGACAATGGTTCTGCTCTTAACATGTGTAGTGTGAGTTTTTTGGCATTCATAGATCCACCATTCAACTTGATTCTATATATATTAAGGGATTTGACAATGTCAACAAGAAACCGCTTGGGGTAATCACTAAGCCTCTTAAAGTTGGAGTGCCCACCTTAAATACACCAATCCATTTCATGCCTTATGAAATTTCATGTAATCTTATCTTAGGAATACAGTGGATTCATGCCATGAATGGTGTGCCCTCCAATATTCATCGCAAAATAAAATACATTTACAACAACAAAGTACACACCCTTGATAATGACCTTGAACCTTATAGTGCCTTACAACTTGACAACACCAAAGATAACCCCTTGAACACATTAACACCAACCACACAAGTGGAACCTACACAACAAAATGACAAAAACATTGAACATCACATGGAATTATTAGAAGATGATTGGGGTTCCTTAGATTTTGAGCATGACTTCATGGGTTAATACAAAATCATCCACAAAGATTCAAAAAATGGAAAAGACACAACACTCATATCAACATTAACTTTGAACAACCTTTCCAAAGCATCCACCTCAACCACTTTAGACAAAGAAGCAAACTACACAAAAACCTTTGATGAACACAATAACGAACAACCACCTGATCCAAAAGCCATGAAAAATATTTATGGAAAAGATTATGAGCTTATGAAACAACAGGGATATAGTGGAAAAGGATGTGGTGCTCATGAACAAGGTATCCACAACCCTATCGACCCTCTCACACAACAAACAACTCATGGTCTCTGTTATTGTCTTGTAATTGAGGTCACCAAACCTCCACCCACCATCAACAATATTACACAATGCCTTACTAAACCATCCTTAACATCTAGTTCTCTTGAACATCATCCTTCATCAAATATGCAACACATAACTACACCTTCACTTAATGTCAATGTCATCACACAAACTGTTCATGATTCCAATTCGTTAGATTTTATACCTTCCTATAATGGGAAGAATACAATCTCGCAATCTAGACACACTTGTGAAAGTATGACATATACTACCAAGCAAGATGTATGCTTGAAACAAACCATAATTCCACCTTCTCCTCTTGATCACGAGGGTATCTTGTCGAGACTCCTCCAAGATCACTTGATCACCCTCCCTCCAAGAACTGGAAAGAAATGTTATTCCAAGACTTCATTTTGTACATATCATAGAGTTCATGGTCACTCCACCAATGAATGCACTACTTTGAGTCATAAAATACAACATTTTCAGGAGTTTGGTATGCTTCATTATGTGGGGGCACCTCATTCCTCTAATTGCTATTGATTTTCACTTTAGCATGCATTTCCTAAATCCTTTTGGCTCACCTTTGTCCTGCACTAATTTGGGGCAAGGGGTTGGATAGCCTTGTCCTCGTATGTCACTTGTGGTTACCTCCTTTGGCTAGTCATTAACCTTTCATGAACGTATCAAGAGAAATATTAGGATGTGGACAACATGTCTTATGATTGACCTGCATATGACATACTCCCTCTCTTTGTTTTCCTTTTCCTTGACATGACGCAGCCTCACTTAGAAACATATGACTTGGCATAGGTCTTTCTAGGTTGGCTCTCATGTCTTGTTTTCTTTTTTGCATTTTCTTTTCTTCTCTACTTTAAATTAATTGCTCACAGAATGATGTGTAGCAATTCCTTTAAAGTGGGGGGCATACATTACCATTAATTCATCTGTATTCTTGGTTCCTATGTAGCCTTGTCATTTATGTAATTCCTTCATCACTTTGTGGATGAAATTGGGTGTGATCTCCTTCATGAGTGTGATCTATCTCAACATATTACATTCCTCTTGGTGGTCTGATGCAATGCACTGCATCCCCTAAGTTGTGAATATTCTATTCTTTGATTGGTCCTCTCTTGGAGACATTAGACATAATGTTCCTTAAGTGACTAACCTTTCACAAACTAAGCAAGACTCCTTGAACATCTTTTACATATTACACTTTTACATTTTTGCATTTTACATTTTTGCATCCTTTGCCACCAAGTGCATAATGCAACTTGCATGACTGTGGTACCTCTTTTTTTTCATGAGAATTTTCTTTTGGAACCTTGTTTAAGTTATCAGGAGGTATAAATTTAACATGGTTGAGTGGGAATCCCAACTAGCAACATGAATTTTCCCCATAGCCACCTTTGTGTTTGAGAGTGCATACCAACTAGCGTATGTATCTTACCTTTTTGGGATTTCTCACCCCACAGACAACTAGTTCTATGGCCCTAGAGTGAGTACATCTTTTCCACCCTGTCTTTCTTTCCATCTTTCCTTTGCATGATTTTGTATCTTGAGGGCTTGACCTACATGTGGATCTCTCTTGAATGTCTACTTTAGTGTGATTTTTAAGCAAGTTCATCCTCTCACTAAAGTGGGGGCTAAATGTGCCATAGAAAAAAAGGACTCTTTGTTTGACATGGGATTAATTCATGATAAAATGAACTTGACGAGGTCTTAATCTAGTGTTGTGAGGTATTTTATGCATCCACGCTAGGTCTTGGACCCTTGCAAATCGAATAACATGCTTTTAATGACATCTTGTAAAGGTGTTGTAAAGTACTGTAAAGGACTTTCATGCTTTTATAGACTTAATCAACCTATTTATCCCTAATTCAACATTATAAAATGTGTTTAATAATATTATTACATCAATCTAGAAGGTTCTTAACTTAAACTTAATGTTAAACTAGTGTTGTAATGTGTCTTGCACATTCACATTGATTTTTGTGCCTTCCTAGGCTATGTGGACCTCATTTTAATGTTGTAAAGTGTATTTAATCACACTTTCACATTGATTTATGTGTCCCAATCCCTATTTAACATTTACATCATACTAATAGGCTCCTCTTAACCCATATTGTGCATCTCTAGGCTTAAATTGATTAAACACTCGACAAGGTTGCATTTTAGACCTTATTTCCTTATTCCTTAGCATCTGAGCTATCAAAATAGCCCCTGTGGGACCCATTCACCATACATGGCGAATCAGTCCCATCCAGGTGGGACTCATTCACCATGTGTGGTGAATGAGTCCCATTTGGCCCAATTTTGACCTTTGAGCGGGAAAAAAGTGAAATTTGAGTTTAATTTTGCTTCATGTAGGCCTGTGATGAGGTATTAATGGGATACTAAAGCACAAGTGTGTATAAATAAGTGCTTTTACCCTCATTTTACATCTCTTATCTCTCATCATTCATTCATCCACAAATCTTTTCTTTCAAGTCAAGCAACTTAGGGTTTTAACATTACAAGTCATCCAAGCTCAATTTTCAGACTTTCAAGGGAAAATTCTACATGGTATGTTGTAGAATTTCAAGATCAATCATCATGGAAAGGTAATATATTACATTATTGCATGCTTCATTCCATTCTTTCATCATTTTGGTTTAATTACCTAAACGGGGTTTGACCAAGGCAAACCCCCATGTCCTAACAATCAACATCTCTTCTTTTCTTCTTGTGTGTTTGCAGATTTAGGTCTCCTGGAAGCTTGGAAATCATTGAGGATAAATTTTCAAAGGCATTCAATTCATCCCTTCATCATTCAAGTCAAAATATCAACAAAAAGTCACTTTTAGACCCAAATCTGACAGTTTCAGAAGCAAACACATGTAGGACGTAGAGGTGTAGATCTAGCTCCACATAATCTACTCCTGAATTTTTTGATTCATGTAGGTAGACTAATTCACCACCCATGGCGAATGAGTCCCATTTGTAGGCCTGAAAAGTGATTTTTTCATAATTTAGCTCCTGACAGTGAGAAACCTGTTTCCAAAACTTTTCATCAGAAGTAGGACTGATTCACCATGCATGGTGAATCAGTCCCAATGGCCATTAACAGTGACTTCTAGAACATTCCAAAACCTTCCAGAAACAATAATCTATCTCCAAATGCACTATGATAAGTCTCTTAAATTTCTATTATTATTTTCTTAAGTTTCTAGTTCACTTTTGCAATACACAATGTGTTTTCAAACAAATCATATTTTTTAGGTTTTGCATGTTTAGTCAATCAATATTTTCAATTAGTTGCACTTAGATCATTCCATTTAATCTAAATAACATCATACACATCTTAATTTGAGTGAACCCTCTATATTTTGGGTGTGGGATCTATCTCTTTCCATTAGGTGAAAGACCCTAATTGAGTAAAAGAGGAAAAGCATTCCTAGTCCCTAAAATCTATGGTTCATAACTGATTGATACTACATGTGGGAATATCTCATTAGATAGGGATCAAGTAAATACTTTTTTTACTCATTATGATCAATAACATTAGTTGTTGCTCCTTGCCATGTAATAGTTGTAGGATCATAGCATACTCACTATTGCATATTTTTACATTCATTGAAAATCATTTCCTTTTCTACAAGGAGTGGCATATCATCATCCATCCTCAGCTCACACTTGTCCCACACTCAGTGGGGGCAAGGGGTTAGGTAGCTTTGTCCTAGTGTTTCACTTTTCATTGTCTCTTTTGTCTATTTGATTGTCTTCCATGTATATGTTAGAGCAAGCTTGGGATGTGGATGACATGCCTTAAGTTGGCTCGCATGTGACATACTTTTCTTTCTAGGTTTAGCATTGTATTTTTGGGGGAAACCCCTCCCTCCTTGTTCATGACACCCTTTCAGAAACATATGAATTGGCATAGGGTTTTCCGAGGAAAGCTCTCATGTCTTAGGATAAAACATTGGCTACTTTAAAGAAATTACTCACAGTAATGGTGTTAGTGACCACTTTAAAGTGGGGGCATACATCAATGAAATATTTCAACATTTTTCATATTTCATGGCATGATTTTCTTTTTTCATGTAACATGTCCTTTTCTTGGTGGTGTCATTAGGTTTGAGTCCTCCAAGAGTCCCATATTTCTAAGCATACAATTTCCCTTAGTGACATGATGTGAACGAGGCATCCCATTAGTGGCGATATGATATTCTTGACTTATCCTCTCTTGGAGACATTAGGCACAATGTTCCTTAAGAAGAAGACCTTACATGAACAAAGAAAAATCCCCTTTAACAAAAACTTAGAGAAATAACATTCAAAAGCATAGCATTGTGGTGCCTTATTGAAGTTGTCAGGGGGACAATTCTGGTATGGTATGGGAGGATAATATGATTCTCTCATTTTCCACCTCACTGGGATAACTCACCTAGTGATCATGCATGTTACAAAAAAACAACCTAGATATGTTCCACATCACGTTCTACTATTGAAGCTTGATCCTTTTTCATAGACAAATAGCCTAGATGTGTTCCACATTGTGTTGGACCATCGAAGCTTGATCCTTTTTCTCAGACAAACAACCACGTTCCACATCATGTTGAAATGTTTGAAGCTTGATCCTTTACTTTAATTTATTTTTCTTGGTCTTTGATATGGTATGATTATGTATGTTTTTCATTATTGCATACTTAAGTGTTTTGAATTTGTACTTTAGTGTGAGTTTGACATGGGGGAAAACTCTCACTAAAGTGGGGGCAAAATGTAGTGTCGAAAAAAGTAACCCTTTCTCATGCTTTGTTTAGGAATGGATAATTAATGATAAAATGGACTTAATTGTGCCTTATTTAGGGTGTTGTAAAGTGTTTTCATACACTTTCACACTAATCTAGGGCTTCATTAATTAATTGAGGTTAATTAGAGCTTAATTGGCCCCTTAAATTCAAATCCAAGCCTTATTAATTACATTTTTCGAAGGATCTATCCTCACACTCATTAATAATATTACATAACATTTAATTTGGAAAGGTTTGAGTCCTAGAATAGTGACCTAGGACCCATTCGCCATCTAGAAAATAGGTCCCCACTATGTCCTAGGATCCCCTTTTGGCATATTAATTCACCTCCCCAAAATTCGGTCCTAGAAAACTATTGTAGGACCCATTCGCCCAAGGTGGAAAATGGGTCCTCATTACTTAGGACACCCCTTTTTGAATTTATTTGTGGCTAGATTTTAATGATTTTGAATCCTAGATATGATGATAACTTCTGTTATTTGAATTTCAGGATTAAATCTTAAGTTTAGTTTAAATATAAGGTTATTTCACATAGTTTCATCTAAGCAACTTTATGAGAAAATCCTAATAGAAAATTTATGATCAAGAGAGCATTTCAAGAGACATTATAAGGCATTCAAGAGTAGATTATTGAAAATTATTGTATCATTCAAGATCATATCATCATGTCAAAGGCATAGCACATCAAGCATGTTGTTGAGCTTTTGTGTTGATGTAGTATTGAAGATCCAATTCAAGCATTGTTTCACATCCAATTCAAGATCAAGATCTACATTCTACATGGCCACTTCATGTTAGATTTCTGATTTAACATTCCAAGACATCATCCAAGGTATCATTGTTTCATATTTCATGTTTCATTATTTCATCACAATGTTTAATTACCTCAATGGGGTTTGACCAAGGCAAACCCCTATTCCCTAACAATCAACAAGTTTTTCTCATCTTTGATGTGTGATTGCAGGTTTTAGGTTCAATATCAAGTGGAGAACAAGATTGACTAAAATTTGTCAAATTTGTAAAGTTGTAAAAGTTGTCATCTATCTTACAAGATCATGAAAACAAGGCTACAAAATTTATTTCCAACTTTCAAGAGCTAGTCACCTAGGAGCTAGAAGTGGAAACATTGAGGAATAGAACCTAGAAATTAGTTTTTAGAAACCCTAGCAAGGAACCATTAGCCACCTTGGGCGAATGAGTATTCATTGACCCCTGAAATAACACTTTTTTAGCAAGGTACACATTGTTTTAGCATCTTAAAACCTCCCTTTTTGTTGATTAATGAATTTATGCATAATTGAATGAAACATCATAAGATTAGGTTCCTCCATTTCTATTTGATTTTTATTTATGTATTATACCCTTCATAATTGAATGAAACATCATAAGAAAAATTAGGTTCCTCCATTTGGTTGATCCTATTTGGGGGAATTGGGCGGGGGCCCTAGCTCGGTTGGCTAAGTAATTCCGTTGTGGCTCGGCTGGTCACGAGTTCTAGTCTCCCCCGTTCCCATGGTACCGGAGGGCGTGTCGCACCAGCGCCGCCGGTCACGTTAAAAAGTTTACCAGGCGCACTGCAGTTTATAGGGGGTCGTGCTACTCGATTCCTGCAGTCTAAAAAAAAAAAAAAAAAAAATCCTATTTGGGGGAACCTCTTTTTTTATGTTTCATAGTTGTGTATCTCTCTTCACCACCTTTCCAACACCTATTCATTTCTGAATCAGAGAATTGGGGTGAAAGTTATGGCCTATTGAAGAAATTAGTAGCAAATAACTTAAACCTAAAATATTTGGCAAAAAAGGGAAAAAAATATTTTCAATACTTTTTGTGGATGGAAAGTGCTTGTCTCTAGCTTTTTGATGATATCTCTTTTTTGAAAAATGGACACCATGATGAAATGTTATGTAAGCTTGAAAAAAGGGCTGAATTTGGCCTATTAGATGACTCTGGTGGCCCTCTGGTGGTCGTGGGTAGCACCATCGGTGGAGCTAGCCACTTGAGTGGCACTCGAGCTAAGTTTTAGGCAGAAATTTAAGTATGGGTTGCTAGCGGTTTAAAAAACTGCACAGTTAACTATCATAGTTTAAAATTTGATCTTGGCGGTGAGGTTTTTCTACCACTTAGCAGCTTATGGAGACCAGGTGGCTTTTCCATGGGTGGCTTAGCTATAGCCTTTTTGCAGCTTTAGCTGTAGGAAACTAAGCAAACCATGAGTGCTTTTTATCCACTAAGTGCTTTATACAAGAACTTAAAATTTATTTATTTTTAATTTTTAAAAATAGCATGTCAAATATATATACATATATATATATATATATTTAATTTGATGATGTACCTACATGACCCGGGGTATCGTACAACTCCTTGGGAAAAAAATTTCCTTCACAACTCTTGGCTCTGAATATGGGAAAATTTTAAGTCAAAATTCATCTCCTCGACCCCCTGAATGCTATCACAAGGTCCTTTTGTCCAAAAATGCTCTTGGAAAAACCTATTCACCAGATCTATTCTTCAAGCCCTCATTTGCAATCATGTCAAAGAATCTCCAATTTGGATGAAACAAAAGCCAATCTTAACTTTCTTGAGCCTTCTCTATGAGTTCAAATGGTCAAAAACGCTGCCAGTATAACCAAAAATGTTGCAATCACCCAGATCTCACAAAACACATGCAATATAAAGAGGTAATTAAATATTTGCAAACCATTTCTTATTCTTTAGAATGTTCAAAATGCAAGATAAGAGAACATGAGAATTTACAATATTTTTATATGAAAATATCAATCTCTCAATTAGGAATCTAAGAACATAGACTTCTCAAAAAAAAATCTCTGATACCATCTTAGAAATTTGAAATAGATTGAATAACCCGAGGAACTTTTTAAGAGAAAATCAAAGTTACATAAACTAGAAAAATATAAAAAATGCAAACTAAGATTCTGAGAGATTATGAAATGTCGATATGAAAAAATTACATTAAGAGCTTCCAAGTTGAATGAATGAATGAATATAAATATAAGCTAGGTAGCGAGTTTATATAGAACTAAAGAGAGGATAGAGGTCACAAATCCAACCAATAGGAATCAACCAAAAAAAGAAAAGGATGCCACTAAAAGTGGAAAGTGTTCCACCCTTTAAGGAAGGGGACAATGCATCACTTATCTCCTAGTAACCTAGGACTAAGGGAAAATAAATTGACCTGCTAGGAAAATAAAAGACCTACACCAATAGAAAGAGAGAAAAAATTCTCTTAAGTGTTGAAGGTTCTTCTGATGTAGTGAGAGATTTTATTTTGCGATACATTTCACATTTTGTAAGAAGGTTTTATACCATGGCCTTTAACTCACAAAAATATCAAAAATATTAATGGAAAAGGCTACAAGATGTTGAAATTGAAGATGGTGGATTTTTTTGAGAGAGATTAGTGGTTCTTGGTTTCACAAGAAACCAAACAAACTACAATGTCTAATGAAGATTGGAAAAATTTGGAAAAGGAATGGGGAACCATTCAGTTGTTTCTTGTAGATTTATCCCTCTTGAGTGTCTCCATGGAAGACACCACATACAAGTTGTCAAAAGAGGATAGGTAAAATCAATCAAACTAAAAGTTCATCTAACAAATTATATCTCAAAAGATGATTGTATTGTTTCAAGATGAAAGATGGTGATTGTATTGCAATCATTTAAATAAATTTAATTTGATTCTAGGTTAGCTTACATCAATAGATGTTAAATTAGAAGATGAAGATAACTTTATCTTTTCTCTTTGTTCTTTGTGTGAATCTTGGAAAAAATTAATTGTTCCCATAAGTAGTAGTAATGCAAAATTAAAGATGGATAGCATATTTTCCATGCTTATTTTGGAGGAGATGAGAAATTCTATTAATTTTGGCTCCCAAGATACCTTCCATGTGTAGGTTAGGTCCAAAGAGAAAGGGCCTAAAGGGGATAAATGGAGGAATAAGTCTAAAAGACACTCTAAAACCCCAGAAAAGGGTAGAGTAAAATTTTAGAATTGTGATAAAAGAGGGTGTATGAAGGAGTGTAAAAAAGAAAAAGAATGTTTATTTCTCCATAGAAAATTCCTTGGATGATTCTTGGCTTATTGATTCAGGTTGTTCCTACCATAAAATCCTCTTAAAGAGTGGTTTACAACATATAAAGAATATGATGGGGAATTTTTTTCCTTGGTAATAACAACATAAATAAGATTGTTGGTAAGGGAAATGTAAAGTTGATTTTTGATGATGGGAGAATTAAATCCCTTGAGAAATATTTTCATATTTTAGGGCACCAATGGGGCACCAAACACGCATACAAGTACCACAAAGGATGGGGTGAATGAAAATACAAAGTAATATAGGAGCTCTTAAATGCAAATAATAGAAATTCTGCTAACTATAATAGAGAACTAACTACAGAAAATAGAAATGCAGACAAATTCTAGAAAAATGCCAGAAATGTTGTTTAAAAAGTATAGAGGGACTAATTTGCCCAGGGTGGCAAATGAGTCCTAGTATGATACTTTTTTTAGTGTTTCTCAGAAATTTGAATGTGATTTTAATGCTCTACAGAATGCAATTAAGGATGAAAAATGTAGTTTTTCAATTTTTTCAATGATATGTAATGCAAAAATGAAACCTAAACAAAGCTTTCACTAATGCAATATGAAAAGTCCTATAATGCAGAAACAAAACAATGTCCTAATTGAATGTTAAGGAAAGTGTAATATAGGATGCAATATGCAAATGAAATTAGAAATGCAAAGTGTTCAAAATGCAGGTTCACCAAAATGAATCGTAGATTTTTGGTTCCTATGGACTTCTCAAGCTCTGGTAGGGTTTTTCACCTAAAAGGAGAGAGATAGGACCAAAAATGCTAAGGGTTCATTCAAATTATGTTATGTACGATGTTTTCTAGGCTAAATGAAATGAAATAAATGCAATTAAGTGGTTTATATGAATGATTATGAATGCAAAACTAATATTTAAACTATGCTAGAAAACACATTGTGATATGCAAATAGTGAACTAAAAGATGAAATAATGCAGAACAAAGAGAAATGGGATGAAACAGAGTGAACTTGGGAAATATTTGATGAATCTGGAATGTTGTGAATGTTGTCTAAAGTTACTAAAAATAAATAGTGGGACTCATTCACCCAGGGTGGCGAATTAGTCCTTCTACTGGTGAAAAAGTATCAGAAGCAGATTTCTGATTGTCGGGATCTAGAATCTGATAAAATTAAGAGTTTCAGCCTTAAGGTGGGACTCATTCGCCACTAGTGGAAAATCTATCCTCTTCCAAAATTTTGAGAAATTAGGAGACAACTCTGCAACACCAGATCTGGAAATGTCTGCTTGTCGGGTTGTCGAAGTCAATTCTGTAGGAAACAGATAGAAAACCTTCTCCAAGCTTGAAATATGGTTGATTTGACTTAAAGCACTTAGTTGACTTTTTGACCAATCTTCAACACCTAAATGCTTGTAAAATATGCATGCAAAGGTCTGCAAACACACATGTAAGAGGGGAAAAATGGTTGAGGGTTAGCAAATAGGGGTTTTCCTTGGTCAAAGCCCACTTTGGTAATCAAACCCTTGATAAAATAATGAAATGCAAGAGAATGATAAACTAACAACATGCAAATGCTATCAACTTACCAAACCCTTGATGATGTAAATATGAAGTAATGTTAATGGATGCACTCCAAAGTGCTTGAATAATGCTTGATAAGATGTTGTAAGATGCTTGAATGCTTGAGATTGCTTGAATATGATGTGTGAATGTTGGAGGATGTAAAATGAGGTGAAAATCACTTATTTATACCATCTTCTGCATTAGTAACCCATTCATACCTCATCACAGGCTGACATCAAGTGTTTTTTAATAAAAACCTGAAAGGAAATTTAAAAAAAAATCAATTTGGAGCTAAGGGGGACTCATTTGCCACGCATGGCGAATGGGTCCCACCTAGGACCTGAAAATGGGTGTCGGGAATTATCTTGTATTTAATGTTGTTTGTTAGGCTAACATTCAAAAATACACTTAATTAGAGCATATGAGAGCATAAAGGGGTCAAATAAAGCATAAGAAAGGGATAAATAGTGAATTTATGCCTAGAAAAGAGTGAAATCTTGTTACAAGACTTTACAACACTTCAAAATAGGACTTGATTAGTGATGAAAAGGTGATTTTTAGGTAAATTGTAATGAATAGAGTCTAGAAGAGTGTATAAATGTCTTACAACACTTCACAACACCTTCACAAGATGTCATTATTTGAATTTTAGTACCTAAATATGCATGTTCAAGCCATGTTACATCATAAAATCAGAGAAAAATATGTCAAACACCATGAAAGAAGACCTAAAAGAAAATGACAAGGGGCCATTTTTCTATGGCACAACTCCATTTTTTTGATCTTTGAGCTTTCCTTTAAGAACATCACTAGCTCAAGTTTTGCAAGACCAAGCTATGTGGCCTTTATTCTTATAATAAAAACATATAATGTCCTTGTTGTTTGTACTTGAACTTTTATTACAACTTCTAGAATATATAATGTATTCTCTTATTGAGAATCGACTTTTATATCTTCTATATTTGTTCTCGTTTCTTCTACTAAAAGGGTTGAAATCATATCTTCAAAAGATTGAGAAGTTATTTGATTGATTGTAAAAATAAAACTATTGTATTTTAAAGGAAACTTTTTTAACAAGATATATTTAGAATCATCATCATCAACTGGAGTATTGACTTCTACTTATTATCTAATGAGACCTCAGATTACTTATGTGATTTGACATTGTGATTCCATCTTCCATTTTGAGCCTAAATAATTGAAGTTTTAGAAAGATTGCATTAATTTATTACGCTTCAAATAATTTATTTAGATTATCCCAATTTTATGCTGATTATTTATCTAAATCTATGTGATATAATTCATAGTTGAAAAGAGAAAGACAGATAATACCCTTGGCTTTATCATCTCTAATATTCCAATCCAATAACTTATTTACATTTGTAGGTGGTTTCTCCTTTCCACCTACTATTCCCCATAAATTTTATTCATTAGTTTCATTTGAATTTTTATTCTCCAGGTGTAAAAATTAAATCTAGAATACTTGTTTAATGGAATTACAAAATTTTTATTGTTATCTATTGAAATTTGTGCCTTGTTGACTATGAAATTCAAAAATTCAGAGAAAAATGGAAGATCTCTAAAGTTGTGGGTAACTTGTGAAAAGAGGTCAACCTCCGAAGAAGACCGACTTCCTATGGTGTCACCTAAAACTACTGATTTTCTACCGAAGAAAAGGGAGAAAGAAAGCTTAAAAGGAAATACTGAAACTACAAGTAATGGGTGATACACCAAACTAACAAGTATTATGAAAGTTCAGACTTGCATACACTTGAATACCATTGACAAAAATTGAATTACACAACTCATTTATGTAGATTCATGCATAAATATTTCACATGAGGGTTTGAATGCATTATTATTTTAAAAGGAAAACACTTTCACAATCTAAAAGATATATGCAACATTAAACACAACTTGCAACTTGCATGAAAATACTTTTGTAGAAGAGCAATGAGAACATGAGACCAAATCACAAGGAGATTAAAATACCTCACAAGAAATTTGATCAATCACTGAGTAATACACACTACTGCAATAATAAGAAGGAAAAAAAATTGAGTCCATAATAGCCAAGGTGTTATCTATATTTCATATCTAGAAAATGAGTTACAGAATGATGCCAAAATTTGTCAAGGAACTCCTAAAAGTCACTAACTCCAGAAAATGCATATTCAAAACTAACTACAAAATGAGTCAAAAAGAGAATATATCACTCAACTCCAAGTAGTTGCACTAAAATAGGAGCTACCAACTAACTTGGTTCGGATCCCTCAAAGAAGCCTAAAATTGAGCACTAGATTCCCTCCAAAATTGATTCCAATATGTGAGAAAAGTGTGTTTGGCCATGCCAAGCATCTAGGCATGCAAAACCACCCTTAGATTCTCGAAATTCCTCCAACAAGATGCATAAATTTCCCTACATGCATGGCACATGTTTTCCAACTACAAATAACCTCTCCTAGATTCTTGCACATCATAACTTCAAGCATATTCCTCATCATGCATTGAAAGCTCAGGCATTTTATTTCTTTTGCATTCAAAACAACACTTAATTAAGGGGCTTATATTTACACCCACTTAATTAAATATTCTACATTTAATAACAATCAAAACAAAAAATGGCCATGATACAACATATGAGAAATATCGTAGAGCATAACTCAAAGGAGACTTAGCAAATTACAAACATAAGGGAGGCATGAACTTATAAAACCCCTAAGGCAGGGATCCCACGGGTTTATTAATTTGCAGAATTTTTAAAACAAAAACAAAAATACCACCAAGGCATCGACATTAAAGCATTAGGAAAAAACCTAAAAGACCAAAAAGCAAAAATGCAAAGGCATTTTCATCAAGCAATTGAAACTAATCAAAGAAGCTACCGCCGACAAGTTTTTCATAGAGCTCTGTTGAAAGTCTTTCTGGTGGATTTTATATAAGCTTCAGAGGCATAAGACTTGCATTTTTTTGACAAACAGACCTCAGGTAACTCTTCTTTTTCTCTCTTTCATGTCTTCCATGTTGTTTACATGTATTTTCTTAAAAAAATGGAAATTTTTCTAGAATATTTTGAGGAATTTTTCAATACAGGCCATGACCATGCCTACAATTGATTTCTTCATAGGGTTTTGCACATGCTAAATGGCTCAAAATTTATTTTCCTTTTTGCATCTGTATTCATTTTTAGAAAAAAATTGGAAAAAATAAGCACTCTGTATGATAGGTCGTGACCTCATCATACTCATGCTTTTGACTTTATTGCATTTTTGATGTGTAAATCGTGACTTCATGATTCCTCTTAGCCATCCTAGGTTTTTACACTTATTGTGATTCTTGCTCTAATATGTATGGCCGCAGCCAAGCATGATATAAGCATCTACTTTTTAGTATATCCTAAGAAAACTCCATAAATGTTTCAAGGGTTTTCTGCTTCTATAGGATTTTTCATTATTTTGAATGACAAAATGCTCAAACCGAGCCATCACTATATTGAAACTTTGATACAACCCAAATGAGTTTGCATCATTGTAGAGAAAATTATTTTCCTAAGCTATTTTTCTTTTACCTTCACTTTTAATGAATATCTGAGCTTGTGTTCCTCAAACTTTGAAAACCCTAGCCAACCATTTTCTAGGTGTTTCATTTCTCTATATTTCCTATAGCTTTTACATGGAAAGGTTTTAAAAAATATTTGAAGAAGATAGTGGTATTTTTTCCTACCTCATGAGAGTATCAAAAATATCACAACTTATGGTCGAGCTACTCATGGCCATTCTGAATCACCAAACCTATGCCATCATTTTCTTTCACTACTGCAAATCCACTTCTTTTTTTTATAGCCATGATTACCACAATATGCATTGTATAGAGAGCTCAACCTTAGGGTTTCTTCTAAAAATTTTAACACTTGCAAATTTTTGGGTTTTGATATTAAATATCATTTTTACAAAAAAAGTAAGTTCATTTATAGCTCTGTGGTTTGACCCTATAGAAGACTATTATGAAAAACAAAACCCCATATGGGTTTGGTATGAACTGTGGAAATAACTCTCTTCCTGTAGATCTTTTATTTCATGATCAGATTTGATAAAAATGTTGTTATTTTGTTTCACTATCCCCTGAAGCCCTCAAACTCCTTCTAGCATTTTTACCCTGTGATATAGATTGTATTAAGGAGACTATCTTCTCATCCATGCATAGTGACTCCCATTTTGCTTTTCACCATATGCTTCTTTTAGCCTTTATCATTCAAAGCAATGCCAAAGTCGTGCTCTTACATAGGAGAAATGTTAACCTTCATCCTTGAACATACATCTATGTCAAATGGTTAAAATAGCTCTACATTTATTCTCCCTAGTACATTCAACATATGATTTATAACTTTCACTTTCCTAAATAATGTAATTATGAAAATATAGAACATGAGCTCGTTGTCCTTCAATTATTGAGGTTTTTATGTATACATTGTTCATTGATGTTCTTGACTTGTATCGATGCCTGTAGATGAATGACACTTGACCTGTCACGTACATTGTTCATTTTGCTATCACTTATTATGAGACTACCCCCTTAGTAGCTCACTGCCCCTTCTTTAATGTGATCTATTAAGGAACATGGATGGCTATCTTCTAATCATCATGCCTTCATTTTAATTTATATTTGCAAAATAGTGGTTGTGCTTCTTTTGACAAGACATATCATTATTTTCTGTAATTGTGATTTAACTGTCTCTTGTCCCTACTTAATAGCTAGAAACCTTATAATAGCTTCCCTCACACCATTACAACTGTATACACCTTCATGGTTGTACCATGATATGCCACTGTTTTGTGATTGATACAAGGCCAAGATTGATTTTGAGTAACATTCTCTCTGTTGTGTTAGCAATGATAATATTCTCTCTATTGTCACCATATCACTTCCTTTCTCACTATCATTGTTGTACCCTCCGTTCACTATACTCCAAGTGGCATATATTATTGAGAACTTGAATCCTCCATTGGTTCATGATCATTGTCTCTTTGATAGCCCTTCATAGATTAGTGCTCTCATTGATTAACACATCAATGCATCTATGCAATCTGCTCTGATACATATTATTGCATGCATTCTTTATGATTTTCCTAAGAAAGTGTATGTCATCAAGGACAATGAATAAAACTTATCATCATAAATGATATATACTTGTTTGAGTAAAATATAAAGAGATGATATATCTAATGAATTATCTTTCAATGTCTCTTTAAAGCATAACAAAGTAGCATGTTGGGATCAACCCTTGTGGGAGCCACATTTACCCCACATGCTGAAATTTGATAAAACAACAATGCTTTTCCTAAATCTGCATTTGAAGCAAACAAGTTAGAAAGATAGATGCATGCATATTTTGGATATGTTTGATGACTTATTGTTCTCTATGACATACACGGCTAGCATGCTTCTTTAATGCATTTTGAAGATCAGTTTATATGTTCATGGGTGCTTGTACATGTAATGTGAGAGACATTCATTTCTCTAACAACATTTTATCACTCAAATGCAGGAACTAGGAGCAATATGGAGCTAAGGAGGACACAAAGAAGCTCAAGGAAAAAGACAAAAAAAGGAAACACACACCAAACTAGTCATCCAAGCAATGACTGGTCTCTTTCCTTACATATGCATTTTGTTTTCTTACCTATCAATGTATATACTTTTCTTCATTTTCATTGAACAAGTTAGTCTCACGGCTTGTGTGAGACAATATGCACTTTTAATATCAATAAAGATTACCTTTTCAGAATTTTTTTGTTTAAATCTTTCCTATGTTACATGCACTTGTATAAATTCAATAGTCTATTAATGTAATCTTTTTTATTTCTTCTTATGCACCTAAATGTAATGTAGGAAATATTAAAAAATGTACCTTTCTTTTAGTTTTAAAACAAAGAGCTCAACCTGATTGAGATAATAGTGAAATTAGGTAACATTTATGGCTACATCTCCTATATGTTTGCTTGCTAAACATGAAGACCAGTTGCCTAGTCTATTCATTAGGTACAAGGTCACTCAGAAACTCAAAATAGATGTGAAAGCAACTTTATTCAATGTTGTAACTCAATAGATACAACTCATAACACCTTGGAGACTTATTGAAAAAAAAATTGCAGTAGGGAAACTACCTAACTGTGCTAAAATTACTTAGGGAATTTGAAAACAACAACTAAACTAAGGTGCAACAACACTTATTGAAAGTAAAACTTCTAAACTAGAAAATGTGATGTAGATCAAACCTCAAAATAGCATTTGAGGTGTATCCCATTGATTGGGATAGGAAGAATCTCTCCATTCATCTTTGATAACTAGAATGCATTGTGCTCCTTGCACTCTATGATGACAAACATGCCACTCCAAAAGTTGTCAAACTTAGTGTTATTTCCTGGCCTACTTTTCAATTCATCCCATTTGAGTACAACATCACCCTCTTTGAGTACTCTATGAGTTTCCTTCTTATCAAAAGCTCTTTTAGTTTGGAGTTGATGATACTCCAAAGACTTCATAGCTTTGTTTCTTGTCTCCTCCAACTCCATGAGCTGAGCATATTTAATTTCCATTGGGTCCTTCTCTTCAAACATTTCTAGTCGATTCATAATATGAAGAGCTGGCAACTCTATAGACAAAGGAAATCTAGCCTCATTACTATAAACTAATACATATGGAGAATTTCCAATAGACCATTTAGGAGTTATTCTATCTATCCATAAGACAAATTTTAGCTTGGTGTGCCAAAATATTTGGTTATCCTCCATTATTCTTTTAATGATTCTTATCATGTTCTTATTTATTGATTCAGCTAAAAAATTACCTTGAGGGTAATAGTTTGATGAAATTTTCAAGTATATGCCATTCTTGATAGCCCAATCACTCACTCCGAGTCCCACAAATGCTAAGGCATTATATGAGATAATTGATTTAGGAACCTCAAATCTATTTATTAAATCATCATAAAAATTCAAAACAACATTTTCATTGGCTTCTTTCAAAGCCATTGCGTCAGTCCACCTTGTGAAATAATCAGTAGCAATGAGTACCCACCTGTGACCTACAGTAGAAGGTGGGTTTATGGGGCCAATAAATTCAATTCCCTATCTCATGAAGGGTTGTTCCACTTGAATTGGCTACAAAGGTAATGTTGGAAACCTTTATTTTCTTGCAAAAATTTCACACTTTACACATTTCCTAGCCCATGCATGGGAATCTTTAAACATGCTTGGCCAATAATAGCCAGCTCTCATTATTTTCCATGCAGTTGTTCTTGAGGAAAAATGACCCCCTGCAGTTCCATCATGGAACTCATGAAGCACTTTATCAACCTGATCCTGATCAATACATCTTAATAACACACCATTAAGGTCTTTTCTAAATAGAAGATTTCCAATCAGCACATAAGGAATAGACTGCAATCTGAAGTATCTCCTCTTTGCCTTTTCTAAACCTGGTGGACACTCACCAATCTGCAAAAAGTGATTCATGTCATGAAACCAACTTGCACCTAATGCAAGTGCAACATTCTAATCTTGTTCATTAGTAACTAAAACAACCTTTGTTTCTATTTTCCCTTCATTTTCAGATCCTATAGCTAGTTGCTCACATAATCCCTTCCCTCTTATGAGCTTAGTGACCTTAATATCTATATCATATTCCATAACTTTTGTGATCCATCCAACTCTCTTTTCATTCAAGTCCTTGCTCAGCAAAAACTCCTTCACACTTGGGTGGAAAACCATCAAATGTATCTTGTTGTTCGAAATCAAAGGTTTAAATTTTTTCAAACTTATGATTACAACTAGAACACATTTCTCCACAAATGAATAACTATGTTCATAATCTGCCAATCCTTGGCTGAAAAATGCAATGGGTTGTTCTAAGTCCTCATTATTCTGCTATACTAGCCTTGCAAAAACAGAATCTATGCTGCCAAAAGCATACAAAATGAAGTCTTTTGAAAAATATGGGTTCACTAGTGTAGGAGCTACTGCTAAAGCCTCCTTAACAGCTTCAAAGTTTTGTTGGGCTTCTCTAGTCTAGCTAAAGCTTGAATTTTTCTTTAACATAGTAGTCAATGATCTCAAAAGATTTGCAACATTTGGAATAAATCTCCTTAAAAAAAATTCTACCAAGGAAGCCTTACAACCCTTTTTTGTGATTGGGTAAAGGCAACTCTAATATGGATTTCACTCTCTCAGGATCAATAGTAATTCCATGTTTCGACACTATGTGTCCTAACAACTTACCTTCATGGAAAACAAAGATACTCTTCTTGGGATTGAGAGATATCCCATATTCCCTACATCTTTCAAACACTTGTTTTAAATGCAACAAATGTTCATCAACATTTTTAGAGAATATTGTTACATCATCTAGATAAATGAGCATAATTTTATTAATTAAACCTTGAAATTCCATTTCCATAGCCCTTTGAAAGGTGGCTCTAGTGTTGGACGGGCCAAAAGGTATTCTCTTGTAGGCCATAGTGCCCCATTTTGTTGTAAATGCAGTCTTGTATTGGTCCTCTTCTTTTACCAATACCTAGTTATAACCAGAATATTCATTGAGCATGGAAAATCTCTCTGAACCAACAACAACTTGAAGGATCTGCTCCATAGAGGGCAGCGGGTAATGATCCTTCAAGGATTCCCTATTAAGATCTCTAAAATCCTCACAAAGCTTAATTTCCCCATTTTTCTTTCTAATCGGAACAAGGTTAGAAACCAAGAAGGTGTCTTTGATTAGAAATATAATACCTCCTTCAACCAGCTTGGTTAACTCCTTAATAATAAGAGGTCCAGTTTTAGGTTTAAAGGCCTTTGTTTTTGTCTTACAGGCTTTGCCTTAGGTTCTAATTCTATTGTATTTTTAGCAATTATAGGATCAAATCCTTTCAAATCAGAATAATCCCTAGCAAAAACATCCTGAAACTCTTGAAATAAAGCATCAAAATCCTGCCTATCTGATTGTGAACAATTTTTTCCTATCTTGAGGAGCTTACCTTTAAAAATCTCCAGCTCTTCATAATGCTCCTCTTTAATCTAGATGTTGGTTTTGTTCCTTTTAAGCTAGTCATCAGTACTAAAAATGGACTCTAATGTAACTAGACTCTAGGGAAGCTTATTAGTCCTAAGTTGGATAATTTTATCTTCATATTGTTGTTTAAGTTTCTCTTGATTTATAATAGAAATTTGATCTTCTTCAAGTAGAAAACTTAAAAGTTGCTCATCACTTTCAAAGACTTGCCAGTGAACATTATTGTCAGGAAAAGATGGCCTAACTACATTAAATTTAACATATTATTGTACCTTGTCTTTTCTAATCTCATTGGGTATGTTAAACTGAGCACCAATTGCATCCAAACTGTTTGTGTGCTTATTTTGACTCTTAGGGATTGGAATCAAATTAAAAGCATCAAAATCCTTTGTCATATCACATACCCTATGCTTATAAGATTTCAGAGCAACATTTTTTGTCACATTTAACCCTCTCACGTGATTGACAATCAATTCATTGTCCCTGAATACTTGCAAGCAACTTATTCATCTTTTCCTTGCCCATTGCAAGTCCTGAATTAGACCTTCATATTTAGCGGTATTGTTAGAAAAGGAAAAATAAAATCTGAAAGCAGTGTAATATTTATCACTTTTTGGAGACACCAACATTGCACCTCCACCAACTCCATTTCTACTTTTGGAGCCATCAAAATATATTTTCCACAGCTCATCTTGTTGTTGTATCTGTTGTTCTTCCTTCTTTTCAATATTTTGCATCTTTGTTTCTCATTCATGCAACACATAATCACCCAAACCAGGCTCCTAAATGTATTCATTTGGATTATCCACAATATTTTATACTACCCACTCATTTAGCAGCACCTCTAATATACTTTCATCTTGCAACTCCTGAGCTGCAACAAGTTCAATGTCTTCAAAAACAACACAGTTAGCATTTACTACACTCGATACATAAGGTTCAATGTGATCCTTAGCTAGTGACTCTAATTTTAGAGTCAGTTTTGTCCCATACCTAGTCCTAAAAAGCATATGATACCAATCAGATAATAGATAACCTCCTATTTTAGCAGTGAAGTCCCTTGATAAACACAAGGCAAAAAATGGAGGTAAATCAATGACAAAGACATCTTGGGGAATTGAAAATTTTGGGCAGGCATGTAATGTTGGACCTAAGTCTTTAATAACACCCATAGTATTAAGTGTTATTCCATCTAATAGGAGATCTCCTTTTTCAAGGGGCTAGTATTTCAATCCTAATTGGTCTACAATATTTTTTGGCATGACTGAACTACTTGCTCCACTATCAACCATACAATTATGTTCTAGTTTGTCCCCTACAATCAAGGACACATAGAAAGGAGGGGGTTTGACACCTTTCTCTAGCTCTTTACTTGGTTGTTTACTTTGTTGTTTATCACTATCATGGGGTGTATTCGTAAAAACAACTTTAATTGGTTCAATTGAAACATCATTATACACTCTCTTTTCAATCAAAGCAGATTGTAACAATTCTATTTGGCTTGAGATAGCCAAAGAGTCCTACATGGACATTGTCACATTCATTTTTTTTCTAAATTTTCAACTATATTGAAGGGGGCGGCAGAATTTACCTTATGTTGTGTCTTTGTAGCAACAAGTTCTGTTTGCAAGTGAGATGAACATGGAACATCAGTTCCTTGGTTGACAACAGGTTGGACAACATCTAATAATGTTGGTATAGTTGGTAAAGGTGGAAAATGTAGTATTTGTAAAGGCATGGAAGGTTGGACATCTAGAAAAATTGGCATTGGGGGTTTGGGAGCTATTCTTCCAGCCTAAATAAGACTATTTTTAGCCCTAATTGCTATGTCATATGCTTGAGGTAATGTATTTCCACCCATGGACTAACTCATGACAACAATTTCACTGTGTAAATCCCTTAAATAATATAGGAAAGCATAATCAGGAGAAGGCCATACTATTTTAGGAATTCCATACCATGTTTTTTGAATGAAAAAATTGATTTCTATCATTTGCTCCTGAGGAGCCCTTTTGATTGTTGTAAGTTTTTCTATCAGTGACACATGGTCTGACTTGTCTTGAAATTGCTTATGTAGCTTATCCCCCAATTCATCCCAAGTTTCAATACACCCAACTTGCAAACCTCTAAACCACTGCAAAGCCTTACCTTTCAATGAAGTTGCAAGTAACCTAACATCCACATTCTCTTGAGTTATATGAAGAACCCCACTTAAAAAGGCCATATCTAGGTATGTGCAGGATCATGATGGGCCAAAAAGTGGCAATATGATGGGTATGTGGCTGACGACTATTTTTTTACCCAAAATTGATGAAACAAAAAGTGTTTTTAAAGGAGATTCTCAACTTTCCACCAATATAAATTATGCTTTAATTTGAATTTAATAAGTAATTATTATTCATTTTCTATTCAAATTATGACTAAAGTTTTGATTGATAGGCTGATTGAAAAACATCTATAGCTTTCAAACAATATCGCATTTTTTGAATCCAAAACATGCGCCACATAACAAAATATGCATCACATCAGGGCATGATTCCTCTACATATATCTAAAATATTATAAAAAAATATTATCATTTTATTGTGGTTAGGGTGGTCAGACAGACACCTACTTCTTATTTTTTCCATGAAATTTAAGTACCACTGCATTGAAATTTCAAATTTTCACCAAATAGTTTTTTTTTTTTAAACAAACCTAGTAGTTTAGAAACTACATTCAATTTTATACATATTCTATTCTCACATATTTTTGAAATAATATAGGTAACTTATTCAAATTTTTACATTAAGTTGCCTAACTCTGATTTTTCTGAATTTTTTGCCACTTAAGGGCCTTTTTTTCCATGATGATCTTTCACATACCCATCTTTGATATGCTCAATTGGGGTTGTTTGATCCTCACTCATAAAAAATGGTAAACTATTTAAGGCAGCCTTGGGTATGTCATCATGTTGTGCAAGGTTTAATGGATTGCCTCCATCAATAGCCACAAATGGTTGATTCCTTGCCATTCAAATAACTAGAGGTCGATTAACCTAAGTTGAAATATTAGGAACATAAACTGCAGGTACAACTAAACTAATTGATAATGCTGGTTTGAAACTTGGTGGGGTTGATTGAACCCTCTTTGAAATAGGAGTTCTCTTAATAGACCTACTATGCCTTCCAGGTTGAGACAACTGTAATAATCAAACGTATCTAAACTCCCAGTTTGAATCTTTTTCATATAAATGACACAACACTGGTTTACTAGTTCTATTCTTAGTGGAAGTCACCAAATATGCAAAAAATAGCTCTTAAAGGCTTAAAAATGTTGGTTGCATATCAAAACCAACAATGAATATGCATTTTTTTTAAAAACAGTTCAATTCAATAGTCCCACCAGGCGTGCCAAAACTGTTATCTAGTGAAATTTGTGCCCTGTTTAATTATGAAATTCAACAATTCAGAGAAACATGGGAAAACCTCTAAAGATGTGGGTAACTTATAAAAAGAGGTCAACCTCTAGAGAAGGCCAACTTCCTATGGTGTCACCTAAAACTACTGATTTTTTGCCGAGGAAAAGGGAGAAAGAAAGCTTAAAAGGAAATACTGAAACTAAAAGTAATGGGTAATACACCAAACTAACAAGGATTATGAAAGTTCAGACTTTCATACACTTGAATACCATTGACATTATTTGAATTGCAAAACTTATTTCTATAGATTCATGCATAAATATTTCATAGGAGGGTTTGAATGCATTAGATTTTTAAAAGGAAAACACTTTCACAATCTAAAAGACATATGCAACATTAAACACAACTTGCAACCTTCATGAATATACTTTTGCAGAAGAGGAATGAGAACATGAGACAAAATAAAAAGGAGATTAAACTAACTCACAAGCAATTTGATCAATCACTAAGTAATACACACTACTGCAATAATAAGAAGGAAAAAATTGAGTCCATAATAGCCAAGGTGTTATCTATATTTCATATCCAGAAAATGAGTTACAAAATGATGCCAAAATTTGTCAAAGAACTCCCAAAAGTCACCAACTCTGAGAAAATGCATATTCAGAACTAACTCAAAAATGAGTCAAAAAGAGAATATATCACTCAACTCCAAGTAGTTGCACTAAAATAGGAGTTACCAACTAACTTGGGTCAGATCCCTCAAAGAATCCTAAAATTGAGCTAGTAGATTCCCTCGAAAACTGATTCCAATATGTGAGAAATGTGGGTTTCGCCATGCCAAGCATCTAGGCATGCAAAACCACCCCTAGATTCTTGCAATTCCTCCAACAAGATGCATAAATGTCCCTACATTCATGGCACATGTTTTCCAACTACAAATAACCTCTCCTAGATGCTTGCACATCATAACTTCAAGCATATTCCTCATCATGCATTGAAAGCTCAAGCATTTTATTTCTTTTGCATTCAAAACAACACTTAATTAAGGGGCTTATATTTACACCCACTTAATTAAATATTTTACATTTAATAACAAGCAAAACAAAAAATGGCCATGACTCAACATATGAGAAATATCATAGAGCATAACTCAAAGGAGACTTAGAAAATTACAAAGCATAAGGGAGGCAAGAACTTATAAATCCCCTAAGTCAGGGATCCCACGGGTTTATTAATTTGAAAAATTGTTAAAAAAAAAAACAAAAATACCACCAAGGCATCGACATCAAAGCATTAGGAAAAACCCTAAAAGACCAAGAAGTAAAAATGCAAAGGCATCTTCATCAAGCATTTGAAACTTCTCAAAGAAGCTACCACTGACAAGGTTTTCACTTGAAGGTCTTTCTGGTGGATTTTATATAAGCTTCAAAGGCATAAGACCTGCATTTTTTTGAAAAACAGACCTCAGGTAACTCTTCTTTTTCTTTCATGTCTTCCCTATTGTTTACATGTATTTTTCTGAATAAAATGAAACATTTTTTTGAATATTTTGAGGCATTTGTCAATACAGGTCATGGCCATGCCTATAGTTGATTTCTTTCGAGGGTTTTGCACATAATAAATGGCTCAAACTTCCTTTTCCTTTTTGCATCTGTATTCATTTTCAGAAAAACTTTGGAAAAAAAATCCCTATGTATGATAGGTTGCGGCCTCATCATACTCATGTTTTTGAATTTATTGCATTTATGATGTGTAACTCATGACTTCATGATTCCTCTTAGTCGTCCTGGGTTTTTGCACTTATTATGATTCTTGATTTGATATGTATGGCCGCAGCCAAGCATAATATAATCATTTAGTTTTTAGTATATCTTGAGAAAACTCCATAAATGTTTCAAGGGTTTTCTATTTCTGTAGAATTTTTCATTATTTTGACAGAAAAAATGCTCAAACTGAGCCATCACTATATTGAAACTCTGATATAACCCAAATGCATTTACATCATTGTAGAGAAAATGCTTTTCCTAAGCTATTTTTTTTTACCTTCACTTTTAATGAATATCTGAGCTTGTGTTCCTCAAACTTTGAAAACCCTAGCCAACCATTTTCTGGGTGTTTCATTTCTCCATGTTTCCAATATCTTTTACATGGCAAGGTTTTCAAAAAAAATTTAAAATGAGAGTCAGATTTTTCCCTACCTCATCAGATTATCAACAATTTCACAACTTATGGCTGAGCTACTCATGCCCATTTTGAATCACCAAACCCGTGCCATCATTTTCTTTCACTACTGCAAATCCACTTCTTTGTTTATAGCCATGATTACCATAATATGTATTGTACAGAGAGCTCAGCCTTAGGGTTTCTTCTAAAATTTTTAACACTTGTAAATTTCTAGCTTTTGATATTAAATATCATTTTCGCAGAACAAGTAAGTTCATTTATAGCTCTATGGTTCAACCTTGTAGAAGACTATTGTAAAAAAAAAAACCCCATATGGGTTTGGTATGAACTGTGAAAAATAACTCTCTTCCTGTAGATCTTTTATTTCATGATCATATTTGATAAAAATGTTGTCATTGTGTCTCATTGTCCCCTGAAGCCCTCAATCTCCTACTAACATTTTTACCTTGTGATACAGACTGTATTAAGGAGGCTATCTTCTCATCCATGTAGAGTGACTCCCATTTTCCTTTTCACCATATGCTTCTTTTAGCATTTAGCATTCAAAGTAATGCCATAGCCATCCTCTTACATAGGATAAATTTTAACCTCCATCCTTGAACATACATCTATGTCAAAAGGTTAAAATAGCTCTACATTTATTGTCCCTGGTACATTCAACATATGATTTATTACTTTGACTATCCTAAATAATGTAATTATGAAAATATAGAATATGAGCTCATTGTCCTTCAATTATTGAGGTTTTAATGCATACATTATTCATTGACGTGCCTTAGTTGTATTGATTCTTGTAGATGAATGAAACTTGACCTGTCACGTACATTGTTCATTTTGCTATATCACTTATTATGAGACTGCCCCCTTAGTAGCTCACTACTCCTTCTTTATTGTGAACTATTAAGGAAGATGGATGGCTATCTTTTAATTAGCATGCCTTCATTTTCATTTATATTTGCAAAATAGTGGTTGTGCTTGTTTTGACAAGACATATCATTATTTTATGTAACTATGATTTAATTGTCTCTTTTCCTTGCTTAATAGCCAAAAAAATTATAATGGCTTCCCTCATACCATTACAACTATATACACCTTCATGGTTGTACCATGATATGCCACTATTTTGTGATTGATACAAGGCCAAGATTGATTTTTAGTAACATTCTCTCTGTTGTGTTAGCAATGAATTTTTTTTCTCTATTGTCACCATATCACTGCCTTTCTCACTATCATTATTGTACCCTTTGTTCACTGTACTATTGGCATATATTATTGAGAACTTGGATCCTCCATTTGTTCATGATTATTGTCTCTTTGATATCCCTTCATAGATTATTTCTCTCATGGATTATCACATCAATGCATCTATGCAATCAACTCTAATACATATTATTGCATGCATTCTTTATGACTTTCCTAAGCAAGTATGTGATCTAGGATAGTGAATAAAACTCATTATCATAAATGATGTACACTTGTTTGAGTAAAATATAAAAGAGATGATTTATCTGATGAATTATCTTTCAATGTCTCTTTAAAGCATAACAAAGTAGCACATTGGGCTCAACCCTTGTGGGAGCCACATTTACCCCACGTGCTGAAATTTGATAAAACAACAACATTATTTGTCCTAAATCTGCACATGAAGCAAACAAGTTAGAAAGATAGATGCATATTTTGGATGTGTTTGATGACTTATTCTTCTCTAGGACATCCATGGTTTGCATGCTTGTTTAATGCATTTTGAAGATCAATTTATATGTTGATGGGTGCTTTTACATCTAATGTGAGAGACCTTCATTGATCTAACAATATTTTATCACTGAGATGAAGGAACTAGGAGCAATGTGGAGCGAAGGAGGACACGAAGCAGATCAATGCGAAAGACAAAACAAGGAAACACACACCAAACTAGTCATCTAGGCAATGAATGGCCTCTTTCCTTAAATGTTCATTTTGTTTTCTTACTTATCAACGTATATAATTTTCTTCATTTTCATTTAACAAGTTAGCCTCACAGCTTGTGTGAGACAATATGCACTTTTAATATCAATAAAGATTACCTATTCAAAAAATATTTGTGTAAATATTTCTTATGTTACATGCACTTGTATAAATGCAATAGTCTATTAATGTAATCTTTTTGATTTCTACTTATGCACCTGAATGTAATGTAGGAAATATTAAAAAATGTACCTTTCTTTTAGTTTTAAAACAAAGAGCTCAACCTAATTGAGATAATAGTGAAATTAGGTAACATTTTTGGCAACATCTGTTATATGTTTTTTGGCTAAAAATGAAAACCGGTTGCCTAGGCTATTCATTGGACACGAGGTCACTCAGAAACTCAAAACATATATGAAATCAACTTTATTCAATGTTGTAACTTAGCAGATACAACTCAAAACACCTTGGAGACTGATTGAAAACAAAAATGCACCAGGGAAACTAACTGTGATAAAAGTACTTAGGGAATTTGAAAACAACAACTAAACTGAGGTGCAACAAAACTTATTGAAAGAAAAACTTCTAAACTAGCAAATGTGATGTAGATCAAACCTCAAAATAGTGTTTGAGGTGTATCCCATTGACTGGGATAGGTAGAATCTCTCCATCCATCTCTGATAACTAGAATGCATTGTGCTCCTTGCACTTTTTGATGACAAACGTGCCACTCCAAAATTTTTCAAGCTTCGTGTGCTTTCCTGGCCTTCTTTTCAATTCATCCCATTTGAGTACAACATCACCCTCTCTAAATACTCTTGGATTTTCCTTCTTATAAAAAACTCTTTTAGGTTGGAGTTGATGATACTCCAAAGACTTCATAGCTTTGTTTCTTGTCTCCTCTAGCTCCATGAGTTGAGCATATCTAACTGCCATTGGGTCCTACTCTTGAAACATTTCTAGCTGGTGCATAATATCAAGAGTTGGAAGCTCTATAGACAAAGGCAATCTGGCCTCCTTACTATAAACCAATACATATGGAGAATTTCCAATAGACCGTTTGGGAGTTATTCTATCTACCCATAAGGGCGATTTTAGCTTGGTGTGCTAAACTCTTTGATTATCCTTCATTATTCTTTTAATGATTCTTATCATGTTCTTGTTTGTTGATTCAACCAAACCATTACCTTGAGGGTAATAGTTTGATGAAGTGTTCAAGTATATTCCATTCTTGACAGCCCAATCACTCACTCTGAGTCCCACAAATGCTAAGGAATTATCTGAGATAATTGATTCATGAACCTCAAATCTGGCTATTAAATCATCATAAAAATTCAAAACAACATTTTCATTGGCTTCTTTCAAAGCCGTTGCCTCATTCCACCCTGTGAAATAATCAGTAGTAGTGAGTAGCCACCTATGAATTTCACTAGAAGGTGGGTTTATGGGTCCAATAAAGTCAATGCCCCATCTCATGAAGGGTTTTTTCCACTTGAATTGGCTACAAAGATAATGTTAGCAACCTTTATTTTCCTGCAAAAATTGCACACTTTACAAATTTCCTTTCCCATGCATGGGCATCTTTAAACATGATTGGCCAATAATAACAAACTCTCACTATTTTCCATGCAATTGTTCTTTGGGAAAAATGACCCCCTGCAGTTCCATCATGGAACTCATGAAGCACTTTATGAACTTAGTTTGTATCAATACATCTTAACAACACACCATTAAGGTCTTATTCTGAATAGAACATTGCTAATCAACACATAAGGAATAGACTACAATTTGAATTATCTCCTCTTTTCCTTGTCTAAACCTAGTGAATAGACACCAATCTATAAAAAGTGAGTCATGTCATGAACCCAACTTGCACCTAATGCAGGTGCAACATTTTGATCTTGTTAATTAGTAACTAAAACAACCTATGTTTCTATTTTCCCTTCGTTTTCAGATCCTACAGCTAGCTACTCACATAATCCCTTCCCTCTTACGAGCTTAGTGACCTTAATATCTATATCATATTCCATAACTTTCATGATCCAACCATATTTTCTTTCATTCAGGTCCTTGCTTAGCAGAAACTCCTTCACACTTAGGTGGGCAACCATCAAATGTATCTTATTGTTGGAATCAAAGGTTTAAACTTTTTCAAACTTATGATTACAACTAGAACATGTTTCTCCACAAATGAATACCTCTATTCATAATCTTCCAATCCTTGGCTGAAAAATGCAATGGGTTGTTCTAATCCCTCATTAGTCTTCTATACTAGCATTGCAAAAACATAATCTATGCTGCCAAAAACATACAAAATGAAGTCTTTTGAAAAATCCGGGTTTACTAGTGTAGGAGCTACTACTAAAGCCTCCTTAATAGCTTCAAAGCTACGTTTGGCTTCTCTAGTCTAGCTAAAGATTGCATTTTTCTTTAACATAGCAGTCAATGGTCTCAAAAGATTTGCAACATTTGGAATAAATCTCCTCAGAAAATTAATTCTTGCAAGGAAGCTTTACAACCAGTTGATTGTCAAAACGACACAACATTAAACAAAATATCTCTATTCTATTTCTCCTGAAAAAGAAAGATAACATAATGTAATCTAATTCCCAAGGTCCTGGTAGTTGGTTCTCAACTATGCTAATGTTACTTAATGGCCAATGTAACTATAATATTCAAGGGGCCTTTGCTGGTAATAAGGAACAAAACTGCATTAGATCAACTATCCTACATTGGGGGGGTGTAAATAAATATAAAAAGATAGATCAGAGCTTCAAAACAATAAAACATGAACACAACTTCTTAATATACAGACATGCACATTTACAACGAGTGTTTCTTTATCCAACCAAAACCACAACATGATGCAATCCATATAATAATCTACACCACTGTATACATTCGTAGTGCTAATTCAACAATCACAACCATTCACTAAAACTTCACTTCAAGACTTGAAATAGATCACTCACTCTTTGCTAAAACTAGATCAAATAGACATAAAAGCAAATCCATTCACAAATAATTTCATGAAATAATCTTAAAATCCAGTTTCCCCTATTGATTTGCATAAAATAGAAAACATTTAGGCACAACAACTCACTAGCATACATATTGATTATGATTCATTAACCTTATCAAATAGGTCCAAACTTAATAGTAACATATAAACTATATTAAACTGTAAAAAGTATCCAAGTTCAACAAAACTTTCAAAGTATCTTGCTAAAAAACTTATGAAATCCTAAGAATATGATTTCTATTTGCTATCATATTAGGTGGCGAATCTTTCTTTAATTAGCCGACCTTTACAAAATGGAGCCTAAAATTACATATAGGCAAGCCATGCATAAGTTTCTCTCAATCAAAAAATCAGATCCATAAATTAAGGAACCAGATCTGCATGAGGAAAGTAGACTAGCTGATATTCAGTTCAAGGTTGATTGCTTTGTTGTTCAAAATATGACACCCAAAGAAGACAGTAGAACTGGCAGATAAAAGCTTTAGTTCAACTCATGTTAAAACCCTGCAAAATAGGAGAGGAGAGGAAGTTGTGCCAAGAAGAGAATATTATGCTGCTAGCTCACTCCTGCGTTGCTTGGTCAAGGAGATACTCATCATAACTATAAAATATGTGTTGAAGGATGTCCATATTAGGCCCATCTAACCAATTGTCCTCAAACTTGATTCTTTTTAACTCTACTGAGGAAAATTCTTGCACATCTTTCAATTTGATTAATTCCTTCCTAGTAGCTTTCACCTCTTCCTTGATGTCCATGAGCCTATCCATCAATAAGTATTCTCCATCATCTTCTTTTTGCATTACTTCCTCAAATTTGCTACTCCACTTCTCCTTCAACTTATCTAGAGGAACACCTTCTTTGATCGAGATGTCCATATTGATTATAATAGCAACTACAACCTCCAATTCATCAATTTGTTCATTCAAGTCTTTGCTAGCTTCTTGAACTTTGTTCTTATGCTCATAGATGAACTTGGATTTGAACCGGATTATATTTAAGGTCTTGTCAATGAAATCAGCATTATCCTCTTCAAGAATTGATTGCTCCAGGAGAGTTGACTTGGGAACTTTGCTGATATCCTTCAATTTCTTGACATATTCTCTATACTCCCCATCTTGCTTTTCTAGGTCTTCAACATGCTAACTCATCTCCTCTACCAATTCAAGTGCTCCTTTATGAACTTTAAAACTATCAGCCAACACTTCACCAACCTCTTGATTCAACCTATCAATCCACCTGTCAAGAATCCCCACTTTACTCCCCATTTGCACTAACTCATCAACCTCTTTCTTGCTTAGTAGAACTTGGGTTTCTGGAGCAACATCTTGTTGAGACACTAGAGTGGAAACATCCTTTAGGAATTTATCCAACTGATTCAATTGAGCCTTAAGTTCATCCTTATTTTGTTTATCTTTAATCATTTTGGACTTGGTGGGGGAAGCTACAATATCAATGAGATTCATCTATTGGTTCCATGTAGGTCTCCCCAAGTTAACAATGCCCAACAAGTAATCAGTTATTTTCATATCTTCCATGTCCTTATCCACCACTGGAATTGCACATTCAACAAAAATTTATCCTGCATACGTGAGCTTGGTGTAATGAAGAAATATGGCTTTCTTTTTTGGGTCTTTCCTTCTCTATCTCTTTCATCATTTCATCCCAATTGAGAGGCTGAGGTTGAACAATTTTCTTCTTCTCAAGATCAATTTTTAACCATGTAGGAGCAACAGGAGTGGTGACTAATTGTGTTGAAGAAGAGGCAATAGTGGCAGAAGATAAAGGTTACAATATAGTGATCCTAGGTTGAGAATCAACCTCTTGCACATTATGTTGTTCTCTTTGTGCCTCTTCTTGTGAAACTCTCTTAGCTTCTTCTATATATTTTTTCACCTGCAACCTTTTGGTTTCCAACTCCTTTTTTAGACGTTCTTCTTCCAATCTCTTTTCCTCGTACATATGGTCTCTCTGTTTTTCAAGTTCCTTGACCAAGTCCCATGCCTCTTTAGACTTTTTTTCATGCAGTGAAAGTTCTTTAGCCTCCTTTTCTCTTTCTAGGCATTCTTACTCTTCTTTCTTTCTATGGGTTTCCTCAACAGCTTTGAATTTAGCCTCAAGGGATTCTCTTTCTCTCCTATGTCTAGCCTTATCTTCCTCAAGATCATGGATCTTCTGCAGCATTTCCAATTTATCCCTCTCCTTCTTAGTTTTGAGTTCCCACTCCTTGGCTTTAGCCTCCAACTCTTGGTGTTTGATCAATGCAAAAGCTTTTTCCTTATCATCAATCTCCTTCTATTTGGCAAGTGCCTCAGCTTTTTCCTTGGCATCTACTTCTCTTTTGGAATCCTAAAACAACTTCCATTGATCTTCTTCTATCAAAACATGTTCAGTCCTTGCCTCCTTAATTACATCAAGAGAAGCAACCACATGATCCTCCTTGTTAGATGGAGTAGCTTCAGAATCTGTGTCAATGCCATGAATTTCTATTTTAGGCTCCTTCTCCTTTAAGGATTCAACTTCCTTGTGAATGGTTCCCATAGGAATATCTCCACTTGGTTGTTATGTGATAAGGGGTTGAGTTGATGCTTCTCCTACAACAAATGTTGAGCCACCAAGTTTTGTTGCAATCTATTCTCCATGTTCTTTAGGAAGATCTTGAGCAACAATCTCTTCTCCAAAATTGGGAGGGAAAAATTCCAAAGGCTCCTTAGGAGGAATTCTTCTTTTTGTTCTTTTGTATTTGGTGGTTCCTATAGCCTTTCTCTTTTTAGAGGTCTGAGCCTCTAGTTCCTGAATTCTCATGACTACCCATTGGATACTTCTATCCAATACCGGCCTTGCAATCTGTTTTATGTCAATAGAATCCTCTACATTCCAATCTATTGGATCTAAATCCTTGGTGCCTATGTTTCCAACATCATATTTGGGATCCAAAGTTACCCCATCATCTGACAATGTGTCAGGGATGTCCTTCTTTATCCCATACTCAACCATGAGTGAGATAGGAAACCTTTCATAGTTTGTCCTTCTTAGATCATAATCATCTTGTAGGTCCATCGAAAAGTCTTCCAACAGATTAAAGTGTTTATAAAAAAAAATAGGCAATAAGGCCTGCATATTATGCTTAGGATCAAAATGCTTCCTGGAGGTGTACAAACCCAACTTCAAATAGGTAAATTCCACGTAGATTGCTTTGGCTGCCACATTATGTGCACAACAATATTCACCCAATTTCATGGTGAATTTGTGGCAACCGGTCTTGTGCTTGGTGCCAAATTTGAGGTTGACCCTTAAACCCTGATAGAGGAATTGCATTAAAACAATCTAGTTGCTACAACACTTGGGCAATAGATGGGGGTGGCCATCAAAACTAGCTAGCTTGAAATAATTAAATTTGGGGTATTGGATATACCAATGCCCCCATTCTGCAATAAACGTCATAGCCTCTATGTTTAGTCTGTAACCAACATCTCTTGCTAACCGGTTAATGATAACATACATAAATGCATCATTAACCCTTCTGTAGTGGGACTCAGAGGTTTGCAACATGAGTTGATCATAGTGATCCCACACACTTTTATGTCCTTGGGGTTCTCCCAATATTCCCACAACATTTAGTCCAGGAAAGATGCCCCTTCTGGCTATTCCATAAATCACATAAGAGGTCATAAAAAAACTCTTTGTTTCTCTCACTCTAAAAATCTGATTGTGTATGCAATCTGACACAATCATAGGCCAATCAAATTGTTGCCTGCCATCTAGGATAGTCTGAATGAATGGAAACATCCATTCCTTGAACTGGGAGGCATCCATCTTCCCAAGCACCCTAGAGAGCATCATTATTATGTCCCCCATCTCCTTGTATAATTCTGCCCTTTTAGGTTGGTCAAGAAGCTTAGCTAGAGACTTTTTCTCAAATCTCATCCAATTCTTGTTCATATGAGTTCTACTAGTCTCCTTCCTGTCACTATATAATTTGAGGGCTTCTACCTCATTGAGTTTCCTTGGGCTCTATGGGGTAGGTGCATTGAACAAGAATCTTATCATTTGTGGTGTAAGGTCAATAATGACATTCCCATGTGAATCTACACATTGCCTGGTAGCAGGGTTGTAGGCTTCAACTACAGTGAGTATCAATTCAGGACACTGGACTGATAATTGGAAGCAGGCAACATGTGCCAATCCAGATTGAACAATTATCTTTGTCCTCCCTGTTACCTCCTCACCAAATGTTTCCAAGAGCAACTCCTTGTAACTGAATGGGCCCAAGTTGGTATCAGTGATGTCCACCCAATTAGAGTCCACCTTGCTAGCTGTGAGAATAACTTCCCTATGTTTGTATCTCAGGGTATAAGGGAGCTACTCCACCTTTATCCTTTTAGGTTTGGCTCCTTTCCTTGAAATTTCTGTAGGTTGGATCCTTTGAGAAGCCTCCTTTGATGCTCCCGACATCTCTTACTTCTACAATAAAACCCTTTATTAGATGAACAAAAAGCATAAGAAACAATACACCCTCTAATACCTTCTCCACTTCCTCAAGACAACTTTCCATACTTAGGCTATTTCATATTCATCAGAAGTGAAGTCAAAAAATAACAAGGAATAGGAAACCCTTTTAACATGAAGTGGGGGTAGGACCGAAACAAGAACGAAGGCGGGATTGGAACAAAAACCAAACTTGAAACCAATCGCTAGTTCCAAGTTTGACCTCAACTCCAGTTTCGCTTCCACCAAAGGGTGAGCATGAAGATCAAAGTCAACAGTACTCAGAAGTGGGATCATTTTGGGTGTGAACCCCAAAATAAAAAATACCTATAGGATGAGTTCATTCCCGAGTCCGCTTCCGCCAGTTTACTACTCAAAATGAAGCAATTTATTAAAGAGGTGGTCACATGAGCTTAAGGACCAGAGTCACATGGGATAATATGGGAATCAAATAAAGGAGCTTAAATTCACCCTTTGGTAGAATAAAGACCAAAATTTAAGAATAAGGGTTGGGTATTTGTAAAGGTCATCGAACAAACCCTAGTTTTCACGACGCATTGACATGAAAATCACTAAACTAACATGGGAAAAAGATCAAAGGGCTCTCCAAACAAATTATCAAACATTAAAAGCACAAAGAACCCCATCAACTGAAACCCTAGTTATAAACTAGGGCACAACGGAATATACCTACCACAAAAGCGACAACAAAATGAAAAATAAACAAATGGAAAGATAGAAAAAGACAAAACTAAACTAAAAAGAAACCAAGGGAAAAAAAAAGATTCAAAGAAAAATGAATCCCATGAACGTGCAAGAACATGATGAGAAAGAACACGAAACAAAGCAACAAAGAAAATGGGAAAAGAGTGGGAAAAGACCCTACCTCAAAATGCCAACAACAGAGATTGAAATAGAATAAGAATTCACCCACCATGCACCTCCACAATCAAATCATGTTCCTCTCCTAGTTACCCTAGCTCTAGTTCACTAAAATGACTTATACAATAATGATAATGAGCCAGTTAACCTTGATTAAGGTTTAAAAATCATTTTGCACATGTGAGGAGGCTGCAATTAATGCCATAAATGCGATCGATGAGGGGCAGAGCAAACAATGTAAAAAGAGTAATCAACCAGTGTGGAAATCCAAGGAAAGGCGGACGCGGACCTGGATCCGGAACATAACAAGAAACCTTTACCAAGTCTCTTACCCAACTCCGGTTCTGGTTCTTGATTATGATTCATTAACCTTATCTATGAATGGAATTGCTTTTATGTCTATTTGATCTGGTTTTAGCAATGAGTGAGCGATCTATTTCAAGTCTTGAAGTGAAGTTTTAGTGAATGATTGTGATTGTTGAATTAGCACTATGAATGTATGTAGTGGTGTAGATTATTCTATGGATTGCATCATATTATGGTTTTGGTTGGATAAAGAAACACTCGTTGGTAATGTGCATGTCTAGATATTAAGAAGTTTTGTTCATGTTTTATTGTTCTGACGCTCTAATCTGTCTTTTTTATATTTATTTACACCCCCCCAACATAGGATAGTTGATCTAATGTAGTTTTGTTCCTTATTACCAACAAAGGCCCCTTGAATATTATAGTTACATTGGCCATTGAGTAACATCAGCATAGTTGAGAACCAACTACCAGGACATTGGGAGTTAGATTACTTTATGTTATCTTTCTTTTTCAGGAGAAATAGAATAGAGATATTATATTTAATGTTGTTGTGCTATTTTGACCATCAACACAACCCTTTTTTGTGATTGGGTAAAGGTAGCTCTAATATGGATTTCACTCTCTTAGGATCAATAGTAATTCCTTGTTTTGACACTATGTGTCCTAACAACTTACCTTAATGGAAAAAAAAGATACTCTTCTTGGGATTGAGAGATATCCCATATTCCCTACATATTTCAAACACTTGTTTTAAATGCAAAAAAAATTCGTCAACACTTTTAGAGAATATTGTTACATCATCCTGATAAATGAGCATTATTTTATTAATTAAGCCTTGAAATGCCATGTTCATATCCCTTTGAAAAGTGGCTCCAATGTTGGACAGGCTGAAAGGCATTCTCTTGTAGGCCATAGTGAACCATTTTGTTGTAAATGTAGTCTTGTATTGGTCCTCTTCTTTGACCAATACCTGGTAATAACAAGAATATCCATTGAGCAAGGAAAATCTCTCTGAACCAGCAACAACTTGAAGGATCTACTCCGTAGAGGGAAATGGGTAATGATCCTTCAAAGATTCCATATTAAGATTTCTAAGATCCGCAAAAAGACTAATTTCAACATTTTTCTTTCTAACCAGAACAAGGTTAGAAACCCAGGAGGTGTGTTTGATTGGAAATATAATACCTCCTTCAACTAGGTTGGTTAACTCCTTAATCATAAGAGGTTCTAGTTTTGGGTTTAAAGGCCTTTGTTTTTGTCTTACAGGCTTTGTGTTAGGTTCTAATTCTATTGTATGTTGAGCAATTCTAGGATCAAATCCTTTCAAATAAGAATAATCCAAAGAAAAATATTTTGAAACTCTTGGCATAAAGAAACAAAATCCTACCTATCTGATTGTGAATAGACTTTTCCTATCTTGAGGAGCTTACCTTTAAAAATCTCCAGCTCTTCATAATTATCCTCTTTAATCTAGATGTTGGTTTTTCTCCTTTTAAGTTGGTCATCAGTACTAAAAATGGACTCTAATGTAACCAGACTCCTGAGAAACTTATTAGTCCTAATCTGGATAATTTGATCTCCATATTGTTGTTTAAGTTTCTCTTGATTTACAACAGAAAATTGATCTTCTTCAAGAAAAAACTTAAAACCTTCTCATCACTTTCAAAGACTTGCTAGTGAACATTATTGTTAGGAATAGAGGGCCTAACTACAAATTTAACATATTATTGTACCTTGTCTTTTCTAATCTCATTAGGTATGTCAAACTGAGCACCAATTGCATCTAATCTATCTGTGTGCTTATTTTGACTCCTAGGGATTGAAATCAAATTAAAAGCATCGAACTCCTCTATCATATCCCATACCCTATGCTTATAAGATTTCAAAGCATCATTTTTTTTCACATTTAACCCTCTCACCTGATTAACGATCAATTCATTGTCCCTGAATACTTGCAAGAAACTTATTCCTCTTTTCCTTTCCCATTCCAAGTCCTAAATCAGGCCTTCATATTCGACAGTATTGTTAGAACAAGAAAAATAAAATCTAAAAGCAGCATAATATTTATCACCTTGTGGAGACACCAACATTGCACCTCCACCAACTCCATTTCTGGTTCTGGAGCCATCAAAATACATTTTCCACAACTCATCTTGTTGTTGCATGTGTTGTTCTGCCTTCTTTTCAATATTTTTCATCTCTATTTCTAGTTTGTGTAGCACATAAACACCCAAACCAGTATCCTAAATGTATTCATTTGGATTATCCATAATATTTTTTTCTACCCACTTATTTATCAACACCTCTAATATACTTTCAGCTTGCAACTCTTGAGCTACAACAAGCTCACTATCTTCAAAAACAACATAGTTAGCATTAACTGCACTCGGTACATAAGATTCAGTGTGGTCCTTAGCTAGTGACTCTAATTTTATTGTCACTTTTGTCCCATGTACCTAGTCCTAAAAAGCATATGAGACCAATCAGAGGACAAATAACCTCCTATTTTAACAATGAAGTCCCTTGATAAACACAAGGCAAAAAATGGAGGTAAATCAATGATAAAGACATCTTGTGGAATTGAAAAATTTGGGCAGGCATGTAATATGAGACCTAAGTCTTTAATAACACCCACAATATTAAGTATTTTCCCATCTAATTGGAGAACTCCTTTTTTAAGGGGCTAGTATTTCAGTCCTAATTGGTCTGCAATCTTTTTTGGCATGACTGAACTACTTGCTCCATTATCAACCATACAATTATGTACTAGTTTTTCCCCTACAATCAAATACACATAGAAAGGAGGGGGTTTGACACCTTTTTCTGCCTCTTTACTGGGTTTTTTACTTTGTTGTTTATCACTATCATGGGGTGTATTCGTAAAAAAAACTTTAACTGGATGAACTGAAACATCATTAGACACTCTATTTTCAGTCAAAGTGGATTGTAACAATTCTATTTGGCCTGGGATAGCCAAAGAGTCCCACATGGACATTTTCACATTTAGTTTTTTCATATTTTCAACAATATTGAAGGGCGCAACAAAATTTACCTTCTATTGTGTCTTTGTAATAGGTTATGTTTGAAAGTGAGGTTGCTCCTTTGCAACAACTTGTGTATTCCTTTGCAAAATGTGGGTTATTTGTGATGTAGATGTTTCTGCAACTCCTTTTCCTTTATTAGCTAACTGCTCAAGTTAAAAATCCCTTTTATTGGCTCTTGTATTTGCTGCAATCGGAGAATCATTATAGTTTACTCCATAGAATTCTTCACCCTACCAATTTAGAAAGGTAGCATCACTTGTAGATTGACTTTGTTGCTGTAAAGGTCCATCATTGGGTTCATTAGGCTATGAACTTGAAGCATTTTGCACCATTAATGTTTGGTTGATGACCCTGTTCGAACAAGTGGCTTGGTTGTGTTAGCTCTCAAAAATGCAGGTTTGAACCATGAAAGGTTGCCAAGCTTTCACAACATTTTAGGGTAACAGACAAGGTCAAAAGATTTACACCTTCTACTCTTCAGGTGCTGTTAGACCTAGGCGGGTCTACCTATCTGAATGAATTGGGTAGACTTAAAATTCAATCCTCTTCTCTTGTAGTGATTTGTCCACGATGGCAAACAGAAGTGGACAAAATGAAAACAAATTTGGTATAAATTGTATACCAATACTAAAACTAAAACCTAATATGCTCAGTTAACAGATGTAAAAAATATGAATGAAACTAAAGAATGAAAACAAAGAGACCAGTGCCTTATAGGGTATGCAGAGTCAAATGAAATCTTAAATGAGTGACTTCTTTCTGGAGGACATTCAAATTGTTTGGCATACTTTTTGTTTATAACTAATACAAAATGCAAGACCATGATTATTAAGTTCTTCTTACTGATCTAAATGAATTTTCCCTGATTATTGTGATTAATTAAAAGGATTTAATCCTTCCTTCAAACAACCTATCAACCAATCACATAGATATAGCAAATGTATACTAATAAACAGAACATAAAATTGTTATGGCAATTTAAATAACTAGACAACATCAATCTTAGAGACAACTTAAATAACTCTTTCAATAGGCACAACAAAACAATTGACACCAAAAATATGCCAGCAAATCAAATGATTCTCATTGATATCTCCATGACTTCAAAACATACATCAAAGTCTCAGATCTGTGAAACATTGTGTTTCACCGTATATCTTCTATCCTCTATTCTATTCTACTTATCGCTCCCTATTTCATTTCCAAAATAGATATTTATACATTGAGAATACAAAAGCCCATATCCTTTCAGAAATTGAAATGTCACATGTATACAAAACAAAAGGATTAGAAAATAATTATGCTCTATTTATTCACAAGTGAGTTTTAGGAAGATGATCTAAATAATATCGACGCTCATATGTGTCCGCATCTCCAACAACATTCTGGATCATAATCTCCATCTTGATCATCTCCTCATTTTTTTCGCTCACTTCATCCAATGTTGTATCCTCCGCAAAAGCTATCTTCATGACTTCATTCAGCATTGAATCACATTCATTCTTCCATCTAGTGGCATCTTTCAATTCCCCTTTGTCATCAGAGAATGTAATCACAATTTTCCTGGAAGCTTCTATTAATCCTTGTTCATCCCCTTGTAGCTCAACATAGAAGTTTCGATGACGATTCACAATATGATTTGCAGCTTCAAGTGATGCACTACTAGAAACATCATTCTGGGCTATTTCATGAAACTTCTCCATAATTCGTCCATCCATCCTTATATGCTCTTTCAATGCAGCAAGAGTATCAGAGTATTTTCCCCACAGTTTATTCAACCAAGATGTCAAATTGTCCTGCCTCTTCTTGACAATTGCTGCAATTACATCATGCTTTCCCTGAGAATAGGCACTTGATCCTACCCAATGATCTTTTTCCTGAGAGCTTTCTCCTTGAGTGAGCATTCTAGTTGGCCCCATTGAAATACCAACCAAATATTTTAGTCTCTCATTCTCTCTCAACATTCTTTCATTATTTGCCTTGTACATTTCTCTTTCTTTTATCAGCAACTAAATTTGTGCTTTGTTCAATTTTGCAATATTAACACCAATTTCAGCAGTAGCTACATGATCAGCCTCTCCAACTTTTAGGGTCATGACATGGCCAAATGCCTTCTCTATGTCAATTACCACTGATTTCCTGTGAGGTGGGTATAAAGCCTAGATCATTAATGATCCTTCATCAATATTGTACTTAGATCCCGCATACACCTCTGTTACCTTTTCCTTATCAAGCTTGTGTGTAGCATTACTGTTTCTTAAGAAACTATCAAAAACTAATGCAAAATTTAAGTCAAGGCTAGGAAAAATCATGACACCAACATTCTCCAACATTTTCCTCCCCTTTTCAGGAGTCATATTTGTCATTTCATCATCCACACACTTTCTCAATTGGCCCAATAATTGTTCTTCATTCCTTGAAGTGACATCATCAACATTTTCTCTTATTTCCTTCCCCTTCTACTTATACAAGAATGCTTTGAATTAAGGGGAATTTATAAACTCATCATCTGAGACAAATGATCTATATTCCATATGCCTTGCATAAACATCACCACTTTCTATAATCTGTTCTCTGGTTGGGAAAACATACTGTTGAGTTCTCAACCTGGATACCTTTAGCTTGGTCGATATACTTCCACATGCGTCAGTCGGCGAGACATAATGTATTCGCTATGACTTCACGCTGATACCAATCAGTTTGGCCGAAATGATCCTTCTATATGCTAGTCGGTAAGACATATTGAATTCACTGTGACATTACATCGATGCCCCAACCTATGCTGATGTATCTTTTCATACGCTGGTCGGAAAAAGATAATATTTCGCTATGACCTTATCCCAAATATGATTCTTATGCTGATATGAATCTTCTCTGTCACTGAAACAAAAGAAGTGTCCTGCCGATAGTCTGCAACAAACATACATTAGTGAAAAATAAAGGTCGGGGAAACCTTCATCCTGTCTTGCCGATATGGGCAATACAATGAAATATCAAAGACTATATGGATTCAAATGAATCATATGAAAAAATACAAGCAAGACACCATGAGGAGGGAAATTTATGCGTATGATGAGGACTTATTTTGGAAACTCATGAATGCAATTGACTGTGAAAATTTCAAAATTTTATAGTTGTAACAGTGGCTCCGTCTGGGGATGAATGATAGTAAGATCATTGCAAGGATCTAGATTTCTGGGTGAGCAGACCAAATCCAAGGTGATGGAACATGTGAGAAAGGCAGCATGAATAGGACTGCAAGTGACCCTACACTACTATACATGGAAAAAAAAATTGAAAGAAGGAAAATCAGGATTGTCCATGTACTGGCAAGTCCTATTCCTTTTATCTCCTAAACTACTATGCATGGAAAAGAAATTTAAAGAGAATCATCAAGAGTTGTCCATGCACTGGCAACCCTTAATCCTCTGTGTTACTCAAGAGAAAAAATGTTTCAGAAATTGCCCATGTACAGGAAATTCCTGATCTTCACCAGCCATATTCTATAGATAGTATGAGTCTTCTCCTTTCTTTCCAACCACAACAAAAGGTCCTAGCCACAAGGCTTCGAACTTCCCATGTTTTCCCTTCTCCTGGCACCTTGCATTCCACATCAGTACTAGATCACTTTCTCCAAATTTCCTATCCTTTGCTTTTTTGTCAAATAAATATTTCATCTGTGTCTGTAACTTTATGTTTTGATTTTGAGCCACTCTCCTTATTTCATCCAAATCAGCTAGCTGCTCCATTCTTTCCTCCATGGGTTCAGGAACATCCAAATCTTCCTAAAGGACAAACCTATAGGCTGGTAACAAATTTTGCAAAGGCATCCTAGCTTGTGTTCCATATACTAACTCAAATGGAGATTTCCCAATTTCCTTTTTCACTGTAATCCTATCAGCCCAAATAGCCAGCTTTAACTTTGAGTCCCAAGCTTTCTTATTGTGACCTAACATTCTTCTTATAATCTTCAAGAGACTCTTATTACTTGTTTCTACTTGTCCATTAGCCTATGGATGGTAAGGGGCTGCATAAGAAATAATAATACCATTCGAACTACAAAAAATTGTAAATTCATCGGATCTTAAACACATCCCGTTGTCAGTAATCAACCTCAATGGCGTACCAAATCTAATAATGATATTATCCATTAGGAACTGTGTCACCACCTTACTTGTAGCCTGTTTAGTTGGGATCGCCTCTACCCATTTGGTAGAATAATCAGTGGCCACCAATATCCACCTATGTCCACCACTTGACTTTTCTTGTATCTCTCCAATGAAATCAATTCCCCATTGATGAAAAGGGGCATCAGCCTGCAATGGTTGAAGTGGCAAAGCTCCATGATACTTCAACTTTCTAGAAATTTTTTGGCAGGCTTCACATTTCCTTACATATGTAAAAGAGTCATTAAAGACCTTTGGCCAGTAATAACCTGCCCTGAGGATCTTATGCACTGTTGTCTTTGCTAAGTAATGTCCTCCACAAACCCCTTCATGCATTTCACTCAAAACATGTTTGGCTTGAAATTCATCTAGACATAACAATAGTATACCATCCCTATTCTTCCAAAATAGATCTCCATCCATAAAAACATACTTAGATTCCTGCAACTTCAGCGTTCTTTTCTGGTTGTCATTCAATCCCTTTGGACACTTCATGTGTTTAAGATAATGCATGACATCTGTATACCATTGAGTATGCTCAATGCTTGCAATTGCAGTTTATTCTTCTACATTGCAAATTTGATTCGCCTCAATGTTCGCCTCTGTCATCAACTTAGCCAAGCCCTAACCTCTTACCAGTTTAGTAATTTGTATCTCCATGTCAAACTCTTAGATTTTGTTAATCCATTTGCATCTTTTTCCTGTTACTTCAGACTATGTCAGAATATCCTTGACAGCTGCATGAGGAACATAAGCAACCACCTTTGCTCCAACAAGATATGGCCTAAAAGCTTTTACGGATTTCACTAGTGCAAATGCCTATTTTTCCATTATATCATACTTTAATTCAGACCCCTGTAATGACTTACTGAAGGACACAGGCTGTTCATGACCATCCTCATTTTTTTGTAACATAACATAAACAATAGTGTGCATTGAGGCGAATGAAAATATCTAGAAAGGCTTTGCAAAATCCAGAGACTTACGGACATGAGCTTCCTTGATGGCTCTTTTGATAGATACAAAAGCTTCTAAAGCCTCTGTAGTCCATTCTATTTTTTGTCCCTTCCTCAACAAAGTTAGAAACAAATCTTCTGAAAAAGTTAATCTGTCCAAAGAACGAATGTATTTCCTTAACAGTTTTAGGGATAGGAATTTTATCAATGGCCTCAACCCTTTCAGGGTCTATCCTAACCCCCTCCTTTGAAACAATATGTCCCAAGACCTTACCCTCTATGACTACAAAATGACACTTCTTAGGGTTCAAGCTAATACCATATTCAAGGGCTTTTATAAATACCTTTTCCAGATGATGAACATGATCTTCAGCCTTCTTGGAATAAGCAGTGAGGTCATCCTGATACACCACCATGATAACATTGATCAAATCTATAAATGCCACATCCATAGCTCTTTGGAAAGTTTCCCCTACATTAGTGAGACCAAATGGCATTCTTATATATACATATGTTCCCCAAGGAGTTGTAAATGTTGTCTTATATTGCTCAGATTCTTTAACCATAACCTTGTTATATCCTGAAAACCCATCCATCATAGACAATAGTTCACACCCTGTCACCTTATGCAATATAGCCTCCATATTGGGTAGAGGGTAATTATCTTTGAGGGACGCTATGTTTAGATTTCTGAAATCTACACATAGCCTGATATCTCCATTTTTCTTTCTCACAGGGACCAAGTTTGAGACCCACATTGAATGTCTGATTGGTTTAATGATTCCTCCATCCCTAAGCTTTGCTAATTCTTCTTGCATCTTAGGCTCCAATGTTGGATTTATGGGTCTTTGCTTTTGTCTAAAGGGCTTAGCATCTGGCTTCAATGGAATTTCATGCTGAAACAATTCTTCCCTATATGCTTTTAAATCTTCATAAGACCAAGCAAACACATGTTTATATTTTTTTAGCAACTCTATCAGCATTCTTCTAATTGTAGGACTTATCTTCTTCCCTATGTACACCTTTTTGGTGCCATCTCAGTTCCCAAGTTAATTTCTTCAATATCCTCCCTTCCAACTGGTGTTTGTTTCATTAGAGGCCGATCATTTCCATTATACACCATCTCTAATGTCACTAAGCCTTTAGGAAGCTTATTTGTTTTGAGCTGTAAGATCTCTTTCCCAAAGATTGTTTGCTTCCCATCCACTTCTTCAACAAAGGCATTGAAGTCAATTTCTTGGGCTTCATACTGATCTATACAGTGGAGGAATTTCAAAAGATCAGGATCATCATTAAAAACTTTCCAGCTATATACATTATCAGGCACAACAGGCCTTGTCTTGAATTCAATTTGTGATACCCCAGCCAATGTAATATCATCTCTTTTCAGTGCTACATTTGCTAGAAAATCAGCCATTATGTTATTTGATCTGTCTATCCACTCAATTGAGAAGGCATCAAACAACTCAATTGTATCCCATACATCATTTTTGTACTGCTTCAATCTTTTATGTTTCGCTGCATATTTGGACTTAATTTTTGAAACAACCAACTCTGAATCTCCAAGAACAGCCAGCAACTTGATCTTGTGCTTCACAGCTATATTCAAACCTGTTAACAAAGCTTCATACTCCGCAACATTGTTTGTACATTCAAATGCTAACAGAAATGAATACTTAAATGTAACACCCTCAGGTGAAATGAATACTATCCCTACTCCATTACCTTCTTGACTGTAGGCTCCATCAAAGTACATCTTCCACACACCGTTATGGTTCTGTGCAGCATACTTCTCAATTGGATCACTGTTGGTTAATTTGGGCTGGGCTAGTTTTATATTAAAACTCCCAAGATCAACATCACAAAAACAATTGATCTGATTTTGTGGCACACAGTCAATAAGTTGATTCATCCTTGGCTCCCTATACAACTTCACCTCTTGGCCATCTACCAGAATTTTTGCATAAGATAGATCAAACTGAACATTTCCACCAATTGTTGTCGTCCACTGTCTTGATAAAAGAATACTGAACTGAGGAGGGGTGTCTATTACTGTTATATCAATATCGTAAGCCACTTGAGGATAAGAAACTAATTTAACATCAACATCTTCATTATACCCACCATAGGAATAGGTCGGTTATCCATTGCATAACATTTTCCTTCATATGTATCCACCCACATGCCTAGTTGTTTCATCACTCCTTCTGGCATAATATTCATGGCAGCACCAGAATCTATCATGCAATTTCTCAACAATTTGTTATTTATGAGTAATGTAGTGAAAAAAGGATCAACTTGTGGAGGACTTGTCAATATGTTACTCAAGCAAATTTCTGGGATATTTACTTCATCCTGCTTATTTTTAGCAGCCATCTTATTTTCAGAATTTACATGTTTTTCATTTTCATTTGTTATCAATTGCATTGCACTATCCTTGTATTCCTTAATTTTCATCATCTCAAGAAGTGGAACATGCATCTTTACCTGAGACAAAGCCTAAGTGAAGTCAAAAGAGGAACCTTTTGCCATAATCACTTTCTTTTGTTCTGATGTTTCTCCTTTGTTCTCTTCTTTTTCTCTTTTACCTGGCTGATCAGTCTTTTGAATTTCTTTGTGTAATTCTTTTACTTCATTCTTTTGGATAGGCTTTTGTTTAATTTCATCATGTTGTTTTTTTTCAACCCTTTTCATATTTCCTTGTGTTTCCTTTTGCTCTTTCATAAAGATTCCCCTAGGGACTCCTTCCTTCTCATTTACTGTCCTATTTCTCAACCAATACTTACTCTTTGCTTCTTCAACTGTAACAACAGTTAATCTCTCTATCTCTTCTTCAGTGAGTTTCCTCATACTGCATTGAGTAGGTGTTTCGACCGAATGCTGCTCTATATAATCCTCTTCAAAATTAGAAAGGATCTGCTGCTCAGCCATGTGGACATTGTATTTCTAGTTTGTAACATCATACTCATAACCTTCATCCTCTGAGGATGAGTATCTCTCCTCCACATGGTGAAAAGTGTTTGAAGTTAAAAAAACTTTATGATCTTCTCCACTATTTCCCATCAACATTCCTTCCTCATGCATTCTTTGAGCTACAACACAATAGTCTAGAGAATGTGGCTTATCATAGACTTCACAGAAATAATTGTTATTTACCATGTAGGTTCCCTTCTTCCTCAATGGATCAGGAGTTTCTTTGCTTCCAAGCCTATCTGTTACAGGTTTTCCATCCTTCCAGTTTGTATTATAGGGCATGTCATGTAACCTCAGCCTTGGCCTTTCATTCTTGTATGTGTTCTCCTGTTTGTATTGATAATTATTTGTTTGTTGAGGAGCCCTATGATTTTGTCTTTTATCAATTATCCCAGCAACCCTCCTATTGTTTTCAATTGTTAATACAGTCTTCTGTGCTTTAGCCAAGTCTCTTGGGAACCTGTTTCTTAATTCATATCATGTTTTAGGATCGAATGCATTCAGGTAAACACTTAATGCTACAGAGTCTGGCAACTTTGATCCAGGAGGAATTCTATTCTGCAGTTTATTGAATTTCTGGTTGAAATAAAAAATTGAATCGTTCTGACTTTTTTGAATTCTCATCAATTCATGAAGAGCTGCATCTGGTGCACTTAGATTCCCATATTGCTCAAGGAATCAGTCCTAAAATATTTGCAGAGAATAAATAGAGGCTATTGCTAGGCTATTGAACCAATCCCTAGCTTCTTCAATAAGGGACATCATGAATAGCCTCATATGTAAATCTTCATAAGGTACATCCAAATCCTGAAGGAAGGCATTGAAACTCCTTAAATGATCCTCAGCAGTGATTGCATTACTCCCTATAAATTTAGCCACCAAATTTCTCCAAGAACTATCCATAAGATAAGGGTACAATTGAAACCCTGCCAAATCAAATTGTCTGATCATGGTGGTATACTGATGAGGAGGAGGGTTAGGTGGGTACCGATATTGGTACACCGGGTTATTGTATTGTGTGTTATGATATGTCACATGATGCTTACTAGGAGGTGGATGTATATTTGTATGTTGTGTGGGAATATGAGGTGGATGATTTGGTTGTCTATATTGATTCCCAACTTGATGGTGAGGGACCCCAAATGGATCAGAATACCATGCACCATGATTGCCCTTTTTATGAGGTGGTACGTACTTTGAGGAGCCACCAGCTGTGTGAGTAATGTTCTGAGCTTTCTACAATTTAAATTCCTTCATTGCTTGTATCATCTGGGCCTTTCCCGTTCTTCCCTCTCCTTTTTCTGAGATTCAAACCGTGCTTTAACTTCTTCATAAGTTAAAGATTCATAATCTTCTTGAGGAATTTCCTGATCATTAGGTCCATTCTCATCACCCTGCATTTTCAGATCATACTCCTGCTGAATTCTGATTTGTTTAGCCTCCAGTTCAGCTCTAAACTCAGCCTGTTTCTAAGGGTTGTAAAAAGGATTCTTTTGATCTTCCAGGGTACAAGGTTCTGGACTTGAATCATCTTTCCATGTATCATAACAGTTATATGTTTCACCATGGGGTATTGATGATTTTCCTTTGTTTTTCATGCACATGTCCTCACTTACCCCTTTACCCTTGTCAGCCTTATCATTTTTGTGTGTCTACTTACTGCTACCAGCAACAGCTATAGTATGACCTCCCCTATATTGAGATCTTCTTCCATTCATATTGCAATGCTTTATCAGAGTCGCCACTCACTTTCTTTAAAAGTGAGAAATATTTATTTTTTATTATTCCCAACGGAGTCTGTTATTTTGTTTCTGACTCTTTGATTAAGGCGCAAATTATGAAGTTTATTCCCCAGCAGAGTTGCCAATTTGTTAGCTCTCAAAAATACAGGTTTGAACCACGAAAGGTTGCCAAGCTTTCACAACGTTTTAGGGTAACAGACATGGTCAAAAGATTTAGACCTTCTACTCTTCAGGTGCTACTAGACCTAGGCGGGTGTACCTATCTGAATGAATTGGGCAGACTTAACTTTTGATCCTCTTCTCTTGTAGTGATTTTTTCATGATGGCAAACGGAAGTGGACAAAATGAAAACAAATTTGGTATAATTGTATACCAATACTAAAACTAAAACCTAATATGCTCAGTTAACAGATGTAAAAAATATGAATGAAACAAAAGAATGAAAATGAAGAGACCAGTGCCTTATAGGGTATGCGGAGTCAAATGAAATCTTAAATGAGTGACTTCTTTCTAGAGGACATTCAAATTGTTTGGCATATTTTTTGTTTATAACTAATACAAACATGCAAGACTATGATTATTAAGTTCTTCTTACTGATCTAAATGAATTTTCCCTGATTATTGTGATTAATTAAAAAGGATTTAATCCTTCCTTGAAAGAACCTATCAACCAATCACACAGATATAGAAAATGTATACTGATAAACCGAACATAAACTTGTTATGTCAATTTAAATAACCAAACAACATCAATCGTAGAGACAACTTAAATAACTCTTTCAAAAGGCACAACAAAACAATTGACACCAAAAATATGCCAGCAAATCAGATGATTCTCATTGATATCCCCATGACTTCAAAACATACATCAAAGTCTCAGATCTATGAAACATTGTGTTTCACCGTATATCTTCTATCCTCTTTTCTATTCTACTTATCACTCCCTATTTCGTTTCCAAAATAGATATTTATACATTGAGAATACGAAAGGCCATATCCTTTTAGAAATTGAAATGTCACATGTATACAAAACAAAAGGATTAGAAAATAATTATGCTTTATTTATCCACAAGTGAGTTTTAGCAAGATGATCTAAATAATCCCGACGCTCATATGTGTTCGCATCTCCAACAACATTCTGGATCGTAATCTCCATCTTGATCATCTCCTCATTCTTTGCGCTCACTTCATCCAACTTTGTATCCTCCGCAGAAGCTATCTTCATGACTTCATTTAGCATTGACTCACATTCATTCTTCCATCTGGTGGCATCTTTCAATTCCCCTTTGTCATAAGAGAATGTAATCACAGTTTTCCTAGCAGCTTCTATTAATCCTTGTTCATCCCCTTGTAGCTCAACATAGAAGTTCCGATGATGATTCACAATATGATTTGCAGCTTCAAGTGTTGCACTGCTAGAAACATCATTATAGGCTAGTTCATGAAACTTCTCCATAATTCATCCATCCATCCTTATATGCTCTTTCAATGTAACAAGAGTATGAGAGTATTTTCCCCACAGTTTATTCAACCAAGATGTCAAATTGTCCTACCTCTTCTTGACAATTGCTGCAATTACATCATGCTTTCCCTGAGGATAGGCACTTGATCCTACCCAATGATCTTTTTCCTGAGAGCTTTCTCCTTGAGTGAGCATTTTGGTTGGCCCCATTGAAATACCAAATAAATATTTTAGTCTCTCATTCTCTCTCAACATTCTTTCATTATTTTCCTTGTACAATTCTCTTTCTTTTATCGGCAACTGAATTTTTGCTTTGTTCAATTTTGAAATATTAACACCAATTTCAGCAGTAGCTACAGGTTCAGCCTCTCCAACTTTTAGGGTCATGACATGGCCAAATGCCTTCTCTGTGTCAATTACCACTAATTTCCTGTGAGGTGGGTATAAATCCCAGATCATCAATGATCCTTCATTAGTATTGTACTTAGATCCTGCATACACCTCTGTTACCTTTTCCTTATCAAGCTTGTGTGTAGCATTACTGTTTCTTAAGAAACTATCAAAAACTAATGCAGAATTTAAGTCAAGGCCAGGAAAAATCATGACACCAGCGTTCTCCAACATTTTCCTCCCCTTTTTAGGAGTCAAATTTGTCATTTCATCATCCACACACTTTCTCAATTGGCCCAATAATTGTTCTTCATTCCCTGAAGTGACATCATCAACATTTTCTCTTATTTCCTTCCCCTTCTACTTATACAAGAATGCTTTGAATTCAGGGGAATTTATACACTCATCATCTGAGACAAATGATCTATATTCCATATGCCTTGCATCAACATCACCACTTTCTATACTCTATTCTTTGGTTGGGAAAACATACTGCTGAGTCCTCAACCTGGATACCTTTAGCTTGGCCAATATACTTCCACATGCGTCGGTTGGTGAGACATAATGTATTCGCTATGACTTCACGCCGATACCAATCAGTTTGGCCGAAATGACCCTTCTATATGCTAGTCAATAAGACATTGAATTCGTCGTGACATTACATCGATGCCCCAACCTATGCCGATGTATCTTTTCATACGCTGGTCGGCAAAAGATAATATTTCACTATGACCTTATCCCAAATATGATTCTTATGCCGATATGAATCTTCTCTGTCGCCGAAACAAAAGAAGTGTCCTGCCGATAGTCTACAACAAACATACATTATTGAAAAATGCAGGTTAGGGATACCTTCACCCTGTATTGCCGATATGGGCAATACAATGAAATATCAAAGACTAGATGGATTCAAATGAATCATATGACAAAATACAAGCAAGACACCATGAGGAGGGAAATTTATGCATATGATGAGGACTTATTTTGGAAACTCATGAATGCAATTGACTGTGAAAATTTCAAAATTTTACAGTTCTAACAGGTTGTGGGGCTGATTGCAAGGAAAACACCATTCATAATTTGTTGCAAGGTTGTTTTGAACAAGAACAAGCTCCTTAACAACACTAATTGGAGTTGGGTTATATGGCTGAAAATGTCTTGGATTCACATTCTATCTTGGACCCTGATAATTTCCTTTATAAGGCTTCCTATTCCCCTAAAATTATTGTCCTTGACCTTGATTTTGTTGAAATGGATATTTACTCTGAGACTATTGCTTCTCTATGTTCACTAGCTTATTACCAAAAGTCTGGAGTAAACTTTTGATCTCCTGCAGCTCTTGAGATGAACTTTGAACAACAGTTCCTTGGTTGACAACAAGTTGGACAACATTTGGTAATTTTTGTACAACTGGTAAAGGCACAAAAGGTAGTATTTGTAAAGGCATGGAAGGTTGGACATCTAGAAAAAATGGCATTGGGGGTCTGGGAGCTATTCTTCCAGCCTGAATAAGACTATTTTAAGCCCTAATTGCTATGCCATATGCTTGAGGTAATGCATTCTCACCCATGGACTGAATCATGACATCAATTTCACTATGTAAAGCCCTTAAATAATATAGGAAAGCATAATAAAGAGAAGGCCTTACTATTTCATAAATTCTATACCATCTCTTCTGAAAATGAAAATTGAAGTCTGTCATTTGCTCTTGAGGAGCCCTTTTGATTGTTGTAAGCTTTTCTACTAGTGATAGATGGTCTGACTTGTATTGAAATTGCATATGTATCTTATCCCCCAATTCATCCCAAGTTGCAATAGACCCAACTTGCAAACTTGTGAACCACTACAAAGCCTTACCTTTCAATGAAGTTGCAAGTAACCTAGTAGCCACATTCTCTTGAGTTATATGATGAACCCAACACAAAGAGGCCACATCTCTGATATGCTCAATTGGGGTTGTTTGATCCTCACCCGTAAAAAATGGTAAAATCTTTAAGGCATCCATGGGTATGTCACCATGTTGTGCAAGGTTTAATGGACTACCTCCATCAAAAGCCACAAATGGCCGATTCCTTTCCATTCAAACAACTAGAGGTGGATTAACCTGAGCTAAAACAACAGGAACATAAACTGTAAGTATAACTAAACTAATTGATAATGTTGGTCTAAAACTTGGTGGGGTTGACTGAACCATCTTTAAAATAGGAGTTCTCTTAAGAGACCTACTCTTCCTTCTAGGTGGAGACAACTGTAAATACTCAAATGTATCTAAACTCCTAGTTTGAATCTTTTTTCATATAAATGACACAACACTAGTTTACTAGTTCTATTCTCAGTGGCAGTCACCAACTATGCAAAAATTACCTCTTAAAGGCTTGAAAATGTTGGTTGCATATCAGAACTAGCAATGAATATGCAAGTTTTTTTAAAACTATCCAATTTGATAGTCCCACCAAGCATGCCAAAACTATTATCTACTGAAATTTGTACCTTGTTGAATATGAAATTCAACAATTCAAAGAAACATGGGAAAACCTCTATAGCTATGGGTAACTTATAAAATGAGGTCAACCTCTAGAGAAGGCCGACTTCCTATGGTGTCACCTAAAACTACCGATTTTCTGTTGAGGAAAAGGGAGAAAGAAAGCTTAAAAGGAAATACTGAAACTAAAACTAATGGGTGATACACCAAACTAACAAGGATTATGAAAGTTCAGACTTTCATACACTTGAATACCATTGACATAATTTGAATTGCACAACTTATTCCTATAGATTCATGCATAAATATTTCACAGAAGGGTTTAAATGCATTAGCTTTTTAAAAGGAAAACACTTTCACAATCTAAAAGACATATGCAAGATTAAACAAAACTTGCAACTTGCATGAATATACTTTTGCAGAAGAGGCAGGAGAACATGAGACAAAATCACAAGGAGATTAAAATACCTCACAAGCAATTTGATCAATCACTGAGTAATACACACTACTGTAATAATAAGGAGGCAAAAACTTGAGTCCATAATAGCCAAGGTGTTATTTGTATTTCATATCCAAAAAATGAGTTACGAAATGATGCCAAAATCTGTCAAAGAACTCCCAAAATTCACTAACTCCAAAAAATGCATATTCAGAAGTAACTCAAAAATGAGTCAAAAAGAGAATATATCACTCAACTCCAAGTAGTTGCACTAAAATAGGAGCTACCAACTAACTTGTGTCAGATCCCTCAAAGAAGCCTAAAACTGAGCCACTAGATTCCCTCCAAAACTGATTCCAATATGTGAGAAAAGTGGTTTTGACCATGCCAATCATCTGGGCATGCAAAACCACCCCTCGATTCTTACAATTCCTCCAACAAGATGCATAAATGTCCCTACATTCATGGCACATGTTTTCCAATTGCAAATAACCTCTCCTAGATGCTTGCACATCATAACTTCAAGCATATTCCTCATCATGCATTGAAAGCTCAAGCATTTTATTTATTTTGCATTGAAAACAACACTTAATTAAGGGGCTTATATTTACACCCACATAATTAAATGGTTTACATTTAATAACAAGCAAAAAAAAAAATGGCCATGACTCAACATATGAGAAATATCATAGAGCATAAGTCAAAGGAGATTTAGCAAATTACAAAGTATAAGGGAGGCATGAACTTATAAGACCCCTAAGGCAAGGATCCCATGAGTTTACTAATTTGCAAAATTGTTAAAACAAAAACAAAAATACCACCAAGGCATCGACATCAAAGCATTAGGAATAACCCTAAAAGACCAAAAAGAAAAAATGTAAAGGCATTTTCATCAAGCATTTGAAACTTCTCGAAGAAGCGACTGCCGACAAGGTTTTCATAGAGCTCTGTTGAAGGTCTTTCTGGTGGATTTTATATAAGATTCAAAGGCATAAGACTTGCATTTTTTTGACAAATAGACCTCAGGTAACTCTTCGTTTTCTCTCTTTGATGTCTTCCTTGTTGTTTACATGTATTTTCTTGAAGAAAATGGAACTTTTTCTAGAATATTTTGAGGCATTTTTCAATATAGTTCGTGGCCATGGCTACAGCTGATTTCTTCAGAGGGTTTTGCACATACTAAATGGCTCAAACTTCCTTTTCCTTTTTGCATCTATATTCATTTTCAGAAAAACTTTGGAAAAAATAAGCCCTCTATATGACAGGTCGCGATCTCATCATACTCATGCTTTTGACTTTATTGAATTTCTTATGTGTAACTCATGACTTCATGATTCCTCTTAGTAATCCTGGATTTTTTCACTTATTGTGATTCTTGATCTGATTTGTATGGCTACGGCCAAGCATGATATAAGCATCTGCTTTTCAGTATATCTTGAGAAAACTCCATAAACATTTTAAGGATTTTTTTGTTTTTGTACGATTTTTCATTATTTTGAAGGACAAAATGCTCAAACCGAGCCATCACTATATTAAAACTTTGATATAACCCAAATGAGTTTGCATCATTGTAGAGAAAATGCTTTTCCTAAGCCGTTTTTTTTTTTACCTTCACTTTTAATGAATATCTGAGCTTGTCTTCCTCAAACTTTGAAATTCCTAGCCAACCATTTTCTAGGTGTTTCATTTCTCTAGATTTCCTGTAGCTTTTATGGCAAGGTTTTCTAAAATATTTGAAAAAGATAATGGGATTTTTTCCTACCTCATGAGAGTATCAACAATTTCACAACTTATGGTTGAGCTACTCATGGCCATTCTGAGTCGTGCAAGAGCACCTTATTAAAGTTTTCCTACATGAGGAAATTTTTTAAAATTTGATTCAATTTAGTGTCTTAACCTTGTAATAAGGACCTTGAGGTCATTTTCATATGATTAGGAGGTAAATGTTTAAAATTGAAAATAATGTGAAAAAGATGTCAATATATATCAAAGTTGTCACAAATATGCAAAATCGTAAAGAGGGAATATGAAAAGTCATGAATGATGGGAGGTAGTTAGGATTAGTTAGAATATAAAAATAAAGTTGAAATTCCTTTAAAAAGGCTTTGTAAACCATTTTGAGTTCGAGGGTGATTGAATAAAAGATTGAGTTCAATGTAATTCACTATTTTTTTTACATTTTCTTCAGAAAATCATTGATTCTAGGTCATGTACGGATCTGTGTGGGCTCAAATGTTTGGATGAATTTTTTTAAGTGTTGATATTCTCAATCACCTTCCTTATGGATTTTATCTCATGCAGATTGGTTCATTTTTGGTAAAGTTAAATGGTAATTTTTGTAAATATAGTTAAAACCCTCATTAGGGTAAACACTAGATAAGAAATGTTGTTTTCTCTCTTGTCAATCAATGAAATCATGTAATTTTTGGTGAGATTAGTATTCTAAATATGTACTTTCATATTTCATTGGTTTTGGATTAAAAAGATATGACTGGTGTGGAAGAAATTGAGATTTATGATTGCTACAGTCTGTAAAAGAAGAGTTTAGGGAAATAAATGTATTAGGGTTGTGGAAATATTTGTGGGAATAGATCTTAGATGGAATTATAATCATATTCAGGTCAAGTAAATATTGTTTGAAGAGTTTATTGTGAGAAATTGAACTTGGAAACAGAAGAATCAATAGACCCTTGTTGTCACAGGCTCAACTAGGCCTATTTATGAACAGTAAGGCCTCAATTTGAATACTTTTCTTCAAAGTAACCATTATTGAATTTTTGATATTTTTTAGAACCCTTAAATGTGTGTTGAAAATACATTTCACAGTCTGATTTGGAGGAGGATCTTGTAAGATAAATGCTGACAGTCCTTTGTGAATTGCTATAAGCATTGGGCAACCTTGATAAGGAATTGTCTTTAAATCATGTAATCAGAGTTCTTGGAATTGGTAAATAGTTGAATCAAGTTGATTTAGACCTGAAAGGAACATCCCAAGTGTTAGATCAAACATATTTGTCTTGAGTGGTGAATTTGTGGTTGAAGCTTGTAAATGTCAATATAACTCTTTTAGGACAGTCATGATAACTTGATGGAAATATGGAAGGGAAGATTAATGTAATGGTTTGTTTTGTTGAATTTAAGGTTCTTGATGAATGGTAGAGACAATGGTGGCCATGTTTGAGTTAGGTTTAATGGGAAATATAGTGAATAAGTGTGTCAAAAGACCTACAAGTGAAAGATTAGTTGAAGATGTTTTGAGTTAGTCAAATTAATATTTTGAAGGTGTTGATTTCTTCCTCTTGTATTGCATTAGATTGGTATCAAAGCCCGAGAAAGATTTGGGCTGGTGAGTTTGTGGTTGGTTTTATGGTTTGTGGTTTGGTTGGTTGTAGGTCAGAAAGAACCTGGTTGCTGCCATGGGAAGGCAAAGAGAAAGTTGAGTAAAATTAAGAGTTGTGGAGCAAGAAGAGACTTGTTGAGGCCATCTAGGAAAGATGGAAGTGTTACGAAGGCATTTGCAGGAAGAGGAAGAGAGAAAGAAGAGAAAGAGACAAGAAAAGATGGATAGAGAAATTATTGAGTTAAGGCAAGAGTTAAAGAGATTTGAGAAAGAGTTCTAGGAGTCTATAGTGAGGATAGGGTAGATGATGAAGGAGATGAAGCAATTAATGAGTTGGCACTTGAAGGTAAAAAAGAAAGTTTCATGGCCTATAAGGAAGATAATCACGAAGAGAAGAAGACAAATGAGAATGAAAGAACAAGAAGTCTTTGAAGATGCAAAAGAAGAGTTTATGGATGAAGATAAAGATGGTGCAGATATTCCCAAGCATCAAGGGATAAAGGACCTGATATCAGAAGAAGAAGACCTTGAGTTGATTGAAGTGATGATTAAAGAAGAATTAGTTTTGGAGGTTTGCGAGAAACTGAAAATAGATGGAGGTATTGTGTTAGGACTAATGTGTCATTTATTTATTGTGCTATTGTTTTGGACAAGATCAAGTTGTAGGTTAAAGGATAAGGAGAGAAACAAGGTATTGAGAAACATCAAAGCATAATGATTCTGATTTAAGAGGGAGAGCAAGATAGGATGTTGATTTGCATGGAAAAATTCAAACCCAAGGTGAAAATGAAGGTAGTTGAGAGTAGTTTCAAGATGGAGCAGAGGTAGAACATGCAAGGAAAGCGGGTTTGTGGACAACTATAGATTCAAGTGGAGTTGAATTTCATTTGGTTGGGAGTTTGGTGTAGGAGCAGCTTATCAAAATTTTCCTCCATGAGGAATGTTTTTGAAATTTGATTCAATTTAGTGTCTTAACCTTGTAATAAGGACCTTGAGGTCATTTTCATATGATTAGGAGGTAAATGTTTAAAATGTAAAATAATGTAAAAAGATGTCAATATATATCAAAGTTGTCACAAATATGCAAAATTGTAAAGAGGGAATATGAAAATTCATGAACAATGGGACGTATTTAGGATTATTCAGAACATCAAAAGACAGTTGAAATTCCTTTAAAAAGGCTTTGTAAACCATTTTGAGTTCAAGGGTGATTGAATAAAAGATTGAGTTCAATGTAATTCACTTTTTTTTTACATTTTCTTCATTAAATCATTGATTCCAGGTCATGTATGGATCTGTACAGGCTCAAATGTTTGGATGAATGTTTGTAAGTGTTGATATTCTCAATCACCTTCCTTATGGTTTTTATCTCATGTAGATTGGTTCATTTTTGATGAAGTTATGGTAATTTTTGTAAATACAGTCAAAACGCTCATTAGGGTAAATAGTAGATAAGAAATGTTGTTTTCTCTCTTGTCAATCAATGGAATCATTTGATTTTTGGTGAGATTAGTATTCTAAATATGTCCTTTCATATTTCATTGGTTTTGGATCAAAAAGATACTATTGGTGTGGAAGAAATTGAGATTTATGACTACTACAATCTATAAAAGTAGAGTTTAGGGAAATAAATGTATTAGGGTTGTGGAAATCTTTGTGGGAATGGACCTTAGGTGGACTTATAAGAAAATGCAGTTTGAGTAAAGACTATTTAAAGAGTTTATTGTGAGAAATTGAACTTGGAAATAGAGGAATCAATAGACCCCTATTATCATAGACTCAATTGGGCATATCTAAGAATGATAAAGCCTCAATTTGAATACTTTTCTTCAAAGTAACCATTATTGAATTTTTGATATGTTTTAGAACCCTTAAATGGGTGTTCAAAACACATTTCACAGTCTGATTTGGAGGAGGATCTTGTAAGATAAATGTTGACAGTCCTTTGAGAATTACTACAAGCGTTGGGTGGCCTTGATAAGGAATTGTCTTTAAATCATGCAATATGAGTTCTTGGAATTGGTAAATAGTTGAATCAAGTTTCTTTAGACCTAAAAAGAACATCCCAATTTTTAGATCAAACATATTTGTCTTGAGTGGTGAATTTGTGGTTGAAGCTTGTAAATGTCAATATAACTCTTTTGGGACAGTCATGATAACTTGATGGAAATATGGAAGGGAAGATTAATGTAATGGTTTGTTTTGTTGAATTTAAGGTTCTTGATGAATGGTAGAGACAATGGTGGCCATGTTTGAGTTAGGTTTAATGGGAAATATAGTGAATAAGTGTGTTAAAAGACCTACAAGTGAAAGATGAGTTGGAGATCTTTTGAGTTAGTCAAACTAAGATTTTGAAGGTGTTGATTTCTTTCTCTTGTATTGCATCACTGAGTCACCAAACCCGTGCCATTATTTTATTTCACTACTGGAAATCCACTTCTTCTTTTTATAGACATGATTACCACAATATGTATTGTACAGAGAGCTCGGTCTTAGGGTTTCTTCTAAAAAAATTAACACTTGCAAATTTATAGGTTTTGATATTAAATATGATTTTTGCAGAAAAAGTAAGTTCATTTATAGCTCTATGGTTCGACCCTATAGAAGACTATTATGAAAAATAAAACCCTAGATGTGTTTGGTATGAAATGTGAAACATAACTCTCTTCCTATAGATCTTTTATTTCATGATCATATTTGATAAAAAAATTCTTATTGTGTCTCACTGTCCCCTAAAGCCCTCAAACTCCTTCTAGCATTTTTACCTTGTGATACATACTACATATTAAGGAGGCTATCTTCTCATCCATGCACAGTGACTCCCATTTGTCTTTTCACCATACTCTTCTTTTAGAATTTATCATTCAAAGCAATGCCACAGCTGTGCTCTTACATAGGAGAAATTTTAACCTTCATCCTTGAACATATATCTATGAAAAAAGGTTAAAATAACTTTGCATTTATTCTCCCTGGTACATTCAACATATGATTTATAACTTTGACTATCCTAAATAATGTAATTATGAAAATATAGATCATGAGCTTGTTGTCCTTCAATTATTGAGGTTTGTATGCATACATTGTTCATTGATGTGCCTGACTTGTATGGATGCCTGTAGTTGAATGACACTTGACCTGTCACACACATTGTTCATTTTGTTATCACTTATTATGAGACTACCCCCTTGGTAGCTCACTACCCCTTCTTTATTGTGAACTATTAAGGAACATGGATGGCTATATATTAATCAACATGCCTTCATTTTCATTTATATTTGAAAAACAATGGTTGTGCTTCTTTTGACAAGACATATCATTATTTTCTATAATTGTGATTTAAATATCTCTTGTCCTTGCTTAATAGCCAAAAACCTTATAATGGCTTCCCTCAGACCATTGCAACTATATACACCTTCATGGTTGTACCATGATATGCCACTATTCTGTGATTGATACAAGGCTAATATTTATTTTGAGTAACATTCTTTCTATTGTGTTAGTAATGATAACATTCTCTTTGTTGTCACCATATCACTGCTTTTCTCACTGTCATTGTTGTACCCTTTGTTCATTGTATTCTTGGCATATATTATTGAGAACTTGGATCCTCCATTGGTTCATGATCACTATCTCTTTGATAGCCCTTCATAGATTAGTGCTCTCATAGATTAGCACATCAATGCATCTATGCAATCTGCTCTGATACATATTATTGCATGCATTGTTTGTGATTTTCCTAAGTGTATGTCATCGAGGACAGTGAATAAAACTCATTATCATAAATGATGTACACTTGTTTGAGTAAAATATAAAGAGATGATTTATCTGATGAATTATATTTCAATGTCTCTTTAATGCATAACAAAGTAGCATGCTAGGCTCAACCCTTGTGGGAGCCACATTTACCCCACGTGCTGAAATTTGATAAAACAACAATGTTTTCTTTTCCTAAATCTACACATGAAGCAAACAAGTTAGAAAGATAGATGCATATTTTGGATGTGTTTGATGACTTATTGTTCTCTAGGACATCCAAGGTTTGCATGCTTGTTTAATGCATTTTGAAGATCATTTTATATGTTCATGGGTGCTTGTACATGTAATGTGAGAGACCTTCATTGCTCTAACAACATTTTATCACTCAGATGCAGGAACTAGGAGCAATATGGAGTTAAGGAGGACACAAAGAAGCTTAAGGAAAAAGACAAAATAAGGCAACACACACCTAACTAGTCATCCAGGCAATGACTGGCCTCTTTCCTTACATGTGCATTTTGTTTTCTTACCTATCAATATATATACTTTTCTTCATTTTCATTGAACAAGTTAGTCTCATGGCTTGTGTGAGACAATATGCACTTTTAATATCAATAAAGATTACCTTTTCAAAAAATATTTGTGTAAATATTTCCTATGTTACATGCACTTGTATAAATTTAATAGTATATTAATGTAATATCTTTGATTTTTGCTTATGCACCTTAATGTAATGTAGGAAAGATTAAAAAATGTACATTTCTTTCAGTTTTAAAACAAAGAGCTCAACCTAATTGAGCTAATAGTGAAATTAGGTAACGGTTATATTCCATTTAAATAAAAAATTTAAATAAAAAATTAACACAATATCTTCCTTATATCACCAATTCAAATTTATTTAACGTGACTTCCAATATCCAAATAACATATCACTCTAAATATGAAGATTATAGGCCAAACAAATTAATAGTTTCTAAACCAATATGAATTCATACCTACATTTCAAAACTATTCTCCAAACTTGTAATCAATTTGAGGGGATGGAAGCACCATATAGAACACTCTTTTTTTAGGCAATTCAACCTTATAGAAAATCTACAAGCATAGTTTCATTAATATGCAAATCAAGTGGCATTTCCAATCAATTTTTTCTTTGTTATTCACTACTTCTAAGATTATGACTCACATTAGTTGTTTCTCATATTTTTGTAGCCATATCAGATACAAAAAAGTGAAATATCCTTGATACCACACACTACAACCTTTGTGCACATGGCCTTCAACACTTCAAGAAAACAAAACTCATCTCAAGCTATTTCTAACTAGCATGCTTCTATACACATTGGTCTACTATAAACTTCTTCCAATGCACATGATTGATATTCCATTTTGACTGATACTTAATTGGTTGCATTACAAAATTCAATGCCAAAAATAATGTTTTTTAGTGCTCTCCAATAGGAAATGATGGTTACAAGAAGTGAAGTGGCACATTCTCTAAGCCTATACTATAGAAAAAATATCCAATATCTATGGATAAATCAGATCTCCATTGTGCCAATCTTTATGCCATTTTCATCATTCATAGGCACAAATTTTAGTGGCTCTAATACTATATGAAAAAATAACTACTCAATAACTGAAGGTAAATGCTTGATATATTCATTAATAGTCTAAAGATACATTTATACAAGGAAGATTACAATTGAAAAATAGCTATAACTTTGTAACTATCTAACTATAACTAAACCTCTACAAAATTGTTATCTAAATACAATCTAACAATGTAATATTTATGGTAACAAAATATAGTAGTTTTATGCATCACTTCTCCTTTGTCTTATTTCGTGAACAACATCTATACCAAATTTTCTTCATGAATGATTGGAATACTAATCAATAAAGGATAGTTATTTTGAGTTTTGTCTTCCTAATAGACTCAGGGTTTAGTTTCTTACAAATATAATTGTATAATTTTACCTTCTTAAGCTTATTTATTTCAATGAAATTTAATATATATTTAGATTATGATTACAATTAGGATTTTACTTGTGACTTGAAACTAAAATGAAAATTTCTTGTTATTACAAACTTTATTTTAGTGCAAAAAATTGATGATTTCTTAAAAAAATAATGCGTCCCTCTCAAAATTTTCTAACTACTTCAAAGGATTACTGAGAGGCCATAGAGAAAGATCAACTCCATTAAATAATTTGTATTGTATGATTTATCTACCCTATAAAAAAAATATATATTAGTGTAATCATTTAATTTTTACACTTGATTGATAATCAATGCAAACAATATAAGTCATTTGAATGAAATAATTGGAAATAAGCCATCCTAAATGGGTTTATTTTGTTTCTAGTATATGTCAAATTATTGAGGAAAAGAATGGGTTTGAGGATTTTTCTTGGTTAAAAAATATTTGGGATAAATTTTGTTGGCTTAAGTGTATTTATTTGGAAAAATATTAAAAAGAGGGAATTTCAAATTCATTCTAAATGTGTTCTTCATGGGCTTAATGATGAATGTGTATCTCATCTTTTCTTCCAACGCCTCTTTTTTAAGGTCTTTAGTAGTATGGGTGGCATATTTGGAACCAACCCCTTATTCATACTACTTCTTTATCTGAATTTTAGGCTTGTTTGAAATGTGCTAATTCCTTTTTCTCTATCCTTTTGGTTGCTTGGGATATTGGCCTTATCATTATCTTTTGTCAAATCTAGTTATAGAAGAATTTAACTAAATATTCTGATGATATTAGAGTTGCATTAGACATGTTTTGACAAAATATTTAAGACACTTAAAAAGAAACTAAGTTAATAGAAAATATCTTTTTTGATCAAGTCATTATTCTCTCTAATATATTTTGATTTTGAAAAAAATATGTTTGGGTCATTTGGTTATGTAAGTTTCTTCTTTAAATATCAAGTCAAGTATTCTCATAAGGTTAATAGGGTTGGCAAATGGTATTCACTCTTTATGGTTGTTTTTAAAATAAATATGGGTGGTTTTTTCTTGGGGTAATCCTAGTGAAGATGAGGTTGGTTGCATTGGACATGATAGTAAAGGTTTGGCTCATTTATTTTCCTCTTCAATTATGGTATTTGGTACTAATAATTAGATGATTAGAAATAAGATATTTGTGAGATGAATTCCATAATTTTAGCTTATCTTTTGAACAAAGGGAATTTTTATGACCCTTTTTGGTGATTGGCTTATTTTGTGACATAGATTCTTCATTTTTCTCAAAACTTCGTTTGCATCTCCTTTATTCATATTCCTCATGAATGGAATGTTATTGCTAATTATCTTTCCAATGGGCTTCTAGGGTTAATTGTATATGGAATATTTCAAATTCAGAGTCCCTATCTCTTGATCAATCTTCGCATTTCCTTTAGCTTCTATAAAAATGATATGGGTTGGATCATTATTACTAATTTTGTAGTATTATCTAGTTTTTAAGTTTTCTATTTTTATTTTATTTTTTGGTGGTGGGGATTTCGTGCTAAACCACTTCATATTTTTCGTCTTTTACTATTAGTTACAATTTTTTTGTTGTTTAGAAATCCGTATATGATCTTTAATGTTTTTTTTATTAATACATTTTTATCCTATTTAGCCAAAAAAAGAAAAAAAAAAGGCTGAAAACATTCTCAGCAATCAAGCCCTTTTTAGGGTTCTTTTTGTAAATAATCAATACATTGAAATTAATATCCCTGCTATTTAATTTAGGATCTACTGTCACTATAAATTACAAATACTTTTACTCCAAAACACCAACTGTTTAAACTCTTTCTTTAATAAATAAACTATGAGAGAAACAAAACTATCAAACTATATAAAATACCTATAAAGAAATAATAATGTAAAACTTTAAACTTACAAGAGAACACCTATCCTAACTGTCCATTATTCTATTCAACAATAATATCGAAAAAATTGTCACAAAAAAGTTAATATATTTAATAACAAAATTATAAATAAATGATAAATCATAAAAGATAAACCAAAATATTGATGAAAATAACTCATAATTTCATTAAAAAAATTCAAACTGAAAATTTTAATTGTTTAATTACAATTTATGGTGCATCTACAAGAGAGGAAGGAAACAAAAGAGGCTGCATTATTTATTCTATCTCATGAGTAAGTTAAAGCCAACAATTTGATAAAATGTTAATCATTCTAAAAGTTATCGCTAAAAATTCTTTTGTTAAACTCATAAACAAGCACATGTTTCTTTCCGCAATAGATTGAAGTGCTATTAATTTTTTCATTCCAGCCAAAAAAACATTACATATGTCAATCCATCTGAAACTTGGAATCGGTTTGACTGGAAAGTATATGAAGATCATGGACAGAGAAAAGATCACTTCCTTCCTGCTCCATGGTCTCACCATAGTCCAACCATATCTGCAACAATAATTGCTGTTCAGCCTCTTGCATTTCAAGGCATTCGAAGAACCCATTTGAATCGTAATCATAATCATTCACAGTGCGCACAGAAGGGCTGCCAGGAATACCCAGTTCATCATCACTGGCACTGAACAAATAATCAAGCTCAGCATTAGAAGTATACTCTTCATTCCCACTACACTCTATTTCTTCAGATCCAGTACTACTTGTTCCTGCATCATCTGTACAGGTGGGGCTTGGCGCGATTTCTTCTTCTAACATCTTCATCATATCCCACACCATCTCTTCCTTTATCTCTTCAGGACCCAAGCCCAGATCCTCGTTATCCATCTTACTCATGATTTCACAGATAACATTGATCTGAGAGTCCTTGCAAAGCCGCTTTGTCGGGCTGCCTTCCGATTCTTCACACTCACAGCTCCTCCTGCTTTCATCCCTCTCCTCGATCCGCTCACGTTTTCCAGCTTGCTTCTCCATTAATGTTCGAGACCGTTTGGCCAAGGCCTTTGTGTTGAAAATAATGTTTATTTAGAAACTTCTTAGTGTGTATTTAGAAGTATTAGTGTGCTTATCTAAATCTTGTAGAATACTCCAGAATATGGAAACATCCGTATTCTTCTAGATTTTTCTTTTCCTGAGATCTTTCTTAGTCTTTCTAAGATATTCTAGATATTTCCATAAAATCTATAAATACAGCAACAAAGCTGCCTTTGTAATTAATCCAGAAAATCAGATTCAATAATATATTCAGTGTTTTTTATTTGCTGCATTCTAATTTATTTTGTCTTAAATATTTTGTTTTATTCAATATTTTGAATTCAAAGAAAACTACTAAAATGTATGTCTTTGTTGTGCAATGAAATGTAATGACAGAGCGGTGGAGTTTATAGACAAAAAGAGTTGGAAAAAGGACAAACGATTACAAAACTTCGTGGGCAAATTACAAAATGTCTCTGGGCTTCTCGGACTAATAATTTAAAGGAGTTTGAAACCATGGCCTGAGATAACAAGGGACTTTTGGAACGCGATATACGATTTCTACTATGGAACATCGACGCGCGTAAACGTCAGAGACGGCAATTCGATTCGCTTCCTTGCTAAGAAAACAAAAGTTATATGTAAATGCCAAATGGTTTTCGAGTCGTATAGCCAGATTCTACAAATCTTGGAAAATAAATGTAGCTAGAGAAACAAATAGTCGACTCTTCGTATACAGTACACGTTTGGCTAGATGTGAAGATACAAAAGAGAAGGCTACAAGTACTATGACCGTTGACCTCTAGAGAAGACTGAGAATAATAGATACTCCTAAATAAAAGAAAACAAAACAAGAATAATAGATGAATATGACAGGGAAGTAGGACTTGAAGACTACCAAATCATAACAGTTAATATTTTAGGAGATATAACAGATGTATTCATCATTATCTACAACAATAATCTAGATGTAAAAGACAAGAAAACAAAACAAGAATTAAAGTTTCATTACAAATAGTAGATGGCATTATTTCTATTTTTACATTATATATATGAAATGACAACAAATGAATTAATGAGCTTGTTAAAGAGGGAAATAAGATAATTGAACAAGTCTTTAGCTCTTAGTGGGATGTAGAAATCCTATAGAATAAGATTGAAATATTAAAGCGCAGTTGCAAAGAAGAGCAAAAGCAAAATGACCAGAACCTGCCCAAACTATTGGCTATGGATAAAATGAATGATCAAGTATAGAATATTTTTTTATAAAGATTTACCATTTGTTGAGTCCCTAAAACCACTACTCCACTTTTTAGAATGTAATCTCACTCACAATGTCAAGGTTGTCATCATGCAAGTGAAATCGAACCATCAATAGAACATGGAGGGTTAAAGGTTAAGTCATGAGAGTGAGGTATTTCTCCTATGGTTCAAGCTCAGCTAGGCTCAGGAGGGCGTTCCTAGGAGCAATTGAATCAAACTTGATGCCAAATATTGTTACCAAATCAAAAAACATTGGCTACATTAAACTCCCATATAGTTGATATGGTTATGTAAGCCTAACCCACATGAAATAAATGTGTGAGGGTCATTGAAGATGAATGCTTGGTTATAGTATAAGGTCATGAATGCATAATATTGATCCTAATCCCTATTGCCAATTAATGTTTTTGATTTGATGGTGTGAGGTTGGTGTATGGTCACAAACTTATGCATATTTGTTGGGCAACAAAATCACAATATATATATTTTTTTTTTGATAAAAGGCCAAAGGCCTAAACTATTTATATTAATTTTAAAACTGAAATATATGTTAAATTCACAACATTTTAAGCAAAGAAAAACTAGAATAAAAGAATATGAAGCTATGTATTTTTTATACAAAAAATATCATGAAATTTTATAATATAATATACTTAGTAATCCATGACACAATTTTATATATTCATATATAAAAAGAGAAAGATTGTTAGAATACATGCAAAAAAAAAAAAGAATTTTGTTGCATTCATCTAGCCCAATTTATTACACTCATACTAGCAACTCTAATATGAGAACATGCCTTGCTAAGACCAAGAAATTTTCCTTAATATATACCTAATGGACCTTGGATATATTATGTAAGAAAATCCACCCACAACCTTACTATTATTTGATTCTAGAGTCTTGTACCTATAAAATGAAATAGGATAGTGTCTATATTGACTATAAATAAGAAATGAACATGCAAAAATCATCAAAAGGTAACTAAAAGACCGTAGATTTAAGAAATATAATTATATTCTAACAATGGAGTACAAATATGATATAAGGAGTTTGAATTGAAATATTATTATTATACCTTCCTATGTCAACAATCATTCATCTTCATTCTTCTTCTCCTTTTTTCTTTTGAAGCTTTGTAATGTGGCTCTCTGATTTTCATGTGCACAAATTTTACAAGCTCAGGATGATAATAATCGAAAAAAATTGAAGATTGTGGTTGTTCAAATGAAGGAGCAAAGACCAAATGTATAGATTATTGAGGCCTGATCGATGGCCAAGATTGAGTAGATGAACATTAGTCAAGATCAAATGAGATAAATCACATTGGAAATTTTTTCATTTTCAAAATAGAAAAATGGAAGAGAAATGGAAGAGTTGAGTGAAATGGAAAATACAAATTAGTACGAGTTAAGTGGAGAAAAGGGTGGAAATGGAAAAGTTAAGTAGAGAAAATTAGGGGGAGATGTAAGAGTTGAGTAGAAGAAAGGGTTAGTTACGTGAAGAATGAAATAGTGAAAATTTTGAAAATAAATAAATAAAATTTATTTATTTTCAAAGTCACATGAATAATTAATTAATTTAATGAATTATAGAGGAAATTTTAGGTTATTATAATTAAATAAATAATAATATTTATTTAATCATAGATGAGACTGAATTAGGGATTAAATAATTAAATAATAATCATTTAATCAAAAAAATTATGAAAAGGGAAGAAATTGGGATACTTAAATAATTAACATGATTATTTAATTGTAAAAGTGTGAAGAGGAATAATTGATTTCGATGAAAATTAGGGTCAAACAGGATTAGGGTTAGACATAATTAAGGTTAGATGGGATTAGGGTTAGAGGAACAATTAGTAAGAAAATATTGAAACATGAATCGGACAATTTTTAGTGTCTACATTTTACCCAGGAGCTCTTTAAGACAATGTTTGAAGTAACATTGTTTCAATGAAAAATTAATAAATAAATCTAACCAAGCCTTGCCCCAGCATGCCCCAGCAGAGGTGGGATTATAATGCCTCTTGGGGAAATTTTGCAAAAAATTCAAAGATTGAGCCAAATTTATTGATAAGCTAGAAGAAAAGGTCAGTAAGAAGTGAAGAATGGTTAGTTTGATCAATATGAAATGTGGATAATCTTGGTTGATCATAATAGAATGGATAACATGAGATTGGATGAAATGGATGAAGATTGGACATGGATTGATAAGATAGATTTTGAGTTTTTATTAGTGCACAAATATCATCAAAGAGTGTTTTTATTTTGTAATTGGAAAATGTACACCAAGGTATGGAAATAACAAGGTGTGAACTATTATCCCTTTGCATAGATAGACACATTTCAGACAAGGAGTGTCAAGACTCATACTAGTGACAATAATACCTTGTCAGAATATGTGAGAGAGTTCCCACAAAGGATGTTAATTCTATAGTATAGAAAAATGTATCCCTTTACATTTTCTCACTTGTTTAGGCCCTCCTAATTCAAATTGGACTTAATATTGCCTTAATTTAGTGTTGCTAAATGTACCACTTTACATTTTCACACTTATTTGGGCCCTCTTAATAAAATTGAGCTTAATTATGCCTTAATTATCTTTTTTATTCATTTACAAGCCTAATTAATTGCATTTTTTGAAGGGGAAACCCAACAATAATTAATGCCTAAACATAACACTTTACATTGAGCAATATGTGTTCCAGGTATAGGGACCTAGGACCCATTCACCCATGGGTGAATGGGTCCTCCCTAGACCTTTGGACCTAAATTTAAATTATGTTTTTGGTGGTATTTTAATGTTTTCAAATCCATAATTCAATGTCAGCTTGTGATAATTGAATTTCAAAAAATTAAGGATGCATACCTATAAATACAAGGTTATTTCACTAAGTTTTACCTAGATTTTCAAGAGAACTTTTATGAGATTTCAAGAGCAATTTCACAAGAGCTAAAGTTGACGATCAAGAGAATTCATGAGAAGATATAACAGAGATTTATTGGAGCACTCAAGATCTATTCATCATGTCTAATTCTTCTTGCATCATGCATGTTTTTGGAGCTAACATTGTGATGTAGGTTTCAAGATCAAGTTCAAGAATTCAAAGCATTATTCAAGTGTCAAGATCCACATCCAATTCATCCATTTCATGCAAGATGAAGACATCCTAAGATATCCATTACCAAGGTTTCATTTAAGGGTTTGTTGAGTGGTAGCATAGCTTTGTTCATTCTTCATTCCCTCTTTCATTTCATTATTTCAATTCAAGGTTTGATTACCAAAACAAATTTTGACCACACACAAACCCCCATTCACCCAAAAACGTGTGTGATTGCAAAATTAGGTTGAAGAAAGATTGAATACCTCTTGAAGAGCAAGATTGAGATATGGCCTAGCCTGCAGTTGAGTCTACAATCATATTGATATTAGGTAATAGAAAATCATCTTTGAGAGAAGCCTTATTGAGATCATGAAAGTCAATGCATATACGAATACGGTCATCAGGTTTACTAACAACAACAATATATTTAAGATCCAAGGTGAATATTTGATTGGATAGATAAAACCTACTTTTAATAGCTTCTCTATGTCAGTCTTAACCAACAAGGCAACCTTGGGATTGATCTTTTGTATTTTTTGCTTAATAGGGTTGGCATCAGAACATATGAAAATATTGTGAACCACTATAGACTCATCAATACTAGGCATGTCCTCATATGACCAAGAAAAGATATTCGGATGAGAATGTAAAATGTTGGAGTGCTCTTTAGCTTCTTCAGAAGAAAGGAACTTCCTAATCTTAATCACCTTTTTGGAAGATTTAGGATTGATGAAAACCTTAGCAGTATCTACCTTAAGGAGGGGGATACAATCTTCAAGATAGGGTATCAATACACTACCACCAACATTAGATAGAGGAGCTTCCTCATCCATATTAAAAATAGATTCTCTAAAGTATGCTTGCTCATTGAAGCGATACGAGAATCATCACTTATGGTGGGGTGATCCCACAATACTGGTTTACAATTTTTGGCCAAACTGGACACTGAACTTATTTTCTCTAACTAAATCTTCACTTTTGGGCACCTTTAGCGACTAAACCGTGAGTAATTTGAAGATGATGTAAACTAGTGATTTGTGACATTTTGTCTGTAGATTCTAAATATATTTTTTTCAATTTTTTTAGAATCATAGTGTACTTCATTTTCCATCTCCTTTGAAAACTAGTTTTTATAGTAAACACCATTTTTAAGGAGTGATGCTCACCATATACAACATAACTTTTTTTCCATGAAGGATAAAATTCTATTTTTTTTAATTTAGATTTGTAACTACGATATTTAGTGCTCTCATAATATGGTTTCATAGTGTTTTATTGAATATTTTTTCCTTAGTCAAGTTTTAAATTCAAACCAATTACACTTCAGACATAGGAAAACCATATAGAACATAACTTTTTTTGTATGTATCATTTTTCATTTTTGTTGGATCAAGGACTTCAATATCTAGTGCACTAATATTTTTCAATTTCTTTTTTGATAATCTACTATTTTCCACATGTACAGAACAAAAAGCTTGGTTTTCGGTGAAAAACCTATGTTTAATCAAACTAAGAAAACAAATACATAATAAAACCAAAACATATTACAATTATATTCATTGGATAGCTAGCTCTGAGGACTACCATCATCTAGTTGGGTCTGTGAAGTCTCCTCCATTTTCATCCTCAACTCAAGCTTTGAAGGGAAAAATTCTGGAGATTTTTGGTGCCAAAGGGGGAGAAGGGGGGTTCTAGTGAACCCCCCTTTAATGCAATTAAAAAATAAACCCATTAAAGAGGGGTTAGCTCAAATGCCCTTGATTCTAGCGAACCCTTTAGGGGGTTCTAGTGAACCCTCCTAGTTCTAGAAAATCCTCAAAAGTGTTTTCCATCCGAAAATGCATTTTTCCTTCCTTAATGGAATTGTAAACCAGTTTTATGTGTTTGCCTAGTGAAAGGAAGGCAAGTGAGAATAGGCACCTAAGAATTCTTCAAATGCTTCTTCTGAGGAAAAGACATCTAGAGGAACTTTATCAGGTCCTACTTTATCCTCTATTAGTTTAGGGTGAACTAAGTTGAGAGGTTCAATCGAAATCATGTTAAGACTCCACCATGGTCTTTGTCTAGATTCCTCATTAGGGCATCCCAAAACCAAATGATGCTTGCAAGGCCTAAATTGGATAAGGACCTAAAGTCCTTGTTCAATATTCCCAAGATCTTTACACCCATAATCATACTTGGAAACGAGCTTGTATCCAGGGCCATAACACATTTGCAAAGTCTCAAAAGGAGGTGGTTACATGTAGAGAGCATCAAATGGGTCTATGAGAGCACAATCATCCTTCTCATCAAAACCAAAAATGTTAACCTCCCCAGCAAAATTTTGATCATCCTTGTTATTGGGGGAAGAGTTGGGTTCCTAGGAAGGATCACAACTTTTGTCCGCAATAAGAGTTTGGCCAACTTTCTTAGTAGAGGTATTTTAAGTTACTGGAAGATCGAGGTGGATGGGATTCGCTTTATATTCTCTGATGAAGAATTCAGAGAATTCTAAGGATCCCTAATCATCACCAAGAAATGCATTTGATTTAGAAGAAGTTGACAAGAAAGACTTAGGAATTTTTTCTTTAGGTTGCTCCTCTTTAGTGATATTTTCTTTGGGGAAAATTTCCATATATGGTATCACCAAGGAACATGTCATCGCATCAGAGGTTAAATATGGAATACATTTCTTAAGATTAGAAACAATTGAAGCTCAAACAATGGTTGCCAACTCACAAAGGTGAATAGCCTCACTCTTAGGGTCAACTTTGACCATGACCACTTGATTATTTGCTACGAATTTAAAAGAATGATGTAGGGTAGAAGTCACAAAACCCATAGCATGAATCCAAGGTCTCCCTAGGAGAATATTGTAAGGTAAGGTTCCAAGAATCACATAAACCAAGGTGGGTAAGGTAACAGGGCCTAATCGTAAAGGAAAGATTATCGTGCCTAGGGCTTGTCGACCAACGTTATCAAATCCATGAATATATAAAGAAGAAGCAAATAAAGAAGAAGAATCAACTTTAATCTTAGGTAGTAGATCCATATCACAAACATTGAGATCCAAACCAGTGTCAATGAGGGTACATCTAATACCAATACTATTAACATTAACTATTATCAATAGAGGTTCTGCTTACTTCTGCATATCCAGGAGTAGAAGTTCATACGAATAGAATGCATGATATTCAACGAATCCGTACAAATATGAGTCATCAATGCATTGACATCTATCACCCTAGCAAAGGAAGGAAAGAGGATCTTTTGCAAGGCTTCCTTAGATTAGAGCGGCCTATTAAAGAAAATCCCAAAGCAAGATCTTAGTCAGAGTAACACAAGGTTGCTTAATAAGATCATAGTCTCTAGGTGTTCGAGGAAGGCTTGGTTGAGAAGGTGGTAAAGAAGTATGAACTTGAGTAGGTTAAGGTGTAGGAATAAAAGGTCATTGATTTAAGTTCTATTGATTTCTTCTAGTATTATATGTGTGCACTATGACATTATAAGAAGTAGAGTATGTGGCTTTCACAAACTTTGTGTACAAATCTGATGAACCACTATGATATGGAACTCCATAGATAGAATGAATTCTCTTAGGTCTTGGAGAAGCCATGAAGACTACAACAATGTTCATTGACTCTTCAATTTGCGAAGATGAATTTTGTTTGAAAGATTTGTAGGTAGAGGAAGGTGCTTCTAAGAAATCATCTTGAGCATCATCCAACATATCAAAATATTCCTTAAAGAAATCATTATCATAAACATTAAATGATTGTAGAAAAAGATCTGAAATGTTCACATTAGGTTCACCAAAATGTGAGATAAGGGGGATTCACTGCTCACAAGTCTCTTTGTTCTCAAGAGAATCCTAGGGAGTGAACTACCCTTAACCACCTAAAATGTTGTTGAATGAAGAAATTGCAAAGAAGGTCATATATAGACTAACTATCCAAGTATATTGCTTCAGAATCCAAAAGAGAAAGGTTTCAATATTTTTTCCTCAAAAGGAATAGTTCTCGGCCAGAGGATAGTAGCACGGTATCAAGATGCCAACACGACATACTAGAGTCCAAAGGATGCACTAGCATGCAAGGAAAACAAAGAACCAGAACCTTAGACAAAACAACTTAAATCCTACTATCATACACAGATTTGAGGTCTATTCAACAAAATAAATGAACAAAAAGTAGGAAATGATGTAAAGCACAAAGAAGAGCCAAAAGAGAACTTACAAATGGTCGAGTGCTTGAAATATTTCTCCAAGCTCCACTCTAGCAACCTACACACAAGACGAATGAAGAAAAAAATTGGGGCTATTTTGGGGCTTGTTGTAGTCAAACCCCCATTTTGGTGTTCCCACGTTCATGGACAGCTAGATAGAGAGAGTAAACAAAGAAAACAAATAAAGAGTGGTGAAAAAAATCCCCATTTGAGGAGGAGAAACCACACCACAAAATGACAAGTAAGCTTGAAGTAATCTATCTGCAAATAGATAAGATCAAGAGAGTGTTACCAATAGTCCTCAGCCCCCTCTTGAATGCATAGACACACCATTGAATGCTTGGAAGAGAGATTTGGCTATTGGATGGACCTCAGTCCAATAGAGCTTCATTCGTAGAAGTGATATGTAAGAAAAGAGAACCAAATAATAGAGTGAGAATGAAGAAGTCTTGTGTTAGAATGAGAGAGAAACCCCAAAATGAGGGCAAGAAAGGGAGTTTTCTTACTGCAAGGGTGGGAGGAGCTGTTACACTTACAAATCTGATTACAGTGACATGTGTCATGAGTCAGGGTTCCAAGATTCCTTATTTCAAACTCGTAAAACCACTAGGACGCTAGCATGCCACATAGACATTCATGTGCCATGCAAGCATCTGACACATTAGCTTTTGAGAAACAAGGTGGTAGACTGTTGTTGCTTCATTATTGGACCTCATGGAATTAGAATCATGAAATTATGACCCATGAGGCTCTTATCATAAATCCACTTAGGTGTAATAAATGCAAGGCAAAGTGCTAAAATGAGAAATTACTCCTAAGGTGCAATTTTACGACATTACATTATGAAATAAAATTATGCTTTATATATTTAAATATTTTTATTGGAACATTATAATTTATTTAGATATTATATATTTAATATTTATATATACTATAAGTTATTAAATATAAATATCATATAAATTTTTACATATATTATTAATTAAAATATGAAATATATTATAATTTTAATATTTATTTTTTAATTAATAATTTCTATTATTTTTTAAAATATTCTTTTATTATTTACTTTTTATGGTACTTATTTTTTATTTTAGATTATAAAATATAATTTTCTAGAATATTCTTAATTTAATATTATGAAATAAAAGTACATTTTATATATTTAACTATTTTTAGCATGATATTATAATATTTAGATATTATATATTTAATATTTATATGTACACTATACATTATTAAATATGAATAGAATTTAAATTTTTACATATATTACTAATTAAATATATTATTAAATTTTGATATTTATTTATATTTATTTTTAAAAATATATATTATATTTATTAAAAATGATTGATATTAAAAATGGCGCGCAGTGGTCTGCAATGGTCAGGTGCAGGGCATAGGCCTGAGCAAGATCTAGATGGCAAAAGAGAGCTTCAGCAACCAAATGAGGATGGCATTTGGCATTCAGATAGATGGGAGAGGCCACATAATAATAACAAACAACTATTGGATGAGATAGACAGAGGTTTTGGTGGTCGTGGGTTGCAATGTGGTGCTCCCAGATATAGGGGTCATCAGGAGAGGGGAGCTTATAGAAATGAAGAGTTCAGAAGACCTAGGCAACAAGATAGGGGCTTCAAAGGAAATGGTGGTGCCACGAGATAGGAAGAGCAAGGTGGTTGGGGTTGAAACCATGATCGTAGACCTAATAACCCTAAGACGGTTTGGAAATGTAAGCAACCACAAACAAAATGGGAGGAGGCAAGGGAAGATTTTGGGTATGTGGGTGGACAAAAGATTCCATGTGGATGGACCACTTTGGTGGTGAGCTCGGTCAAGCTTCGAGTGGAGGTGTTACTTCTAGAGAATGGGTATGTGCAGGATCATGATGGGCCAAAAAGTGGAGTTATGATGGGTATGTGTAGCGTATGTGGCTGATGACATTTTTTTCACCCAAAATTGATGAAACAAAAAGGGTTTTTAAAGGATATTCTCAACTTTCCACCAATATAAATTATTCTTTCCTTTGAATTTAATAAATAATTATTATTTATTTTCTATTAGAATTACAACTAAAGTCCTAACTGATAGGTTGATTGAAAAACATCTATAGCTTTCAAACGGTATCACATTTTTTGAATTTGAAACACGCGCCACATTCTATGCTTTGCATCCTATAAGATTTTAAAAAAAATGAATTTCATGAAGTTTTGACCAAGTTAAGGTGGTCAGACATACGCGCTTTTATATTTTTTAAAAGTTGTAATAAAAAATTAATAATTAATTATTTACTTGGGAAAAAGTTTTTTAAAAAATGAATCACATTAGGACATGAGTCCTTTACTTATATCTAAAATATTATACAAAATATTATCATTTTATTGTCATTACAATGGTAGACAGACACCTACTTATTTTTTCCCTGAAATTTAAGTACTATTGCATTGAAATTTTAAATTTTCACCAAATACAATTATTATTTTTTTAAATAAACCTAGTAGTTTAGAAACTACATTCAATTTGCTACAAATTCTATTCTTACATATTTTTGAAATAATATAGATAAATTATTCAAATTTTTATGTCAAGTTGCCTAACTCTAATTTTTCTGAATTTTTTGCCGTGCTTAAGGGCCTATTTTTTCCATGATGATCCTACACATACCCGAACCTAGGGTTAATTGCAAAATTGTATGGTGCTTCCCTCAACTAGGATTATTTAGTGAAATGGTGGAAGGATTGATGGGGTTCGTACCTTCAATTTAGAACCCTACAAAATGGTTTTTTTCTGGTGGTATGCCCGTCTAGAGTTCTAAGGGATGAGATAGTTGATGGGGTTTAGGTTCTTGATGGTAGTGGTTTTTATCTTCGGTGGTGGGTAGTGGGTTTTAATCCAGCTACTCATGTTTTGGAGACTATATAAGATTGGTAAAAACTTTCTAATCTTCCTTCAGAATACTAGAAGTCAAGTATTTTAGAAGAGATTGGGAATCATTTGGGCACATTTTTCTATGCAAAAGAAAGGAGGGATGTGAAGGAGGCTTCTTCATATGTAAGGATTTGTGTTGAAAACAATCCTGTGAGGCATATTTGGGATGCGCTAGAATTAATTTCATATTATGGGAGCTGGGTTCATAAGCTTAGTGTGGATTCCCACACTAATCACAACTTAGTGAGACCTTTGGTTTGCAGACCATTGGTTAAAAAAGTTGGGAAAGCTAGGGAAGCAGAATCTTCTTTGTCTCTAACTAGAAAGGAGAATGAAGCTCATGCTTTAATCAAATCTACTCCTTTAAAGAATGGGAAAGTTACTGGGTCGGTTGTGGTAAGGAGTCCTTCCTTGTCAAATCAGAAAGGAGGTTGCGATATGACTGAACCCCCCAATTTTTGCTTTGGAGAAGGAACTCGATAGGTCTAAACCTATGCAAGAGGATATAATGGAGCATGATAAAGATCAGGGTGAGGTTCTAGGGGAAAATATTTTTGAGTTTTTGGAAATCCTAGGGAACGATTGTCAAAATGTGGAGTTGAACTCTTTGATTGAAGTGGGTAAAGAATTGGTGGAGCTGGTGCAAGCAGCCAAGAATAACTCACGAGCCTTTAAATATGGGGAAATGTTGGAGGACTCTCCCTTTGTGCAAGAGCCTGAGAATGCAGGTGTACTTGTAGAAGGTCTTGGTTCTCAATTGGGAAAAAAAAGGAAAACTCCCCTTGGTTTGGAATCTGCTCGTACAAAGTTGGGTATTTTCCAAAAGGAGTTGTTTAAATCCACTCCGGATTGTGGTGAGAATAATAAGTAGGGAAGAATTTCAAATCAGGAGAAACTAAAATGGGATGGAGGAGAAAATGAGCTAAAGAAAATTGAAAATATGATGAAAGTAGGTAAGAGCGAGTCTCTTTTCAAACAACAATGAGGCTCCTTACCTGGAATGTTAGAGGACTCAATGCCCCTAAGAAATGGGGCCTAATCAGGCACCATATTGAAGTTTGTCAAGCAGAAATAGTTCTTCTACAAGAAACAAAGCTTGGGGATCAGGATTTGAGTAAGTTTAGCAAAAAATTAAAATTGTGGAAGTGGATTGGTGTTGGAGTTGATGGGGCTTCAGACAGATTATTAACAATTTGGAAGCCTCAAACAATTTTAGTGGAAGAAGTGGGTTCAAATCAGAATTGTTTGGCTTGTAAGGTAAGGAGCTTTCTTTCAAATCTTTAATTTTTGCTTATTAATGTTTATGGCCCTTCTTCTTGTTTGCAAAAAAGTATTGTTTGGCAAGAGCTAGACCAAATTCATTGTGATCCGAGGTGGGATTTTTTCTTTCTTGGGGGTGATTTTAATGTTATTCTAAGGCCTTCAAATAAGAGGGGTGGGGTGGGTAGAGTTCTTCAATCTCAAACAGATTTTTATCATTTTGTGGAGAGAAATTCCTTGGTTGAGTTACAAACTATGAATGGCAGCTTCACATGGACTAATAGAAGGAAGGATTTTTGTAGTATAGCTAAAAATTTGGATAGATTTTTCTTTAAGGGAAATTTGGGAGCTTTCCATTACACAATGGATTGCAAAATCAATACAGGCATGGCTTCTGATCACTTTCCAGTTCAACTGCAAATTGAAGGAGAAAGGGGTCTTGTACGTTGTCTGTTTAAATTTGAAATGATGTGGTTAAAAGATATGAATATTTTGGGTCTAATCAAACAATGGTGGAAAGAATGTAATCTGGGAGGATCAAAGATGTTTAATGTAGTATCCAAATTGAAATATGTCAAGCAAAAATTAAGACTGTGGAATAAGGACTACTTCAAAATTATCTCTGAAGAAAAACTTAAGGTTGAATCTGAGTTGGAAATTTTAGCAGAGTTGGTTATAAGTGAAGGGATGGATAATGAAATATTTGAACAGGAGAAGGCGTTGACCTCAAAATTGAATGATCTTATAGCAAAAGAAGAGGTGTTTTGATGACAAAAATCAAGGGAAGTCTAGCTTACAGCAGGAGATAGAAATACTATTTTTTTTCATAATTCAACAAAGGTTCGTAGGGAAATAAACAGGATTGTAAGCATTAAAATAGGTGATGGTCACACTCTGGAGGATCATCAAGAGATTAAAGACTCGATAGTGGAGTATTTCAATAATCTTCTAAATGATTGGGAAGGCTCCAATTTGGATGCTTAGCAGGCAATTTTAGGCAACATTCCTGCTTTGGTTTCATATTTGCAAATGAAGGCTTTGAATGCTAAGTTTTCAGGAGAAGAAATTAAAATTATAGCTTTTGGTTTGCATCCTGAGAAGGCACCTAGTCCAGATGGCTTTCTAGCTACTTTCTTTCAGAAGTGTTATAAGTGACTTTGTGGGTGCAAAAATAACAAAGGAAATTAAGGACTCTAGAAGCTCTGAGAAAATTTTAAAAGAGGTTAATAATTCATTCATTGCGCTCATTCCTAAGAAGGAGAAGCCAAATTCATGGGATGATTTCTTCCCTATCTCCCTTTTCAATACCTTTTACAATATTCTAGCGAAGGCGATAACTAATCATCTAAAGAAAATCCTACCTTTGATCATTTCAAATGAGCTTGAACTGGTTTCTTGTTGTTGAAGTCGATCCTAGATGGGGTTATAATAGCACAAGAAGTAATTCATTCAATTCAAAATACAAGGAAACCAACAATGCTATTAAAACTAGATATAAAGAAAGCTTATGACAAGGTAAATTGGTGTTTCTTGTTCAAAGTGTTAGAGGCATTTGGGTTCCAAAAAGAATGGTTGGATTGGCTCTTTGGTTGGGTGGATAGGTTGTGGTACTCAGTCTTGTTGAATGGGTCACCTAAAGGTTTTTTTGAAGCGTCAAGAGGTTTAAGGTAGGGTGATCCACTTTCTCCTTTCTTGTTTATAATTATGTTGGAAGCTTTGGGTCGATGGATTGATAAGGAAATATGCAATGGTTGGTTGGAAGGTCTCTAGGTTACAAGTAGTCTTCCTTCTATCATGCACCAACAATTAACAGATGATACCATGTTATTTGGGGTAGCTTCAATCAGACAAGCTAGGAGGTTAAAAGGAATTTTGGATAGATATATTGTGGCCTTAGGTTAGGAGGTTAACTTGATCAAATCTAAAGCTTTTTTCTTCAATATTAGTAGTTTGTTGGAATTTCAAATCTTGCATTGTTTGGGTTTCTGAAGAGGTCAGTTGCCTTGTAAGTATTTGGGTCTTCCTTTAGTCAAAGGAGTCTAGCATGGGGGATCTTGGAATGCTTTGCTGGAAATAATTAAAGGAAAACTTGCCTCTTGGAAGGGTCGATGGTTGTCTTGGGCAGGTAGGCTGACAATGTTAAAGTCTGTCATTGTAGCCCTTCCAATTTTCTTGATTTCCTGTCTTTCGATGTCAGTGTGGGCAAGCAAATCATTGAATAGGTCTATGAATAACTTCTTTTGGAATGGTAATGGAGATCAGAAGAAGTTTCCTTTAATTAAGTGGTAGAAGGTGTGTGAACAAAGGGAGAAAGATGGTGTGGTGTTAAAAGATGTACTATTGCAAAATAAGGCTTTAGGGGAAAAATTGGCTTGGACAATCCACTCTCATCCAAAGTTAAAATGGGTTAAAATTATGAGACAAATATTTGGATAATGAGGAAAATTGTTTTCTGAAGGCTCGATCCCTTCCTAATGGGTCTCGTATATGGAATCTCATTAAAAATGCTAGGGATTTAATGTTGGATTATCTAACCTAGGAGAGATGGAAGTGAGGCTCTTTTTTGGGAAGACTCTTGGGAAGGCTTTCCCAGCTTAGCTTTGGATCCTTCTTTGGATAGGGTCAGGGAGAAGACAAAATAGGCGTGGGGTGTCAAAGTAAGAGATTACTTCAAGGACCCTATAGTTCTTAAGCATGGTCACTACAGATGGAAATCTCCTAGGTAGTTGGGTTTGGACCCTCAAGATGTGGAAGCTTTAGAGAAGGTTTTGAAAGAGAGGTGCATTTGGGGGAGACAAGGAAGAGATAAAATTTGTTCGAATGCTTCACCCAATGGAGTCTACTATGCAAAGATAGGATATGCAATATTAGCTTCTTTAGGGGAAGTCAAGCCAATTCTTCCCTCTTCATTATGCTGGAACAAGGCATGCTTTCCCAAGGCTAGGATATTTACTTGGGTAGTAGCTCAGGGCAGGATTCTAATGAGTGACAAATTTGCAAAGTTAGGTTTGTATGGCCCTTCAAGGTGCCCTTTGTGTAGGAATGCAGAAGAAACAGTGGATCATTTACTGCTCAATTGTCAGTTTACATAGGCTATTTGGGATTGGTTGTTCCTGAAGTTGTAGTGGAAAAAAAAAATTCCCAAAAAATTGCTAGCAATGTTGAATTCTTGGTCGTCTCTCCTGAGATAGTCCTTGTTTGGAGATTTATGGTTGGTGTGCCCTTCAATTGTAATATGGGAAATTTGTAAAGAGTAGAATCATTGGATCTTTCAGAAAAAAGAATTGTTTATACCCAAGTTACAGTGTAAGATTGAAGCAAGCATAGTAGAATGCTTCAATGCTAGGGTGGAGGAGATGAATGTTAAAGGTTGTAATTTCTCATCTTAGGATTTGTTGATGTTAAAAAATTGGTTTGGGATAAAGGCTCTAGTCTTTGCAAGATCTGGAGGTGCAATGACAATGGAAGAACGTACTAAGGTGGTTTGGTTTCCCCCAAAGGTGGGTTGGGTAAAATTGAAATTTCATGGAGCTTTGAAGGGCAATCCTGGCCCGTCTGGGGTGGGATGTGTAGTTAGAAATAGTAAAGGGGAAGTTTTGGCTTCACTTGCAGCTGCTTTGCCAGAGGAGACAAATAATGCATCCGAATTTCAAGCCTTCCTCCTTGGCTTGAATCTTTGTAGAGAGTTGAAAGAAAGCAAGGTTGTTATAGAAGGGGACTCTTTATTAGTAATCAATTCTTTAAGATCAAAGAAAATTTGGAATTGGTAGTTGGGGGAAAAATTAGAGGTTGCATTGAGCTAGGTAGAAGAATTTGATCAAGTTATGTTTAGTCATATTTTGAGGGAGGGAAATGTGGAGGTAGACCTCCTTTCTAATTTGGGTGTGGTTGGTCCAAATAGAAAAGTGATCAGTGGTTTTTTGGTTTGATAGTGTAGACATCTAAATTTGGACACTTAATTTATCCAAATTCATCCCCTTTCCTCTTATTTTTGTTAATTAAGTAATACTACTATTATTTAATTAATATCTTTAATTCTGCCAAATCCCTAAGGTATTTAATCAATAATACCTTATCTCTTTAGTCCTCCTTCCATCAAATGAATTAAATAAATATGTCATTTATTTAATTTCCTTTATGTCACATCCTCCATCTTTTATTATCTTATCCTAATCCTTCTTCTAATCCCATCATTAGGATGTGCACATGCCTAATCCTTGATTAGGATGTGTCACATCCTCCAACTTTTGCAAGTTGGCCTCTAATCTCCCTTAGTCACCTAACCCTCCTCTAATACTTCATTACTCTTCCCCATGTGATCTTTGACTTGTCACATCAAGTCACATGTGGAATCTAACTCTCTTCTAATCTTCATTAATCAGTCTAATCAAGTACTTGCACAATCCTAATCACTTAATTGAGTCAACCCTATTAAATGCTTTTTTTTTTGACAAGGCATCTCCCTTCCCCATGTGAATTTTTAATTCACATTTAATCCCCCAATGCACCCTTTAAGGAATTTTAGCCTACCTCTTCCCCATGTAGGAATATTTGAGGAATTTTTAATTCCTCACGTAATCCCTCTCCTTACATGGGGACAAGGGACCTCCTTGAGGGAGGTCTTGTCCAATCCCAAGGTACTTTGTACCCCCCTCCATGTCATGTCCTATCCTTCCACCTCATGTCCACTTCACCTTTTAGGGCTTTATCACATGCCACATGTCAAGATGTGAGGGCTTGTGAGTTCTCAACTCACCTTAGCCCTACATTTTGATATTTGGTGGCTCAATCTTGGCCATCCATCTCTTCTAGGAATTCTCAAAATTCCTATAAATCCCCCCTCTTTTCTCTCATTTTGGAGGAGATCATTTTGCTAGCCAAACTCTTGCAATTTTGTTTCTCAAGTTATACTTAGCCATTTTCATGTTTTCATCCACTTGCACTCATCCTCACAACATCATTTAGCTTGCATCTACTTGCCATCCAAGGAGCATACACATCAAAGATCGAAGGGCCAACCAAAGGATCGATTCGACACAAGGTATAAAGTTCCATTTCGTTGCTTTCATCTTGTGTTGTTTCCAACTTAGGCTAATCTTGAGGTGTAGGTTGTTTTGGTGTTTGTTTGCACTCTTTTACTTGCTGCTCTTTTTCTAATGCTCACATTCGACCTATCACATTTCTGGCACGCCCGGTGGGACCCACAAACTGGTCTATTTCTTTCACGTTTGCTGTTTTTTGCATTTTTCAAGGTCCAAGTTGCATAGTGGCGGACCTATCCTGACATAGTGGCAGATCTGTCCAGCGGTGGCGGACCTGTCCTGACAGAGTGGCGGACCTGTCCTGCTATGGCGAACCTGTCCTACAGTGGCGGACCTGTCCTAGTAGGGTGGCGGACCTGTCCTGCAATGGCGGACCTGTCTTGACAGAGTGGCAGACCTATCCCTACAGAGTGGCGGACCTGTCCCTGCAGAGTGGCGGACCTGTCCTCCAGAAGGTAAAAATTTCAAATTTTTTTCCAATTGTCTTTTGATAAATTAGGCACATAGTTTAATTAAAGGGGTCAATAAACCTTGTTTGGCGTGTTTGGGAAGGCTATTTGACGTATCCAATCCCCTTGCGCCATTTGGTGATCCTAGGTGACGAGAAATCGTAGCTTTCCAAGTCCTTTGAGTCACCCATTTTTCATTTTCTTAGTAGGACCTGCTTGGGGATTTCATCACCCCAAGGGACAATTCCAACCACGCGTACTGGCGGGGTATATAAAGGGGAGAGCAAAGCTGTGCATCAATCAACCATGTTGTAATTGGCGTCAGGGATGAAAGTGAGAAGAGTTGATGCGAGCCTTTAATTATCACAAATGGGTTCAGACTCCTGCGCTTGTAACGAGGTTGGTGTTCACGGTTGGAGCCTCGCATTATCGGGTGTATGTCGAGGACTCCTTAGCAACCATGTGCATCCCTAGAGTAAAGAAGACTTTGGTGACCATACCCGCTTCTACTAAATCTTAGGGTTGTGCTTCTCAGTTGTCTTTCTAGGTACCTGAAACCAGTCTCATTTCGATTATAGCCATATCGCGACTTTTATCGGTCGTTTGTTACTTATTTTTGGTCTTTCCTTTGCCCATCCATCAAAATCAAGCAAGCTTATCCTTTGGTAGGACCTATCAGCGATAACATGGGACGTCCTAGTCGCGATTAAAGCGGACTTGTCCACAATGCTATGGCGGTTGTCCTAGATCGCGATTAAGCCCGATTATCCCTATCGTGGTGGACTGTCAATGTATGAAGCCGGACTGTCCCCTATGGCGGACGTACTAGTCGCGATTGGTGGACTGTCCTTCTATACTTTCTTCGGGGCTTCCATTTCACGGTGTTTATCCAATTGACTCTGTTCAAAGGCAATTCTTCTCATTTTTTCGTGCTCTTTCCGATGATATATACCACTTTATACTTTTGAGAAGTTGGCCGAGGCACCTTTTTCTTCACCATCTACCTCCTCAAGGGGGATATACCCTACCATTCTCCCCGTTTACTCATTCCGAGTAAACTCTCATCCATTTGACACATCCTCTTATCATTCTGAACTCTCGTTCTGTCATTTTGATCATTCGTTTACTCGTTCCGAGTAAACATTCATCCATTCAACACATCCTTTCATCATTCTGAACCCTCGTTCTATCATTCTGATCATTCATTTTCTCATTCTGAGTAATCGTTCATCTGTCCCGATCAACCGTTTGCTCATTTTGAGTATTTGTTCATCCATTTCTCCAATCAAATCATCATTTTTCACCTTCGTCCTCACGAACTTCATCTCGGGTTATTATCCAAGATTGACCTAAATTATATATCGATCGTCGTCATCATTAACATCCTCTTAGGATTGTCATCCGTCCTAAAGGTGTCATCGTTGGCCCATTCAATTCGGCAATCTCGAGTGGATTGATTGCTATAATCATCCATTTATCCTTTAATCCAGATCAATCGATTATCTAAGTCATCTAAGATAATCTGAGGCGGATTTGCCAGTCTCTTTTCATCATCCATGATCGATCTTATCAATCAGTATGATGATCTTGCTCCAATCAATCAATCAATGCATCCCTATCCAGTACCTTGACCCAATCAATCTACTTCCATCTTGGGGCAGATTGAGTTAATGCGTAATCATCCTTTGATAATCAGATCAATTGTCAAAATCAATCCCATCCAATCACCCAATCATCCTAATCTGAGCTTTAATCCAATCCCGATCTGAGCTTGCCCCAAATCCCGATTTGAGCTTTAGTCCATTTCCATCCAAAATCTTTTGTCCATCCTCTTTATCCTTTCATCATCATTAATTCTTATCCTCCATCAATAGTGATCAAGGGAAACCCTAATTACGTTGATGATGATAACAAAAGTCTTGTTGATCAAGAGGTATACGACATAGATCCCCTTGACACTATCATTGCTATTAAGCTTTCTCCACCCACATTCCAAAATCCAATCACCCCATTGAGTTATCCCATCATGTCTTCATCTATGCCTAATCACACTCCTTATGCTACCTTTGACAAGGGATGTCCATCATATCCATCATATCCTTCATCCACGTCATCCCCTTATCCCAACACGCATCCTCTTATCCTGATACGCCATCACAATACCCTCATCCACATCCTCTTATCTCAATCCTTCATCCATATACCCACTACCCAATCTCCCATACCAATCACGCTCCATTTCGTCCACCACATTTCACACCTTCCTATCCTAATTCAAGCACCCGCCAACTTACCCTATCGGCATCCGCAGTTCCCTATCTCCATCCACCACCTCAATCTTTTCATCCTAATCCACCATCCCCATACCCTTACTACAATCCACCATCCCAATACCTTTATTACAACATGCCGCCCATATCTTCTACCAACGATCCACTGTCTGTGTCATCCTATCCTAATCCACCATCCCCATACCCTTACTACAATCCACCACCCACCTCCTTGTGTCCTAATTCACCATGCCAATACCCCTATCTTAACCCTTCATCTAATCCCCCATCTATTCCAAGTCCTGCATCCAATCCCATTCCCCTATCTAATCCTAGCCCACCAATCCGTAGTCCTAATCCCCCACTAATCCATAAACCTTCATCCACTCCTACCACACCATCTCATCCTAGAGTAATACAGAGTCTCTCATTTGAGAGTTACTCCCAGGGCATAAACAAAACATCTCACTCACACATTGCGATGGGCAGACCCTTGTCCCAACCCATCATCCATGGTCGTTAGTGACAAGACCCTTCTCCATCCAGCACCTATCATTGATGATACCATCACATCCTCTGAATCCACTGAGTCCCCATCTCCTACCATCACATCCTCTAAATCCACTAAGTCCCCATCTCCTACCATCACATCCTTTGAATCTACTGAGTCCCCATCCCCTACCATCACATCTACCAAATCCATTTAGACACCCACCCCCTACTCAGAGCCCGTCGAACCTACTCGGCGACGCCCAAATCTAATCCACTTCTTCCACTCTGAAGTATCCATTTCTAAGATATCTTGAATCCCTATCCATCCTTCCATCTTCCCCTTGCGTTCCCCCATAGCTCATTACCATGCCTCCCGCACACAATGAGTCATGCCAAGAGCCTGATCCAAAGCATGCCAACATATCCCCTCCTCCAGATAAAGATCCTATCATCCCATCTAGTCTACTGCAAGATCACAGTCCCCCATCCATTCCATCCCATGATCCTCTTGACATTCAAGATTCTACCACTCCACCTCTGTCTCCATTGCATGATCCTGCTACCACAAAATCAGATCCACATCGCATCCCCTACTCCCTCTACGATCACTTTACATCAAATGCTTCTATCCCATCATCTCCCTCTCATGATCCCCCATCATTGCCTAAAACCGCTATCCCCACACCGCTTGCATATTCCCTTGGTACTCTCACATTCTTTTGTGGTGGTCTCCTTGTGGAAGAAAAACACAGTGTATTTACCACCCATCATCATCCACCTAATAATGGACTCGCATCATGTTTTCAGAATAACAAAAATCCTATCATGGATCGCATGCTCAAGAACATGAACTATCAAGGAAAAGGTCTAGGCCTTCACGAGCAAGGTATTTTAGAGCCCATCCAAGTCAAAGAATAAATCAGCATGCAAGGTCTTGGATCTATTTCCCAAGACTCACAATCTAAAGATGTTGGTACAACTTCTAGACGTCCTCAACGAGCCTTCTCCAAAAGAACTTTTGGCTCTGCCCATCGCTCTGCCAGATCATATGTCACCATCCCTCCTCCTCTATCGTATCACCTCAAAACAATCGTCCATATTCCTCCTTCATCTGCTCCGTCCATTTTGGGTCCTTACATCTCTCCATCCACAATCGCCCATCCTTCATCTGCAGCATCCTTCTTGGGTTCTTATGTCCCTCCACCCACTCTATCCATCTTGAGTCCGTATATCCCAAGATCACCTCCTCCATCTCATTTGCTCATTCATCCAATGCCTATCCATGTCATCCATCATAAACATCCCTCTCATATATCCCATAATCAGGATCAACAAAGGCACATACCTAAACATCCCCCATCTACACATAATCCTCATCATCCTACCTCCATTGCTCCACATCATCCATCTTCTCACACCCATCCCATTGCTAGTACGAGCACTTTGGATGCGGAGGAAAAATGCATCAATCTAAAACACCCACATGAATCAAGCTTCCCATGTCCCCTCCTAAAGAGACATGGTAAAGAAAAAGAAAAAACAAAATCGAGATCAAAATCAAATCCTATGGCTTCGAAAGAGCTAGCAAAACAGATCAAACCATGGTGGGTCAAGAAAAAAAAGATGCAATCAACATCCAGATATGAAAATCTGTAAGAACATCAAAGTTGCTTCAAATCCAAAGCTAACTTCTGCACTTTCATCTCCTAAGTTTGTTTTGGGTCCCTATGCCCCGAAATTCACTATTCCATCTCCTCCATTATCCCCACATTCTCCATCCATTAGTCCCCTTATCTTTTCACATCCATCACCACATGTGCCAATGTTGGTCCTGAACTCATCTCCCCATCAAGTATCCACCCCATCATTCTATCCATACCATTTCCAACATCCCACCCATTATCCCATGTATCTCCCCCAACAAATCCCTCTAATTCATCCTCTTGCATAATCCATTTATCCTCATAAGGTTGTACCAACATCCAACAGTCGGTTCGAACATGAGCTCTTAATACCTGATATAGAACTTGATGCTTGAGTCCTTCATCCATATCCTTAATGCCTTGGATAAGTACCATGATGAAAACCTGGCAAACAGGCGTCATGTGTAAATCCCCATCTGCACTTGGGGGAAACTTCCTGATTTGCGTTCCCTCCATCTGCTTTGCTTCTAGCTATACACCCATCTTCCTCCTATACATCCTTTTCATTCATCCCCTCCATCCATCCTATCAATCTTACACATCTGAATCATTCCATCCTCCTTGTGATCTTGATAACAATGGGGCAAACATATAAGCATGCTTTGGGCACCTCTTAGCATACATCTCCCTCATCTGCACACTATCCCAACTGTCATTTGCACTCGTCTACCTTCCTGATCCACCTATCATGCTCCCCTCAATCTCCATTCCTTATCCATGCATCCTATCTTCATCCATCCCACTCCTTTATTTTCCTATCCTTCTCTATTGCATCCCTCATGCCACCTCACACATGACATATCTAGTGTGGGGGCATCTATCTTCCTTTGTGATACAATCCTTGGAGACATCATTCATTCCATCAAATCACTCCCTTCCATTTCCCTATCCTTATCTCCTTATCGATATATCCATCTCCCCATCCTTATCTTTTATCCCTCCACATAATCCTTATATCCATTTTCCCATCCCTATCTTCCTATCCTTCCATCATGGCATCCATTCTCATCTATCCATCTGGTCACCTTTTCCTCATCCAAATCCTTATCCCTCTATCCAATCCACCCAAACAATCATTTTCCTCCCCCCACCCTCTCCCTTCATCCCATCTCATAATCCCTTGTCATTGGTATCTAGCTATAGGCTTTTCCTCATGCAATCCAATGTCATCTATCTTATAGCCATCACTTCTGCTTCTTTTGCACATCTTTTCAATCTCCTATCATTTTTCATCATTCATCTATTCGTCATCTCATCCTCCCAATTCATCTTTTGATGATTTGAATAACTATCCCATCCCTGAGCTTTGTCTAGTCACTATCCTCCAATCCAATCCAACAAGTCTATCTTGTCCCATTGTGTCAGTCCAATCATTTTATCCCCTTATCTAGGGTTATATCTTCATCTTTTATCCATCATTTGTCTTTGGCCTTCTGTCGAACTACGTTGCCCCTGTGCTTTCACGTAGGCAAGGTCGATCATTTGATCCACCCCCGGGGTTCCATCATCGGTCTATATTTGTCCACTTTTCTCTTGGTATCCATCCTATCTTGGTCATCCATCAAAATCTCCATCATGTTTTGTCGTCAACCTTTTGTCAAACTACGAGGGCTCTGCACTTCCACGTAGGCAAGGCTAATCTTTGATCGGCCCCCGAGCCCCTAGGTCGCTAGGATGTGTTAGTCTCTTGTCTTGTGTCATGTCTCTTGTGTCGCATCGTCAAGCTACACCTTATCCTGGCTAGATCTTAATGGAAATGAGACGTATCATCAAATCCAATCGCGGTTCTGGGTGCCATCGTATCCTTATCAATCTTTTAATTTAGTATCCATCATGGGTCTCAATGGGGATGCATCCCTATGAGGACCATAAATCAATCCATCCATCCCTTAGTTGATCCTGGCGAGGACGTTTGAAATTAATTGTGATCTTTTGATGCTTTTAGCTTTTGTTTATCATTTGAGCTCCCTATCATCACTTGTCATGGTCGCCTTGATCCATCATATCATGGTGTGCTTTGACTAGTCAACATAAGGGTGTATCTTGATCTTTTACGTATTTCGGTTGTCCCCGCGTGAAACACCAGATCCACAGGAGTCGCGTATTCTGTTGAGGGCATCCTTGTGCTGTGGATTTTATCCCAATGCGGCCCAATAAGGAGTCCGCGAAGTGACTTTAGGGGTGTTAGGATAACGCCCTTCTATTTATTATGTTTGTTTTATGCATTAGACACTAACCCGCCTTGGTTCTTCATACCTTGGCGTCTTGTGTCTTATGCTATAGCAAAAATCAGTGCTCCGACGATGGAAAATTGCATTTAGATTGCATTTCATCCTTCATCACACTCCCCTCCCAAACTTCCATCACATTGCATCATCTTCTTCAACCCCCCTTGCATCATCTCATCCATTTCGAGATCCCACCCGTGTTCTCATGAACCCGCATGTCCTCTCGAGGGGGCATCCTTCATCCCTAACTTTCATCTTTACCCCTATCATCTTTCTTCCTAGTCACTTCTTTGAATGACTGGGGCATATTTTCCAATCTAACCATCTTCTTCTAGGTTCTATGTTTTAATATTCTTTGAAATGATGCTACTTCATAACACCATCTCAAAGAGGGGCAAAATGTAGACATCTAAATTTGGACACTTAATTTATCCAAATTCATCCCCTTTCCTCTTATTTTCGTTAATTAAGTAATACTACTATTATTTAATTAATATCTTTAATTCTGCCAAATTCCTAAGGTATTTAATCAATAATACCTTATCTCTTTAGTCCTCCTTCCATCAAATGAATTAAATAAATATGTCATTTATTTAATTTCCTTTATGTCACATCCTCCATCTTTTATTATCTTATCCTAATCCTTCTTCTAATCCCATCATTAGGATGTGCACATGCCTAATCCTTGATTAGGATGTGTCACATCCTCCAACTTTTGCAAGTTGGCCTCTAATCTCCCTTAGTCACCTAACCCTCCTCTAATCCTTCATTACTCTTCCCCATTTGATCTTTGACTTGTCACATCAAGTCACATGTGGAATCTAACTCTCTTCTAATCTTCATTAATTAGTCTAATCAAGTACTTGCACAATCCTAATCACTTAATTGAGTCAACCCTATAAAATACTTTTATTTTTTGACAAGGCATCTCCCTTCCCCATGTGAATTTTTAATTCATATTTAATCCCCCAATGCACCCTTTAAGGAATTTTAAATTCCTTCCCTCTTCCCCATGAGAATATTTGAGGAATTTTTAATTCCTCACATGTCCTCTCACCCACATGGGGACAAGGACCTCCTTTATGAGGAGGTCTTGTCCAATCCCAAGGTACTTTGTACCCCCTTCCATGTCATGTCCTATCCTTCCACCTCATGTCCACTTCACCTTTTAGGGCTTTATCACATGCCACATGTCAAGATGTGAGGGCTTGTGAGTTCTCAAATCACCTTAGCCCTACATCTTGATATTTGGTGGCTCAATCTTGGCCATCCATCTCTTATAGGAATTCTCAAAATTCTTATAAATCCCCCCTCTTTTCTCTCATTTTGGAGGAGATCATTTTGCTAGCCAAACTCTTGCAATTTTGTTTCTCAAGTTATACTTAGCCATTTTCATGTTTTCATCCACTTGCACTCATCCTCACAACATCATTTAGCTTGCATCTACTTGCCATCTAAGAAGCATGCACATCAAAGATCGAAGGGCCAACCAAAGGATCGATTCGACGCAAGGTATAAAGTTCCATTTCATTGCTTTCATCTTGTGTTGTTTCCAACTTAGGCTAATCTTGAGGTGTAGGTTGTTTTGGTGTTTGTTTGCACTCTTTTACTTGCTGCTCTTTTTCTAATGCTCACATTCGACCTATCATAGATAGAAGTGGGCAGATGGGAGGGTAGCCCTCCAAGTTGGTGGACGGCACTGGCAAACTGGCATAGGTGGCATGCAGTCTTGGTCATGGGGTGGTGTGTTGGCAGTTGTTTGATGAAGTGGCAGGGTCTCCTCATTATCCACCCTGGATGAAATTGTGGGTGGGCTCATGCAAAGTTGGATAGGAAAGTTTCCATGTTGAGAAATTCATGCTCTCAAATCAAGGAAAGGATAGGAGATAGTGTGGTGGTTTTTAGTACTTGTGTAGCAGTCAATGTGACTATTTTTCTAATTACTTTGTATGGCATTTGTGGTGCAGGACAGCCTCCCTCATGTGTAGAATTTGGCATTAATTTCATCTAGATCTAAGTATTGGATAATGATTTCTAGTCTGGCATCCTCTTTAGCTTAAATGCAATCGTGGCAAGTGAGGAGACATCAGTTTGAAACTTGGCTTTGCTTGTTTGGTTTGCATTTCCTGCAGGGTTGGTTTTACTAGGTGGTTGTTTGGTTTTTGAGATGGTAGGGTGGTCACACTTTATAATTGAGGTTTCGAGGGATGGTCTGGTGTGTTTTGGGGTAGATACATCGATCTTGTTGGGGGCTAAAACATGCCAAATGGATTTCAGAGAGGTTTTGGACTAGCGTCTCAAAAGGAACATGAACAATATTGATTATTTCCTGGTTGTGGCAGTGAAAATGGCATTGGGTCCTGGTCATTTGCGCCAAAGTGAGTTTGGAAGGTACAACATGAATATTACTTCCAAGTTCTTGGCATCTCTTTTGGATATTCATGTGCTGAAGGTGGAGGAAAAAGTGATGCTGGAAAAAGTGTTTCAAAGTGATTTGTTGGTGGGGGTGGATGAAGTGTTGAAGCTAGCAATTGAGGGAAAGGGTATCTTGTGCCCTCGTGAATGGGAGGTCGTGAAGAATACAGACGAGGCAGTGAAAATTTACCCTTTTTTGCTTGATTTGAAGGGTTCGACATTAATGAAGCATCGAATGATAGTTGTCATCATTGTGGAGTATATGAAGAATTTTTTTGGTCTCATGGTTGTGCAAGACATCGATTAGATTATGTACTTCAAGGCCTTTGCCAAGGCCAATGGTTTTTTGTGAATTCGAGTATGGGGTGGTTAACTGGTTTTTTTGTAAATTTTGCTATGATGGGGTTTATCTCTTCTGTATATGGTTGCTATAGTTTTAGGGTGGTGGTTTCATATTCTGGAAGGTAGTGGTGGTCAGGCTACAATGCGTCCTAGTTTGGGATTCTTCCCTATATTGTTGGTAGTTCTTTGGTTGAAGATTAGTAGCTTGGTGCGGGTGAAAATTTTGGTTCAGGGTTGGCATTTCCCTATTTATGTAGATGATGTAAACTTTATCCTTTTTAATATTAATAAAATATAAAGCTCTTATGTATAAAAAAAATGGTTGATATTAAATATATTAGAATTTTAATATTTATCTATATTTATTTTTAAAATAGATATTATATTTATTGAAAAATATATTCAATTTATATTTATTATTACATATTGTATGAAATATGATGCATATTATCAAATATAAATACTATTTTCATACACTCCCTTTTCCACACACCTTATTTCTATCTTTCTACCTCTACCCCTTCTCTACTACTTTTCTCTAGGGTATGTGCAAGATCATGATGGGCCAAAAAGTGGAAATATGAAAAAAGTAGTGTTTTGCATTCATCCAAAAACATGAAAATCTTGAGTTGACTTTTTCTTGGGTTAGGTGTCAATACATTGCTCCATAGAAATGCCCAACCCAAAGTAATACATATCGAATATCTGATTTTTGTTGGGTAATATATACCCAAAAAGTGGCTGCTAGGGGCCACAGTTTCTGAGATAGCGATGGTAAGGGGCAAATTCGATATTCAATTTTTCCTGATATCTGATTTATAAGGTAATTTTTTGATTTTTTTTGTTTTAATCAATTTTTGTATTAGTTTTGTATAATTTTAACTAGTTTTTTATGGATTTGTATTAAAAACTAGGTTTTTTAACAATAATTTCATTTATATTGTGTAATTTCAATTAGATTAATTAGTTTTCAACTTCAATAAGGTATTATGGCTTAGAATCAAAACCCACAAATGCCAAACTCTCCATCACCTATGTTCCCATCAATTGAATAGTTAATTGGTGAAAAATTGGAGCAATTGAGGGGCATTTGTGATGTTTATAAGACAATCCCTCGATTATCTGAGATGACAAACACATTGAAAGAAATAATTAAAAATATAGAAACCCTCTCCACCCAACATAATTCCATTCTTTCGTGGAAAGAAACCATGAGGGAATATTACTCCGATGGATTGTCTTACAAAGAGGTGAAAGATCTTGAAATAACAAAAGCCCAAATAACCTCTTTATTTGTTAACCCTCGCACCAGTCTGCCAGTTAATGTTAATAAACCAAAACTTTCTATAAAATGGTGCACAAATAAGGACATTGTAGATAACTTTTGGGATCGTTGGTGGATGGTATTTGATAAACCACCCAACAATAATATTGATGTACCATTTTACTTTATTAAAAAATTATACGGTAAGTTTATGTTAGGGAAACATGTCAATTACTTTGACATTAAACCCTTCCAGGGCATTAGTGGAGGTATGCCCCAGGATAGACCAGGGGTAGTTAGAGAGTCCAAGGCCTATATGTTTTCCCTCCTCCCCTTCCTCGGCCACCTCCAGTACATCATCCAGATATTATCGAGGATGTAGCCACACAGACTATTATGGCTATTCACTCTTTGAGTGATCTTTTGGTTTCCCATACTGCTATAGTAGCTCAGCCACATGTTGGTGATGTTGGTGATGGATTGAGTGTTGCTACATCATCCTCCTTAGGTCCACATATATGTGTGCCACATACTTGCACTATGTGCCACCAAATATGCTTGGGTCCTCTTGTATAGCCTGCTAAGCATCCCTTCACACTTCTGATTTTGACCTCCATGATGTGGATGATAAAGGAGATCAAAAGTAGGGGATTGGAGCACACCCTACAAAGTTCTCTCGTGCTAGAGAGGGGAACATTAGAATAGTTACATAGGAAAGATTTAAGTTGTAATTTCATAACTTGCATTTTTTTTAAATGAATATTAATAAGAGATAGTATCAAGTACTAATATTTATTTACATGATCTATTTACTAGTTGATGTTTAAGCAGGAGCTTTTAGAGGTTACTGATAGCACCCTCATGGCCATTTCATTTGGCCTCAACATGCACACAGTATATTTTTTTGCACTCACTATTTTAATTTTTTTTATTATATACTTTATTTTCATTTGAATTTTCATTAAAGAAATTATATATTAACTTATTTGTTTATCTTATTTTCCTCTTGTAGGAAACACCTAGTGCAAGTGAGGTGCACTGTCCAGACTTTGGAGGCACAATGGTAGATAAGGGAAAGGTAATTGAACTCAAATTCGATTGAATTAATATTTTTAATGTCTTATAGTGATTATACATCAACATAGATTAGTAGTTTCATATACTTTTCATTTTTATGTACAGGCAGTTATGAGATACACATCCTTGTTGACAAGTGTAACAATTCTTGAAGGAGTAGGTGTTGGAACACCTCAAGGAGGAGGTGTTGAAACACTTGAAGGAGATAAAGAAAAAGAGATGCCTAAAGAGGTATGTGTTTATTTTATTTTATTTTTGGTAAATTTGTTCCTATTACCAACAATTGTATGCTAACTTATATCAATTTTATGTTTTTGTTCACATATATAGATTGGCATTACAAAAGTTGGTTTGATTGGTTCTTTGAGAGGGGCATATTCTAGGACTCCTAACCATTTGAAGAGATGTAGACATGATGTAATCAAGATTTCAATTTTAGAGTTCAATTATAATTCAATGTATATTGATTTTGATGTTAATTATTCAATTTTAAATTATATAATATAACAAATCTCAATTGTGGTTTGAATTTTTCTTGTGTATGTACCTTCAGAGCCAATGAGTTCTTCAAAGAGGCTCCTTTTTTATGATCCATCAGTAGTTTAGGATGAGATAGACATTTTGGCATGTATATTTTGAATAGATATTGAGATGGCATATGCCACATTTTATAAAACTTTGTTTGAGTTGGCATTGATTCCATTTTTGTATATGGACATAGACTTTATTATTGAATAATTTGATATATAGAAGTTGAGAATCGAAATAATTTGTTCCTCATGTGCATGTTTAAACTCTTCAAAAATTTAATCTTGAGCAATGATTAAATATCAATGTACAATATCATAAAAAATACTGGTTATATTATATAGTTCACAATAAAAAATAATGAATAATGGTTAAATTATATCATATATTGCTTAGTTATATTATATATTTTAAACAACTTTGAAGACAAGAACAATGGTAAAGTTTAACATTTTAACTTTAAAGTTTAAGTACACAAATGTCATTGTCTCACACTACATATTTGATATTGGATTATCATTACATATTGAAATTCAAAAAATATCATATATCATTCATAGTCCATAGGAAATATTGCTATTTTCTTCTCCTTCTCTCTCACAAATTCATGTTTTGTTTCATGTAGCATTTATTAGAAAGTAGACTAATGATAATTATCATGTTCTAGTGCAGGAGCACCCATAGGGCTATCATGCCTCCAAGATTCAAAGTTTGAGTTTTTTCTTTTTTTTTTGTGTTGTTTCAGGTTAATAAGGTCACTTTATACCATTAATGATCGTTTGGAGTCATTTTAGAAGTTTGTGGTTCATTTGGGTAACAGATGTAAAACATTGTCAAATGTTGTCAATGACAACTTTTTGAAATGTTGTTAAAAGTTAGTTGGAGTTTGGTTGGAGGCTGAAAACTACTTGTAAGGGAATAAATAAATCTTGTAAACATGACCTCAAGGTTGGAGAAGTTGAAAATAAGAATTTGCATCTTTGACGAAGAAGATTTGTGTTTTTCCAATGTCATGTGTTGTTCTTTTGATTTTGTATGGTTTGTATGACCTTATTATGATTTTCACATGTGTGGTATGGTTAGATAATTGAGTTACCTTTTAAATTCCTTTGTTTTGGTCAAAATTTCTAGAGATTTGAATAGGTTATGGTAATTATACAACTAGCAACCTAGAAATTATTTTTTTCTGCAACTTTTATTTTGCAACTCATACAACCAAACCAACTATTCCAACACGTCTGGATGGGTACATTTAGGTTAGGTATGGTCCCCTTTCACACCCAAATAGGCTAAAGCAGTTTGAGCTATGTTCAACTGGAAAAATCCCTTAAGAGTCCAAAGTGCAAAAGGGGAGCAATCTTTCACGAGTTGTTACATGGAAACCGTGATGCCTACAAACTTTTTTTTTAAGGCTACGTGATCATGTTGGGCCCGTCTACAATAAAATCTCTTGTTCTTTTCTATCTCAGAGGAATTTTCCCATGGTGATGAGTTTTTAGTTCAGGAAAATATTGTCAAATGCAAGCAGTGTAAAGTTGCAAAGTGGTACAACTTTCGTTCTGCAACTCGTACGATCAAAAAAATTATTCCAACATATCTATATTGGTACGTTTATGCTAGGTATGGTCTTATTTTGCATCCAAATACGCGAAATCACTCTGAGCTACATTGGACTGGCGATTTCCCTTAAGAGTCCAAAGTGCTAAAAGGAAACAATCTTTCAAGGGCTATTTCTTAGAAACTATGATGCTTACAGACTCTCTGTCTGAGGCTATGGGATCATGTTGGGGCCCTCTACAATAACCTCTCTCGATTTTTTCTATCTCAGAGGAATTCTCCCATGGTGACAAGTTTTCAGTTGAGGAAAAAGTTGTCAAATGCAAGCAGTGTAAAGTTGCAAAGTGGTGCAACTTTCATTTTGCAACTTGTACAACCAAATGAACTATTCCAACACATATAAATGGGACATTTATGCTAGGGATGGTCTTCTTTTGCACCCAAATACGTCGAATCACTCTGAGCTACATTGGACCAGTGATTTCCCTTAAGAGTCAAAAGTTATAAAAGGTAGCAATCTTTGAAGGGTTATTTCTCAGAAACCATGACACTTACAAACTCTATGTTTGAGGCTATGGGATTGTGTTGCGACTCTCTACAATAATCTCTCTCATTTTTTTCTATTTCGAAAGTGTTTTCTAGTGGTGTCGAGTTTTTAGTTGATGAAAAAATTGTCAAATGCAAATAGTGTAAAGTTGCAAAGTGGTGCAACTTTTGTTCTGCAACTCGTTAAACCAAACAGACTATTCCAACATGTTTGGATGGGTGCGTTTACACTAGGGATGGTCCTATTTTTCACCCAAATACGTCGAATCACTCTGAGCTACATTGGACTAGTGATTTCCCTTAAGAGTCCAAAGTGCTAAATAGAAACAATCTTTGAAGGGCTATTTCTTAGAAACCGTGACAATTATAGACTCTTCATTTGAGGCTATGGATCGTGTTGGGACCCTCTACAATAAAATCTCTTGGTTTATACAATCTTGAAGGAATTTTCCCATGGTGGTGAGTTTTCAGTTGAGGAAAAAGTTGTCAACTACAAGCAGTGTAAAGTTGTAAAGTGGTTCAACTCTCGTTCTACAACTTGTACGACCAAACGGACTATTCCAACACATCCATATGGGTAATTTTATGCTAGGTATGGTCCTATTTTGCACCCAAATATGCTAAATTACTCTGAGCTACATTGGATCGATGATTTCCCTTAAGAGTCCAAAGTGTTAAAAGGCAACAATCTTTGAAGGGCTATTTATCAGAAACCATGATTCTTACAGACTCTTTGTCAGAGGCTATGGAATCATGTTGGGACCCTCTACAATAACCTCTCTTAGTTTTCGCTATCTTGAAGGTGTTTTCCCATGGTGATGAGTTTTTAGTTGAGGAAAGTTGTCAGATACAAGCAATGTAAAGTTGCACAATGGCGCAACTTTCATTATGCAATTTGTATGACCAAATGGATTGTTCCAACATGTCTATATGGGTACATTTACGCTAGGGATGGTCCTCTTTCACACTCAAATACACTAAATCACTCTAAGCTACATTGGACTGACGATTTCCCTTAAGAGTCCAAAGTGTTAAAAGGTAGCAATCTTTGAAGGACTATTTCTCAGAAATTGTGACACTTATAGACTCTTCATTTGAGGCTATGGGATTGTGTTGGGACCCTCTACAATAAACTATCTTTTTTTTATATCTCTAAGGCATTTTCCTGTGGTGTCGAGTTTTCAGTTGATGGAAAAATGGTTAAATGGATGTGATGTAAAGGTGCAAAAGGGTTTAGGGTTCATTTTGTTCCTCATGAGTAAGTGAAAAAGTGATTCATTTACTCAAATACACTTAATTCGTGAACTACACACATGAATACAAAGTATATGCATTAAAACACGTAGGTTGTAAAGTATACATTAGAATACTCAAATACACTTAATTCATGAACTACACACATGACTACAATGTATACGCATTAAAACATCTAGGCTGTAAAGTATACATTGGAATACTCATAAGTGACAAAGTATACACATAAGTTGTAAAGTATACACTTGAATACACGTAAAGTGTACACAATATGCATAATATTATCATTCAATAATTGCTATCAAATATAGGATGTACAAAATGCCATGTAGGCATATAACAAATGGCCCTAATACATAGTCATTTCCTAGTAGGGGAAGGAAATAGAGCACACATTACCTTCGTGATCAGCACAGTCTTCCACAATAGTAGCATGTTGACGTTCTAGAGTGACAAGCACCTGTACAAACCATCAAGGTAGTAGTTAAACTACATACAATAAAAAAGATGCTTAGAATAACAAATCTATATTATTCTAAATGACCTAATTGATGATGAAATGGTAATGCAAACTATAAAAAATGCTTAGAATAACAAATCTATATAATTGTAACTTGTCGCATACTTCTCCCAAAGGATTAGAGCTGGCTATTGTTGTAGCAGGTCCATGATCAATTGTGCCAGGAATATCATGATATACTTTAAATGAGATTTAATCTATATTGTCACAATAGAAAAGATGCTTAGACTAAAAAATATATATTATTCTAAACAACCTAAATGATGATGAATTGGTAATGAAAACTATAAAAGATGCTTACAATAACAAATCTATATTATTCTAATTAGGTATGGTCCCCTTTCACCCATGCAAGGTAGATTAAAAGTACAATAAAAGAATAATATTAATCACATTATAGGATAGTCATGTTAATCACAAGGAGGCAAGGGGAACAATATATGTGACAACCATCAAGAAAAGTCAATTCCATATTAACAACAAAGTGAATCACATTGATAGAGTGCATACTATCTTCTTAGGACAATCAAGTTGCAATCATTAAATGAGGAGAATTCTCATGAAAAAGAATTGCAAGTGTATACAAAATATCAGTATTAAAGACACCTGCATTGCAAGAGTATACAAAATATCAATATTAAAGACATTTGCATTGCAAGAGTATACAAAATATCAGTATTAAATAAAGAACACTAATGAGCTTAAGCATAATGAGCCTAAGCATTGTACCTTCCATTCTTAAATATGTTATTCAAGTGTGCTTGAAGGGTCATCTCTTTGCTTAAGAGTATCCAATATTGTTTCATGTTCAACATTACTAAGTGTCCATAGTTGTTTTGTCTTTGGTTTGGTGTGATGCTTCAACAACTTAACATTTGTTGCTATAACAAGGTGCAAATACATGAGAATATTTTTGTGTTTCTCATAGTCTTCAAATGCAGGTATCTCATTCTTTCTAATCATGTATGTTTGCAACCAAGTTCTTGCAACCACAACTGAACCTGTAGGATACACGAACCCATCATCATCTTCCATCAGTTGTGTTAGCTTATGCTTTACCCACACACATTGATCCAACCAATATTTTAATCTCTCTTCATTCCTCTACGGTGCAACAATTGCAAAAATATGTCCTGGTTGTAGTAGATCTAAAAGACGATCGTAATCAACTGAACTTTCCATTGTGTCATTTGTCATGGATATTATTTGAGATAAATGAGTTAGATACTATGGAACCCATGTATCCACCCACTCACTTGACTCACATTGATCCCACTCGCACTGAATATAGCTCTGACAAAAATAAGCCAACTCTTGTGTCCAAATGGTTCATGTGCTTGCATCTGATCTTTGAAATGAATGCATATTTGAAGAATATTTGATTGTATGACAATTTAATCTACCTCCCACTGTACCCTCCTCAACCAACCAAAAGAATCTACACACTGTTGAATCAAGTGTCCCTCCCTATGACAATGCTAAATACACCAATCAACAATAGAACATGCATCACTGAATTTTGCTCCTAAAATCTTCAGCTGCTCCTTAACTAGAGCTCTCTTTACACATGCACCCACTCCATCATTCTCCCCTTTCCCATTCCCAGCTTCAAAAAAACTCCATACATGCATTCTATTGAACCAATGAAACATACAAGCATTCTTGAATTGACCTGTGTAGTTATCTGACCAAATGAGATGTCGGCCCACTGCTATATCATGCTCCTACAAGAACTCACAAAAATTCTTGAAACAATGTTGGACATACTTGGATGAGTGAGATCTATCATCACTCATATAAAAATGACACTCTTTGATTATCTTTCGATCCTCTTCTATACTATCAGGTGCATGTCTATATGTTATGTGAACAAAAATATAAATTTGAATGGAATTGTAGTACTAAGATTGTACCTCATTTTGTGGTTGCAATGTGTAGTTTTTTACAAAATCAGCCACTAATATAATAGTGCCAATCGGAAAAGAGTCCTTGCACATCTTGAATTGTTGATCCAACCACTGAGACCTATGGCTATGCCTTGCATACTTGTAGAAAATATTTTCCTTAAAATCTGAAATAAAATCAGTAACAGGGTAAGTGCATGGATCTGTGACACAATTTTAGTGCCAAATTGCAAAAACAACTATAACAAGCCATATTGCACTCACCAAATTTGGTGCTTGCCAAATGTAATTCATGACTTTTGGAATGCATTTTTCTAAGCTCTATCATTTTCTCTTTCTTTGCCAAGGACACTATATAAATGAACTAAACATTAAAGTATATGTTGACATTTACATATGGACATTTACTTTCTTATACTTTAAGTTATATTTCATGTATATAGGTAGGATGTTTGAGAGTGGTTTCGGATCTCTAGGAGTTATAATGCAAATTTTAGTTTATGGAAGATATTAAAAATTTTAGACTTAGTCAAATTTCAGTAATCAGAAGGTTAAATTTTAGTAATCAGAAGGTTAAATTTTAGTAGTCAGGTATGTACAGGATCATCATGGAAAAAACAGGCCCTTAAGTGGCAAAAAATTTAGAAAAATCAGAGTTAGGAAACTTGACGTAAAAATTTGAATAAGTTATCTATATTATTTCAAAAATATGTAACAATAGAATCTTTAGAAAATTTATTGTAGTTTCTAAACTACTAGGTTTTAAAAAAAAAAAAATCTATTTGGTGAAAATTTGAAATTTCAATGGAGTGGTACTTAAATTTGAGCTAAAAAATAAGTAGGTGTCTGTTTCACCACCTTAACCACAATAAAATGATAATATTTTTTTATAAGATTTTATATATAAATAGATGACTCATGTTAGGATGTGATGCATATTTTGTAATTTTTTTCTAGGTAAATAATTAATTATGAATTTTATTACAACTTTTTAAAAAATATAAAACTTGTATATACATACATAGCGGTCAAAACTTCATGAAATTCAATTTTTATTTTTAATCCTATAGTATGTGATGCATGTTTTGGATTCAAAAAATGTGATGTCGTTTGAAAGCTATAGATGTTTTCCAATCAACCTATCAATCAACACTTTATTTGTAATTCAAATAGAAAATGAATAATAATTATTTATTAAATTCAAAGTAAAGAATAATTTATATTGGTGGAAAGCTGAGAATCTCCTTTAAAAATCCTTTTCATTTCATCAATTTTGGGTAAAAAAAAGGTCATCAACCACATACCATACAAATACCCATCATATCGCCACTTTTTGGCCTATCATGATCCTGCACATACCCAGTCAGCAAGTTGTATCATCTTTCTCTCTAACTCTCTCCTCTCTACTCTCTATCTCTCCACTCCCTCTCTCTCTCCCTTCCTCTCTCCCCCTCTCTCTCTCTCACACACCCCTCTATTTGCTCCCTACATCTTCCTCCCTCCCTCCCCTCTCTACTTCTCTCTATCTCTTCTCTATATCTCTACATCTCCTTCCCTCTCTACTTATCTTTATCTCCCCTCTCTCTCTCTTTACCTACCTCTCCCTCCATCACTTTGTATCTAACCTATGTCTCCCTCCCTACCTCTTTCCCTCTACTCTCTATCTCTCCTCTCCCTCCATCTACCTACATCTCTCTCACTCTCTATCCCTCTCTTCCCCCTCTTTCTCTCTAACTCTCTCCTCTTTATCTCATAATTTTGTCTCCCTCCCTCTCACTCTCTTCTCTCTATCTCACCATTCTCTCTCTATCTCTCTCTCTCACACACAAACCTCTATCTCCCTCCCTAACACTCCCTCCCTCCCTCCTTCCCTCTCTACTTCTCTTTATCTCTCCTCTCCCTCCCTCTCTCGACCTTACCCTCCCTCCCCTTCTTTTTGTCTCTCCTCCCAATCTATATCATTGTTGTCCCTCCCTTCCTCCCCCCTCTTTCTCTCTCAATTTCTCCTTTTATATATCTCACCATTCTCTATCTCCCTCCCTACCTCTCTATCCCTCCCTGCCATCTCTACTCTCTATCTCCCCTATCTCTTTCCCTCTCTATACCTACCTCTCCCTTCATCACTCTCTCCCTCCATCCCTCTCTATCTCACCTATGTCTCCTTCCCTACCTCTTTCCCTCTCTACTCTATATCTCTCCTCTCCCTTCCTGTACCTAGGTCTCTCTCTGTCTCTCCAACCCTCTCTTTCTCTCCCACTCTATCCTCTCTATCTCACCATTATCTCTATCCCTACCTCTCACTCCTTCCTATCTAAATCACCATTCTCTCTCTCCACATTTCCCTCCCATCTCACTCCCTCCTCTCTAAATCACCATTCTCTCTCTATCCCACTTTCCCTCCTTCCCTCTCTCTATCTCACCTATCCCTTTCTACCTCTCCCTCCCTCCAACCTCCCTCTCTCTTTATCTCTTTCTCATTCTCTCCTTACTTCTCTACTCTCTATCTCATCACTCTGTCTCCATATCACTATCCTTCCTTCCCTCTCTCCTTCCCTCTCTACCTACCTCTCCCTCCACTACCTACCACTCTCTCTACCTCTCTCTCCCTCCCCCTCCTCTCTACTCTCTTTCTCTCTCCCCCCTTCCTCTCTCCCCTTTCCTCTCTCCCCTCATTTCCTCTCCTCTCACTCTCTCCCTCTCACACACACACACCTCTATCTCCTCCTTTCCTCTCCCTCCATCCCTCCACTCTTTATTTCTCTCTATCTATCATCTCTCTCTACATCTCTTTCCCTCTCTATTTATCTTTATCTACCCTCTCCCTCTCTTTACCCACCTCTCCCTCCATCACTCTATATCTCAACTGTGTCTCATCCCTACCTCTTTCCCTCTCTACTCTCTATCTCTCTTCTCCCTCC